>VXAC01004710.1:10047-24168 GCA_013399225.1 Rhipidura dahli | reverse complement strand
AAAAAAAAAAAAAAGGGAAAGACGCAGGAAGGTGTCGCCTTCCTCAGAACCATCCCACGGGATTTGATCCCTGCCAGGAAACCCGGGATGGAAATGAAGCTCGGGAGAGGAAGGAGCCGCGCGGCCAGGGATGGGTTTGGTGCCCAAATTTTCTGCTTCCTCCTGCCCCATCCCTGGGTCCGTGCCTGGAAAAATGGGAGTTCTCTGTGGTTGTCACGAAATTATGGAACGGTTTGGGTTGGAAGGACCTTAATGAGACGCAGTTCCCGTTTAGGGACATTTTTCCGCTGTCCCAGGTGGCTCCAACACAGCCTTGGACACTTCCAGGGATGGGGAATCCATGGAATAACCCGAGCCAAGGGAAGGATTTATCCCGAATTCCTTATCCAAATCTGTCACTCTTGGAACGTGTCACTCCTGCTCTGGGCGACAAAGTGGCGATGGGTCACAGGGTGGACCCGATGATCTCCGAGATCTTTTCCTACCTAAATAATTCCCTGATCCCTGCGACAGCGATTCCGGAGAATCCCATATCCCTTGGCAGATGGATATCGCTCCGCGGGGCTCGCAATTAGCACCCATCCCTCCGAGGGGTAATTAGAGCGCTCCGGAACGAGCCGACAACCCCTGATTTGCAACTAAATGAGATAAAAATCTGCGACAAATCGGGCCCGGAGCCTCGGGGCGCTGCAGGGACGGGATAAAAGCACTCGCAGCTCAGGGGCTGTTTATCCGCTTCTCCCAACTTTCCCTCTCCGCTGGACTCAGGTAAGTCCGGGCTCATTCTTTTAACCCTTAGATCTCTCATTTTGGTGTAAAGCTTTGCTGTTATCTTTTATTTCAGCGTAAAACTCCGCTTTTATCTCTCATTTTAGCTTCAAGCTTTGCTGTCGAGCTCTTTGCTGCTACAAACGCTCTACCGAGGCTTTGAAAACGGTGAATTTGGGGAGATAAACTGAGATTTAGAGCCCTCCAATGCTTTTAAACACTGCATTGAGCGCAGGGCGGGTTTAAACTCTTTCATGTTCTGCAAAAGCCTCACTTTGACTTTTAGGGGGGTTATTTCGCAACTTTTATGCTGTGCCCCCAGTTTGATGGATGTTCTGATTTCCCCCGCTGTGTTTTAGGCTCGGACCTGACCTAAACCCTCTCCCGGGCTTTGCCGAGCCATCATGTCTCACTGCGGGGACCTGTGCCTGCCCTCGGGCTGGGAGGGCTCCTGTCCCCAGCCGCTGACCAACGCCTGCAGCGAGCTCTGCGTGGCCTCCTGCGACGATTCCAAAGCCGTCATTTACCCCCCGCCCGTCGTCCTGACCTTCCCAGGGCCGGTCCTCAGCTCGTGTCCCCAGGAGAGCTTCGTGGGGAGCTGCAGCCCCCTCGCCCTCGGCCGCTCCTTTGGCTCCGGGGGTTCTTTGGGATGCCGGGGTTACGGGAACGCTGTTGGCTTGAGGGGCTCCATCCTCTTCGGAGGCTCCAATCCCTACGGGGGTGCCTGGAATTCCAGCCGATCCTACAATTCGGCGTGCTCCTCGCTGGGAAGGGGGAATTGCGGCCCTTTCCTGCACCGCCAGTACAGCTCCTGCAGCCGAGGGAGTTGTGGCCCCTGGTGAAAACTTTCCGAATTCCCGGCGATGTGGGGCTTGAATTGTGGGAAAGCGGGAATTCTTGCGGGGATTTGGGATATTAAAGGTCCTGAGGTGTCTGCGTTAATTCTCTGTTGTTGTGAGTGTTGATTCTGCTCTTCCCGTGCCCAGTAAAACCCATTTATTGCACCGCCCTGGCCTGGGGTTTATTCCACCTCTCTCTTCCTCCCGAGCTGCCTCATTTCTCTCCCAGATACTCCATTTAATTAATTTGATTTCCTGAATCACTGGTGGCAGTTTCCTGCCAGCCACAAGTTCCCGGTAACTTCGGGAAAAGGGAATTTTGGCCCTCCAGTGTCAGAAATAATAAAATTCTCTCGATATCCTGAGAAAATCGTGCTGGGTAAACACACCCTGCCCCATGCAGAGGCTGGAGCCAAGGGTTTTCCAGGATGGGATGGAAATCCATTCCTTTGGGATGTGCAGAAGCCTCGAGGGAGAAAAAAGCAATTTTCAAATGTTGCAAAGATACTGAGGTCAACTCCTTTCTCTTCCCGAGATGCTGAGGGGATGGAGAGAATCCCTGATCCCAGAGTTTAGTGCAGTTATTTAATTCCAGTGTCCTTTAGAACGGAAAAGACCCCCAAACTTGGATGGATCAACATCATTTCACCCAGCCCAGAGTCCCAAGTGCCAGATTCAGGAATCCCTCGGACACCTCCAGGGATGGCCACTCCAAACCTCCCTGGGCAGCCCCTTCCAAGGCCTGGTCACCATTTCCAGGAGGGATTTTCCCAAATATCCACCCTGAGCCTCCCCTGGCACAGCTCGAGGCCGTTCCTTCTTGTCCTGGCCCTGTTCCCTGGGATCAGATCCTAAATTCCTTCAGTAAGAGCCCCAAATTCTCCCCCCTGAGCCTCCTTCTCCCACCCTTTTCACCTGGAATCCTTCCAGAAAATTTTAGGAACATCCCCATCCTGTGGATGAAGGGACAACACCCCAACAGCCTCCAGGACTTTGCAACCCCACGAGCCTGGGGGAGCTCAAACCAGGCCCCATCTGAGCATTTTTGGCCCAGAATTTTCAGAAATTTCGTGAGAAAAGGAAACAAACAAACCAACCAAAAAAAATTTGCAGTGCAACATCAGCTTTAATTTAAACAGGACCAGGATTTCACGGGAGCAGTGCCTGCTTGGGGATCCACATTCCCAGGATTTGCTGCTGCCCATCGGGATCCTGCTCCTCTCACAGCCACATCCCTCTGGTCCCTCGCGGATCTGGATCTTCCTGGGTCTGGATTCTCAGGGAATCCCCACGGGGCTCAGCAGCTCCCACGGTAATAACTGGAGTAGCGGGAATAGCAGGGGTAGGAAAAGCGGGAATAGCGGGACGAGGATTTCCGGCCGCCAAAAGAGACTCCGGGCTCGCAGGAACCAAAGGAACTTCCCATTCCCGATGGGAATGAGGATCCCACGACGCTCTCCTGGGGGCAGGAGCTGAGGATGGGCCCCGGGAAGGTGATGACCACGGGAGGGGGGTAGACCACGGCCCGCGAGTCCCCGCAGGAGGTGACGCAGGGCTGGCTGCAGGCGTCCGCGTAGGGCTGGGGACAGGAGACCTCGCAGAGCTGCTGGAAGGACATCGTGGCGGCTGGAGGTGACCCTGGCACACGGAGAGGGGACAACGTGAGGGGACAGAGCAGGGGAGGGCAGAGGGGGGGGCCCTCATTTATTCAAAAATTCGTATTTTCAACATTCGTGTTTCCAGTATTCCTATTTCAAATATTTGTGTTTCAAATATTCATCTTTTCAATATTCATCTTTCCGAAATTCATATTTCAAATATTCATATTTCAAATAATCACTTTTTCAATATTCATTTTTCCAATTTTCATAATTCCATTATTCATATTTCAAACATTCATATTTCCGATATTCTTATTTCCAATATTCCTATTCCAAAAAATCATATTTCAACTATTGCTATTCCAAAAAATCATATTCCAAAAACTCATTTTTCCGATATTCTTATTTCCAGTACTCATATTTCAAAAGCTACTCCTCTATAGCTAAATAGAAAATGTTTTCTGCAATCTCTATGTAGAAATCATGAAGGTTAAACGCTTAAAAATCAACCAAATCTCGTTAAGAACAGGTGAAAATGAACAATTAACCTGGCAATTAAATATTGATTCCAAACTCAGTGATCTGGGACAGGGGAGGATGCCCCTGCCCATTGGAATGGGATGAGCTTTAAGGTCCCTTCCAACCCAAGTCAATCCATGATCCCTTGAACTCTGGGGCTTCCCTGATGAATCCCAACCACTCCAAACCCTGCCAGGCTGGAAGAAACTACAGAATTCTTTTTAAAAATAATATTCTTCAAATAAAAAAGATCTGTTTAGTGCTCAAATAAACGCACTAAACAACCCTTCTATAATCACACAAAACCCAAATTTTCAGGTCCCTACCAACCCACAGCGTTTTAAATCTCATTAAAATGATTTTTAAGCCAGACTTACTCAGGTCAGCACCAAGGAGAAGCACAGGAGAGTGAAGGGTTCAGTTTTCCAAGGACTTTTATACCGTTCCCCGGGGTCTGAGCCACACTTGGGGCACGCGGCCCTTCCCAAAACTTCCCCGGATTTGTCACTCCAGGGGCGGAGGAATCCCGGCACGTTGGGCAATTATTAATTATTGGAATGGTATCACCGCCAGGGCAGAAATCTTTCATCTCAAAATGGGATTCACCCTTCGCTGCTTTTTACTCATCCCAGGAATTCACTTCCTTCTTCGACTTTTCCCAGCTTCAGAACAGAAAACTCCAAAACTTAACATTTTTAACAGTTCTTTGGTACTGAAACGTCGCAGGGTTTTGAATTAAATCCGTTGACAGCTGGAAAAATCCCATCCAGCTCCTCTCGCGGCGTAACGAACACGGAGCGGAGAGCGGGGTCGGTTCCGGCGTCCTTCCGTGCCTGAACTCGATGCTTTTAAACCAATTAAAAATCAAAATAATTGCTGGCACAGCTGTGGGTGACTGGAGAGCTGATTTAGATCACCCGTGGCGATTGTCCCTGCCCCGCCAAGGAGCTGGAATCTGCATTCCTGAGGGTTTCCCTGAGTGGGATGGGAACGCTTTATTTTCTTTATTATAAACGCAGATGTTCCCCTGGCCTCGCCGCTGAATTTATCAGGGCGATGAAAACAGAAATAAAATCAAGTCTAGACCCAGGGGAAGATAAAAGATTGAGGCCTGGGATGAATTTCCAGCCCGGAAATGACCTTAGCCGGGAATTTGGGGAGAGGTTTTTGGATGCCCTCGTTGCCCTTGGGGTGAGGACATCCTACCCTGGGCACTCCTGGGGAGGAGAATCCTCCCTTTCACCCAACCCAAACCCGTCCGGTTTCGTTTTGTGCTCCCTGCTCTCTGTTTCTTGCGGTATCTGGGCGCCAGCCCCATTTCCAGGAGATAATGGAATTATAATTACAAATAATCGCCTCTGACAAGTCCCAGCCGTGCCCGACATCTCCTCCCAGAGGCTCCCTGGATTGCCACGGGATGTTTTGTAAATCCTCTGGGCCTCTCTTAATCATCTCCGCCAGAAAAAAAAAAAAAAAAAAAAATCATCAGCGGAGCCTCCCGTGATTCCCCGTCTCGCGTGGGAGTTGAGGGCATGGAAAGAGCAGTTTTTACCCGCTGGGAAAACATGATTATGACAAATTAATGCTTAATAAAGCGGGATTTTCTGCGGGCTCAGCACCTTCCAGGGGGAAGTCTGGATGGGGCGCGGGGTCCTGAGTCAGGATGATGATGAGGGAAGCTGAGGGAAGCAACGATCTTTGTCAAAAACATCTCCAAATTCCTGAATCATTGTGTTTTTTTCTTCATCCTCATCCCAAACACCTTCCTTCTCCTCCTCCTCAGACGCTGGGAATGACCCCTGGATTTCTGCTTAACCCCTTCCCTGGAAATCGGATTTCTTTTGTGATCTCACCTGCTGGAGCTGCCGCCAAAACGATTTAACTTTAATTCCCCAAAACAATTTAATTTTAATTCCCCAATCCTCCCTTCTCAATCTCGGTGTTTTCTTATCTTGAGACAACATCAAACCCTTGTTTTTTCCCCCCACCCGCCTTACACCAAACCCCTCATTTGTCCAACACCCCGCAGGAATTGGGCAATTTTTCGTGCCAATTTCTTCACGGGGATTATTAAAAGTCGGAGGTGAAATCCCAGCCCCGGCTGTTGATTCAGTGAGAAAAGGAGATCCAGGGAGGAGCCCTGGGCACACCAAAGGCTTCGCTCTTTGATCTCCCGCCCCGACTCTGAGTCAGGGAGCTTTGTTTGGGGCGCTGGGAGAAACAAAAACAGGAGAAGGAGAGGCAAATCCAAGAGGAGGTGTCCAATTGGGGGGATTTTAACGAAGTTTGGGAAAAATCCGTAAGAAAAATCGCAGCAAAATAAATCTTCAGGTCCCTCTGTCCCAGGGATTGTGCCAAAGGTGGGAAGCGCCCTCCCTGTTTGACAAAATCCCAAAATCTCCGGGATTTAAAACCACTCAAGGCGGAGTTTTGGGAGAAACAATGGCCGCAATTACCTTGATTGAGTGACAGAAGCAAAAGAAATAAAAAAGGTATTTGAGGAACAATGGGGACAAAAGAGGACAGGAATCGTTCCCTTCCCTCGGGGCGAAGTGAGGAGTTGTATAAAAGCTCTTTCAGCGAGACTTTAAATCATTTATCTGCCGTTCTTATCTCATCTCCTGCCGTGCTGCCACGTAAGTCAGGTTTTGGGGGAGCAGGGAGGGTTTGAGCTCGAATATTGTTCCATTTACCTCAAAAAAAAAAAAAAAAAAAAATCATAAGGAGCAGTGGGAGACGTTGCAAGATTTGGAAACGGAAATACAGGAAATTAAAAGGGTAAAACGTGTTAATTCTGACATTATTTTCATATAAAACAGCTTTACCTGGGGCGCTTCAGCTTTAGATAAACGGGATCCATGAGGGCTCCTCTTTGCCCTTTTCCCGGGATGAACTTTTTGCAAATTTTTGGGGAAATTCAGAGTTTGGGGCGGCCCTGGTGCAGCTTTTCCAGGGAATTTGGGGCTGCCCCATGCCTGGAAGTGCCCAAGGCCGGATGCCCTGCTCTGTCCCCTCACTTTGTCGCCTCTCTGTGTCCCAGGGTCACTTCCAGCCCCCTCGATGTCCTTCCTTGGGAAAATGAGTATTTGAAAATATGAATATTTGAAATATGAATATTTGAAATATGAATATTTGAAATATGAATATTTGAATTATGAAATTCGGAAATATGAATATTTGAAAAGATGAATATTGAAAATATGAATATTTGAAATAGGAATACTGGAAACACGAATGTTGAAAATACGAATTTTTGAATAAATGAGGGCCCCCCCTCTGCCCTCCCCTGCTCTGTCCCCTCACGTTGTCCCCTCTCCGTGTGCCAGGGTCACCTCCAGCCGCCACGATGTCCTTCCAGCAGCTCTGCGAGGTCTCCTGTCCCCAGCCCTACGCGGACGCCTGCAGCCAGCCCTGCGTCACCTCCTGCGGGGACTCGCGGGCCGTGGTCTCCCCCCCTCCCGTGGTCATCACCTTCCCGGGGCCCATCCTCAGCTCCTGCCCCCAGGAGAGCGTCGTGGGATCCTCATTTCCATCGGGAATGGGAAGTTCCTTTGCCTACGGGGGTCTCCAGAGCTCCTGCGAGCCCGGTGCCTCTTTGGGTGGCCGGAATTCCTCCTCCTCCTCCTCCTCCTGCTATTCCCGCATTTCCTCCTCCTATCCCCGCAATTCCTCTCCTTGCTATTCCAGGAATTCCCACCCCGGCTATTCCCACCCTGCCAAGCCCGGCAAAGATTCCCTGGATGAACAAATCCAGCAGAAAAAGGAGCAAATTCGCAAATTCTGAGTGGGGAGCGCTCCGAGAGGGGCTGGGGCTGCTCCTTTATCCCGAGGAGCGATCCCGAGCCCGCAATTCCCGTCGATTCGCTCCGCCGCGGTGTGAAAGTGCCTGAATTCCTCTGTGATTCCCATCGGCGCCGCTGCTGTGGGATAAATCCCATTTGCCGGCCCAAATAAAATCCTTTCTGCATCACAATTTGGAGTTTTCCTCTGTTATTTCTGAATGTTTAACCCCGTTCTTCCAGGAATTGTGTCTCCCATTAATTCAGGTGTAAAAAGGAATTCCCAAAACCCTCACCCCCGGACCTCCAGGGTAAGGGGATGGTTTGGTTCCAGGGGTTACCAGAGGTTTTGTTATAACCCCCCAAAAAAACCCCAAAAAAAAAAAAAAAGAGAAGAAATCCGAGAGATTTAAATGCCAACACAGGAGTTTATTGGGATGGAAGTGGAAAAGGTGCATGCGTTCCAAATTAACAATCTAAATATTTAATTCATTAAACCAATTAATTTGCATCACACTCTTCCAGCTTGGGTCACGTTTCAAAGGGCCTGGACAAAGTCCCAGGGGGATCCTTTCCCATGGATTCTGACCAGTTCCCATGGATGCTGAGCAGCTCCCAAGGGTGCTGAGGAGCTTTGAGGGACGCTGAGGGTTTTCCAGGGATGCTGAGCCTTTCCCATGGATTCTGAGCACTTCCCACGGGTGCCGAGGCAGCTCCCCAGCCTCCCCCTAGCCCCACGGAGCCGTGTCCCCCCGCTCCGCTGCTGCTGCAGCTCCTGCTGCCGTCCCCCCCAGGTTTCTCCGGCCATCCATCCCTTCTTCCCGATTTAGCAGGGCCCGCAGCCCCCGGAGCGCTGGCTCCAGACATTCCTGGAGGAGGAGGAGGAGAAGAAGCCCCCGTAGACCAGGGAGCCCTGCAAGCCCATGGGACGCTCTATTCCCGACGGGAATGAGGATCCCACGACGCTCTCCTGGGGGCAGGAGCTGAGGATGGGCCCCGGGAAGGTGATGACCACGGGAGGAGGGTAGACCACGGCCCGCGAGTCCCCGCAGGAGGTGACGCAGGGCTGGCTCCAGGCGCCGGCCAGGGGCTGGGGACAGGAGATCTCGCAGGGTGTGGAGCAGCGGGAGCTGAGCTGGCTGGAGAAGGACATCCTGGGAGGAGAGGGTGGAACTGCTGCGGAAAGAGGAGGGAAGGATGGAGAGAGGGTTGGAAAAGTGGGCGGGATGTGCCGGGAGGGGCTGCGCTGCAAAGCTCAGATTTTTTTTTCTTTCCGTTTTCCCTGTCCCTCTCCTCCTCCTCCCTCCTTCCCTCCTTCCCTCCTTCCCTCCTTCCCTCCTTCCCTCCTTCCAAAAACGCTTCAAAAACTCAGAAGATTTTTTTCTCTCTCTCTTCTCCTAGTCCCTCTCTCCTTTTCCCTCCATCCCTCCCTCCCATGCAGCTGCTCTCCAAAAACTCAGATTTTTCTTTCTTTTTCCCTCCCTCCCTCCTAAGATGCTCCCTCTCCAAAAACTCAGATTTTTCTCCCTCTCTCTCCCTTCTCCCTCTCCCTTTCCCTCCCTCCCTCCCAGGCAGCTCCTCAGGACTCTCCCGACCTCCCCCACGGAGCGATTCCCACCCCAGCCACCCCCGAAGTGTCCCCCAGACTCACTCAGATCTCGAAGAGGAGAAGCTCGAGGAGCTGTGATCTGAGGAATTCGGAGCTGGGATGTGAGGAATTGGGAGCCAGGAGCCTTTTATCCCATCCCGGGATTGCCCGCGGGGGTTGAGACATCCCTGGTGTTTCCCAACCCTCCCCGGGCTCCAAATGTTTTATCTGCCTCGGGACAATCCTCGGTTTCTCCCAACACCCTCCTCTTTCTTCCTTGAATTTTTTTGGAAGCAGTTTCACTTCCTGCAGCGTTTTGCTGATTTTGCTGAGATGGTAAAAAATGCTGGGGAATGAATTTATTCCTGGAATTGCTCCACAGGCAGGGAGAGCTTCCATAGACCAGGTGGCTCCAACCCAGCCTTGGACATTTCCAGGGATGAGGAATCCATGGAATAAAGTGGGGCAAGCCCTCACAGGGAACAATTCCTTCCCAATATCCAACTGGAATTCCTCCTCTGTCACCCATTCCCTGTGTCCTGTCCCTGCAGTTCTTCAGGAAAGTCCCTCTCCAGCTTCCCTGGAGATCCTAGAAGGGGGCCTGAGGTCTCCACAGGCTGAACATTCCCAACATTCCCAGCCTGGGAATGCTCCAGTCCCCTGAGCAACTTCGTGGCTTGGGGACACCTGAATCGGGCACAGAATTCCCGGTGGGATCTCACCAGAGCAGAGCAGAGGGGGAGAATCAAACACCACGAGCCAAACTGAAGAATTTTGGGGTTTATTTGGATTGATCCCACCGGGCTTCTCCTTTTGCCCTTTTAGGAGGACGGGGAGGTTGGGACAGGGATGATTTCCGAGGATTTTGTGATTCACCTGTTGGATTGATGTGGCACCTCTGTCACCGTTTGGTGCCAGGCGAAGTGAAACCAGGTGTGGTCGGGGCAGGAGCAGCTCCTGGGGGTTGTGGCCCCACAAATTGTCACTTCCCTGTTTTTTCTAATCCTGTGTTTGGTTTGGGTGAATCCTCTTAACCGTAAATTCTGAGGGTTGGGAAGCAACACTCAGGGAAATGCCAGGAAAGGCTTCCTTAGGCTTTGTACCCCAAGAGTTACCAATGGAAAAACTGGAATAAAATGGGCATTTCAGGACAGAGATCCCAGGTGCACTCAAAAGCAGCTGTTCAAATTATAATTCCATAAAGGGGAGGGATTTCGGAGGGGAAAAGCTCCTTTCTTGAGGCCAAAAAGTAGATTTGGGAATAACGTTGGGTATGGAAAATGTGGAGACACAGCAGGAAATTTAGCCAGTGAACGACTGGAGAGGGAGGAATCTGAGGAATAAATCTGCTGAGGTTGCAGCCAAACCTTTGCATCAGCTGGAGCTGCACCTGAACATTCCAAGATTTTCCGGGGGTGATGCATGGATGCCCTCCCTGACCTGGCTCACCCCAATCCATGAATCCTCCTCACTCAGCAGCTCAGCACTGATCCCATGGATTCCCTAAAAATGGATGTGGATTTCTTCTGCAAAACTCCCCGGCTCCCAGGTTACTCCACCTGGACGTTTAAAGCATGAATTGGGTGTGCTCCTTGGCCAGGAGGATGGGAATGAGCTCTTCCCATCCTCAAATTTAGCAGGAAGGTGCCCGTGGAAGAATGTGCCTCGTATCAGAGTCATGGGAGTTACTGTGGGTCAATAATGGGAGAAATTGCACAATTCCCCCTTTCCTTGGAAAAAGTGGGGTGGGTTCTGAGCTAAGTCAGCACCTCGTGTTTATGGAACAAGCTCTGAGCAATCCCTCCTGCGTGAGGCAATCCCAGAAGTAGGAAAAAGCGAGAATAAAAATTAAACAACAACAACAACAGAAAAAAAAATCATTACTCTGAGTAACGCCGTGGATGTAATAACAACAATAATAATTGCTGAGCAAAATAATGACTTTATCTGGGGCAGTGGCAGGTGGAGAGAATTTTTGTTGGATCATTCATCAGCCGTGTGTGTTTCAGCTCCAGCTGATTGCCCAAGAAAAGGTATAAAAACCCTCTCAGCTCTGGGCTGCTCCAACCGATCCTCCTGACTTGCTCCGTGCTCCACAGGGGTAAGTCCGAGCCTGAAATCGTTTTGGGAATTGTTAGGTTCCGAACTGAGCTTTGCTGGGATCCAGAATTGTGGGGCCAGCAGGGGCAGGGCAGGGATTGTGCTGAGAATGGGGAGGGGAATGTCCAGGGCTGCGTCCAGTGCTGGACAATCATGGAAAGAGGGACATGGAGGGGCTGGAGAGAGTCCAGAGACGGGAATGGGGCTGGAGCAGCAGGAGAAGGGTCTGGAGAATCCTGAGGGAGCTCAGCCTGGAGAAAAGGGGGATCAGGAAGGAGTTTTGGGCTCTTCCTGACTTCCCTCTTGGAGCTGTCCTGATTCCAGGAGGTGCAGAACCAGCACAGGGCGTCATTAAATAAAACAGGGATTTTTGTTCTTCCCTCCAGTTATTTATAAAAGAAACCCAGAGTCCCATTAAGTCAGGTTCCAAAAGGAACAGGGGGAAGGAGAAACAGGGACAACAGGGACAATGTGAGGCCAAATAGAGAATTATTTTACTGTTAATTATGGGTTTTTTTGGTGTCAAATTGACTCCCATAATTAGGAGTCAGGAGAAATGGGAGACAAGGACATGAGAAGATGGAAAACCCCAAATTTTGAGCCTCTTTGTGATCTTTTTGCTGTCCGTTCTTTCTCCTCCCAGCTCCATCTCCATCCAGTTGGTCTCTGACCTTCCCGTTGCCTCCGGGTTGAACATTCCAGACCTATCCCCACTCCCGAAGATGTTCTCCTACAGACAGAGCTCCAGCTCCCGCTGCCTGGCTCCCTGCGGGATCTCCTGCCCCCAGCCCGTGGCCAACGCCTGGAACGAGCCCTGTGTCACCTCCTGCGGGGACTCCAGGGCTGTCATCTACCCCCCGCCCGTGGTCATGACCTTCCCAGGCCCCATCCTCAGCTCCTGCCCCCAGGAGAGCGTCGTGGGATCCTCGGCACCCTGCGGCTCCGGGGGCTTCCTGGGATCCAGGGGCTCCTACGGCTCCTACAACTATGGGAGGTCCTACTCTTCCTACGGATCCTCTGGATACGGGTTTGGGAGCTGCAGACCCTGTTAAACACCCAAGGAGTGAGGAGGAAGGAGCAAACGGCCGCCGCGGAGGAAGAGGAGCCCCCACAAATCCCGGCAGTTTCCTGGAGCTTCCTCAGTCCCACACTTTTGTGTAAATTCCCTTTATTTTTCTGACTCTTTTTTTTTCCCAGTGGTTCCTGCTATTAACGACCTCAAAATCATCCTGTCCATGATCCCTGGCTGGCTGAAAGTGGGATGCGGTTGTGTCACCTTCCCACGGTGTGAAAATCTGGGAGTCATCCCTGTGGAATGCATGGCCCTGGAGCAACTCTTTCCTCGCTCCGGCAATATTCCCCCCGGTGTTTTCCATCCCCACTGTAATATTTTGCTTCCTCCTTTCTCATTAAACCATTGTGCATCAAAATCCAGAGTTTTCCTGTGGTTTTTATCCATAATTGTTGGGATTTCCCCCCGTTCTGGATGAGCGTGGCCATGTTTGGTGCCTTTCCACACCTGGAAGGTGCCCAGGTCTCTTCGGCAGGAGGAAGTGCGGTGACACAAAGTCATTCCATGAGGGATAAAGACGTTTTGTAACCCTTCCAATTCCATTTGGATCTTCCCTCAGGACAGGCGTGGCTGTTCCCTGTTCCCAAAGAAAGTTAAACACGGGTGACTCGGATTATTTGTGTCTCAATGCCTGCCCCAGGCTGCAGTTTAATTCCATCCCCACACGGTGGTTTTACCTTTTTTGTTTTCATTGTTTAAAAATAGCCTGGAATGATCCGTGGGGAAAACTTTCCTTGGAACATTTCCCTTGGAAATTCCCACAGGAATTTTTAACAAAAAGGCAAAACTTCTGCTGGAATTCTGTGAGTTCCTTGAACTTTCCCATTAATCTGCCTGAATTAAATGAAATTAAATAAAAGAAGAGTTGTTAAGTGTTCCCTGCAGAGCAAACCACTCTTCCCTGGGAGGGTGAGGAGCCCCTGGCACAGCTTTTCCAGGAAATTTCTGGCTGCCCCATCCTTGGAAATGTCCAAGGCCAGGTTGGAGCAACCTGGGGTAGTGGAAGGAGTCCTCACCCGTAAATGAAAGATCTTTAAGTTCCCTTCCAACCCAAAAAATTTTCTGGTTCTATGGATCCCCAAAGGACCATTCTTTAGCCTTTAATTCCTTAATTCTCCCTGAGCTCAGAAGAAAAATAAACACCAGAAAAAGATCAGGAAGTGGCTGAAAGTTTGAGGGTTTTTCTCCTCCTTTTTTCTATCTTCTCCTGCTCTTCTCTACTCTAGAGGAGCTTCTGTTCCTTTGACTCCTGATTACGGAGCCAACTAGATACAAAAATGATTTTCTGTCCACTTAACAGGGGGATGTGTCTGACTGTGACATTTCCTGCAGTTCTTGGGCAGAATTTGGACAGAAAAATTCCATTGAGAGTTTGCACCATCAACTGAGATCCCTGACCCATCTGCCATCTTCCAAACAGGGAATTCCCAGGAGTGGGAAGAAAATTCTCAGGAGGAGAAAAAACTCTCCTTCTGAACCCCAGAGGTCACTGCACCCTTGTTTTACCCCGTGTTCACGTCCCAGTACAAGGGAAGAGCTGTTAATTGAGATGCAATCAGCAGCTGACTCATTAGAGGTGTTGCAAACACAGCCGGAGCCGAATCCCAGCTCGGGGCAGATCCCGATGCCGATTAATCCTCTCATGTTTGATTTCAATGCTTTGTTTAATGGGTAAAATCTTTATTTAATGGGTTTGAGGTGCTCCAGGCTGGCAAATTCCCTGCAGGCACAAAGGCCCTGCTGGATTCCACCTTTCTTCCAGGGCCAGATTCTGGTGGGATTTTGGAGGATTTGCTTTTTGTCGGACCTGCCTGTGGGGACGTCACCCAGGCCAGGCTGTGGGTAAAGGGACAAA
>VXAC01004709.1:138878-179951 GCA_013399225.1 Rhipidura dahli | reverse complement strand
CTGGGGTTGTCTGGGTCCCCACATGGCAGCTCATGTGTTTCCATGAAAATGCTATAGAAATTGTCAGGGAAAAAAATAGTATAATTCAGTTTAAAAAGGCAATTAACCAAGAGGCTTGAATCTACTGGAAGTGAGGCTTCATTAGTTACAGTGCTCAGGAACAGTTTGTTCCCTACTAAATTTTAAAATGTAAGGCATTTTCTATTAAAAATGGAAGAAAACAAGGAAGACCATACTGGACTGAAATTGGTCACCTTCCCCTGAGAAACCCTTGCCTTTTCAGATGCCAAATGCAATGCAGCCAGAACAAAACAAGTGCTGTCTGCATGAACTTGAAGTTACTCATGCTGGGTTCACAGACACAGAGATATTCCCAATAGGACATGGTTGTTTTCCTTCTCAACAACCTCAGCAAGTCATGAACCTGAAAGAGAACTCCTAGGGAGGGCTCAATTTTCAGGCATTCTGCAATTGTCATCTTTTCGCTTTTATATGTGCTTAGAAGTGTTCTACAGTAGAAAAAATTTGAAGAGCATCTTTTGAAGTGCAAAGACAAATCAATCAATTAAAAGTTGTTATGAAGATAAGAGCAATGCTGCCTGCCTTTCATGGTATCTTTGTTCAGCACCTAAAAGTGAAAGGTTTGGATATAACTAGTCTCAGGCACAATAATTTGAATTTATAGTTGTTTGTGACTTAGCAGATGATGTGGAATTTGGCTATACACACAATTTGAAAGGAATCCAATCAGGTCTCAGCATAAAAATGTGTTTGGAGAAACTGCCTTTGTATTCCAAGGTAAAAATGATTGTGTGCAACCAGCTCTTAATTCCAATTTTGACAAATTGGTTTGATTTGTTCTTCTAAGGACATTTAAAGATAACAATTAAAGAACTTGGAAGAAAAGGATGCGTTTCAATGTAAATAAACATTAAAGTCATAATTACTAAGTTTCTAAGTTGCTGGAAAATAAAATAAGTACAAATACGTGAATAGCATACTCTTAATATCAGGGTTTGCTGCCTTTACTATGATTACCTTTTCATAGTGAATTGGAGGAGAAAAAAACCAAAATCATAATGCATGAGTCCTGCTTTCTGTACTGATTCTCCTTGGTTATTGCCAAGCATTTTCCGCACAGATTATAAAAGATACTTGTCTTTTATTTTATTTAATTTTTTTTGAATATTTTAATGCCATAGGACATGCATTTAGTAAAGTTTAAAAACTGGTTTGAAGAACAAGCACAAAAAAAGTGCTTGTGATCATATTTGTGAAAGTAACAAATAGGCACCTACCTGTCTCTTTGAAGCTGAGGAACCTGGCAATTAATATGCAACAAGGTTGTTTTTACTCAAAAAACCTCTAAGTCAGGCTTCTAAGCAAATTCTAAATTTGGAATACTTAATTTTGCAAGGGGCTTCACTTGCAGAAGCTCTATAAGCATACAGCCTGCTCTGCTCTGAGAGCACACTGTCAGGGATGTGCTGACACCATACAGATGTTTGCATGTGTGTATTTTGTGGAACCAGCTGATTTTCACCATTTATGTCACATTTTTGTGTTGGCTGGTGCTAAGAGGTTTTTTACATCCCCCAGCTCACTGGTGAGCATCTCCATTCCTCTTCAAGAGCAGGTGTCTGTGAGAAGTGGTGACCTGAAGCTGCATCACTCACTGGGAGGTCTGGGGCTCTGAAAGGCAGCACATTTTGCATGAACATATCCCACACCCATCACTGTTCTTGCCAGGAAACTCATTTGCTGGAGTGTGTGCTAAGAATGTAATCCCATCAGCACAAGCTACAGGAGATCCTCTTCACCTGAAAACTCAAATAAATCCTTTTCATGTACTTCAGGCAGATAATTAATGGTTGATGTAAAGTATACCTAGTATTGGTATTCTGTGACCTGTTTTTTTCAGCCCGAAGTTTTCTGAGGGGCTTCAGGATTTCTCACGTGGAATTGGAAATATTCATTCTTCTCTGGGTTTTCTCTGGCAAAGCTAGAGAAATAACCTACAGCAGGACATGCCCTGTGCAATGTCAGTGGGTGCCTTTTCAGCTTCTGCCTGTTGTCATTTCAAAAAGCAGGGCAGGATGGGAGGATATTAAATTTGAATATGTGTGCCTATCAGATTAGTCAGGTTTGCCTCTTGCCCTTAAACAGGGCAATATTGTGAGTTTGTGATGCCATCAGAGACTTTCAAATCAAGCATTTTGTTCAATTGCCTCAAAGTATTACCATGAGATGAACAGGTTGAGAAAGAAATAGTTTCTTAAATCCAGCTGTCTCCAAAGAAATGACCAAATGTAAGGTGCCATGGATGAGGGGGTTCCTCAATCAGCAGCAAGCTGGTGCCCATCATTTCTTTGATCTGGTGTGATTAATCACATCAAGAGGGGATACATCATATTAGAAAACTATCAAGGGATTTTACGATTCCACAGGGAAGAGAGGCAGAGTGGAGATGAGTCACGTACATCATGCCTTAATTGTGCATTTTGGTAGTTCACACTTCACAAAACAGTAACAGATTCTGGATAATATAATTGTCTGAGCCTTTATTTTAGGAATTGCTATGTGACTGTGGGTGAGTGTTCAGCATAACCCCCGTTTAGGAGAAGTCAGTGGAATGTGATCCTTTAGTGAGAAGGGTCATTCAAGCAGATCTTCCCCCCTCTGGAATGCCTTAGGCTGGCCAAAGCCATGGAGTGCTGATATCCAGGGAAAACAGCTGCATCCTTGTCACCACTGCACCTACAGCAGACAATGATGAGGTGGTATTTTAAACATATTAAATATATTGAATTTTAGGAATTTTTTTTTTTGTCACTTCATTACATTTGATTTGTCTGGGGCTGCTCAAGGATTAGATAAAGATGCAAACAAATATTAGAGAATAAAGCATGCTAAAAAAGACGGGAAATACTTGAAATATATTGACTTCTTAAGTCACTTTTACATTTTGGCGATACTTTTTCCTGCTTTGAATATCTAGATGACTGCATTTGATCTGATTCCCATGTTTTCATACCACCATTTTCTGGTCACAGAAAATATTATAGATGGATGTCTGGAGGCCAATCAATTGCTCAAAACTGAGTTTCTTTAACAATTTAATTAAAACTTTTACTTTCTTGACCCCGTTCTTGAGGCAGAGGTAGGGTAGTTTCCATATTTGCCATTTTCTCTAACAAAATAGTGGCAAAAACTTCCTTACTGATACTAAAAACATTTTTAAAAACTTACTAAAAACAGTCATGTGGGGTTTTTTTTTTCTATAAATTTTATTTTTCTGGTCCCTTCAAACTTGCATAACTATTGTTCCTGAACTTTTTTCCTATTCACCTTAAGGTTCCTTGGCTTGTGAATCAGAGCTTGTAAGAAGCAAGAAAAGGGGAACATTTTCTTCTGTTAGACTTTTCTGAGATCTCACTCCTGCAGTGGTTGTAGAATGAGGGTTCTGCTTTTCCTGGTAGTAAATGCTGTTTCAATACTGATATTCTGAAATGAGGTGGTTATTCATGGTGCCATACATGTAAAAATATATTCTCCTATTTCACAGACCCAACAAATTGCATATGAATGTGACTTTTGAGAATAAAATCAAACTTTATATGCTCCTGAAGAAGTTCTTTTCTGTTTTGACTTACAGACTTAGCCCTGAGCTTGTAATTGCTGGTTTATGTTGGCTCACATAAAAATATACTGAAAAAGCAATTCAGGGCTCAAGGGAGTAGAGAAATGATAAAATAGAAGCCCGAGATACAAAGAAAACTAGAATTAGTAGTGGCTTTAGTCATCTGCTTGTCCCAGAATATTAAGAAACTAAGACAAATAGTATATTCAAATGAGATTTATTTTATTAACCAGTTAAACCAATTAAAACTCCACAAACATTAGAATATGGATCCATGGTGTCAAATGGAATTGATACTACCCAGATGACTTAAGAATTCCCAAGATTTTAGAAAGGGTACCTCAGCTGCACTGTGGGTTATGGTGAAAACAGGTTTTCAGTTTTACCTCCGTATCTTATCTTTATCCATAGAACAATGGAATCCTATTTCATGGGAGCATCCACTCAGAGTTTTAAATAAATTTTCAAAGGCTTAGATCAGAAAAATTGCCTAGGGGTGAGTACTCCATTCTTTTTTCTCATAGATAGATTGAATCTGGCTCCTCTGACTGTCTCCATGGAGGCTTGTTTTTTTACTAGTGGTTCTCTGAATATGAACACTGTTAGAAATATAATGACATATATGATAATATAATGACATATATAACAATATAATGACATATATAATAATATAATGACAGGAATATCTGTTGGGGTTTTTTTAGCTTTTTTCCAATCTGATTTCTCTCCTATATATCCAAGTTACTTCTCTGCTAAATTGCTCCTGCTTTCCCTCTCTTGAATGCTTTGGTTGAGTGGCAACTTTTTAATGAAGTGATTCAGTGAAATCAAGAGGAGAGGAAATGGCTTTATGAGGATTATATGTTTTTCACCTGCTTAGGATAGATGTAGTCCCCAAGTTAGACTTAAGCCATTATTTCAATGATTTGCTACTTCCTATTAAGATGATAGCTAACAGCAAAATCCAGCCTAGGTTCAATCTTGTCTAAAGTAAATTTTTCTGACAGTTCATCTGCTTGGATTGTACCTTAACCTCCATCCAGAGAGGGTGAACTGCCAGCTTGGTACCAAGTCCCTTTTAAATGTGGGTAATCTCTGTGAACAGCATGGTGATATTCAGTCCTAGTCACTTTTAGTACTTCCCTATCTGTGGAAAGGCAGAAATAAATTATTAGTTAGAGCTACAAAGAAGAATGAGCTAATTTTGGCCATGACTTCATATTCACAAAAGATAAGACAGAATTAATGCATTAATATTCTTTTTTAAAGAATTTGTTCATTGTATTTTCTCCATTTTGTCTTTCTAGCTTCAAGTCTATCTGCACCTAACATATACACAGAGCAGCACTTGAATGCGAGCTGCATCTTAGAACAAATACCTATTTATGTTTATTCCTAATTCCTTTCATTGTGTGCAATTGAAGTGCAATTCATATTACAGCTCACAGTTACAGAGGAGAGGTTTGGTAATATTTGTGGTAATGTGGGGAAAACCACCTTTACATTCTTTCAACTTTTTTCCTAAAAGAATGCTTTTAACTTTTTTTTTTCAGACTTCATTTTATTGAAAAATTGACCACCCACTCATCCCATTTCCTTCTGTGCAATCCTTGGTTTAGTTGGTGTCATGTGTGGAGGACATTAATTTTGGTGCTGTTGCACCTGTTTCACAAAGGAGAGAACGATGATCTCTAGTGCTCTTCCTTTTTCCTTTTTGACATAAATGCCAAGTTTTTCCCTTGGTTTTGCAGTGGCCTGTCCATTTCACCTCACCCCCTGTCAGGTTCAAAAGCTTTTGCCAGCTTATCACTTGCATCAGATAGCAGCCGGCATGGTTGAGGTGTTCTCCCAAATGGGTACAGCAAGCTTGTGGCTAAAATGTGATAGCTCTGTGCTCTGCTTGTTCTGCTTTTACAAAAATAACCCAGGTATGCTCAGCCCAGGTGCCTTCAAATGAGTTTTCTTTGGTATTTAGGTGACAGAACAACACATTAGCATTTCAGTGAGGCACTTGGTGATTCATTTTCTTCTTGAAACTTCTTAATTTGCATATATAATATTGTTATTTTTTCACTGAAATTAAATTTGTGAAGAGGCTGGAATTTATATTTCAGTTTTGTTGATGTGTATATTTATATTGTAGTATGTGTTTGGCTCGTTTTCTTCTATCTTCTTGATATAATAAATGGTTTATTCAAACAGTTCTGCTGGGTTTTTTTTAATGTTTCAAGGTGTCTGAAAAATTATTCTGAATTTTGGGACTGTCCTTTGAGATCTCCAATTCATTCCAGAGCAGACAGTCTGAATTCTGAAAGTTTGGTTCATTTCTGCTTTCCCAAAACTGAGCTGCAGCACCTGTGTGTGGCTTGGGAGGAGAAGTTTAAAGGGTTTGGGACAACAGAGGCAAACATGCTGCACACAGAGGATAAAAATGGCTTTGACATAATTACTCTTGAGCTCCCAGCTGCATCCACAGGCTTCAAGAGAGCTGCAGTATTTTAACTAAGGCTACTGCCTAAATAGCAAAGTAATCTGCAGCTGGTACGTGTTTGTTTGGAGGGAGAGTTTAGTGCCCCTGTAACACACAGATTTAGCAGCAAGTGCACTCACTGATCCCCTCTCCCAGTCCTCCTTCACCTCATGCTCTTTCCCCACCTGAGTTCCAGGTTGTTTCTTGGGTTTTTTTAGGCCCTTCCCACTGGACTAGATGATGCCAATTAACTTTATGAGCATTCCTGGGGGGATTTTTGACTTGTGCTTTGCCCCCATCTGCCTTCCCAGACAGTGCTGTGAGCCAGTCTTCAAAGGTGCCAAAAGCTGAGACTTGCTGCTAGAACAGGGAAGCAACTGGGGAGTTTAGCACCCTTTGGAAGGAGGGGTGGGTGTTTATCTCCCCTGTTTGATCCCTGGGCTCCTCATGCCAGGATTACACTGATATCCACTGGTACCATTAGCTTGGCTCTGAACCCAGAGCAACTCAATTAGCCAAATTTTACTTTCCCTGGGTTTGCCTGCCTGCTTTCTTCTCTGTGCTTTCTCTGTAGATCAAACTCTTCTAAAAGCTGAGCTAGCTAAATCCCCACAGTAGTTTCATTCAGGATTTTATTGTGACTCACACAGGATGTGACAGAATGAAAAACAAACAAATAAATGAGCTTTTCCTGAAATGCCATTCCCTGAGTGACTTGTTTCACCTCTCACAAAGAACATGCAGAGATAAAGGAGAATTTAGGTCAAAATCTGAATTAGAGAGAAAATATTTTTTTTTGCTAACCCTTATCCTTCAAAGAAGCTGACTGACCTGCTTAAAGAAGAGGATATCCTTATCTATAGAGTAAGGAGACTGAGTAACATAATTTATTACTGAATAATAAATGGTGTGCTTTCTTTTTCAACCCTATTTGGATGTGTTCTGTTGGGCTGTACATTTAGAGAGTTGTCCTTGCTACTCTTAGAAACAGATGCAAAACTTTTGCAAAAAGCCTGTTTGAAATCTCTGGTTTAGAGCTGCTGCAGCCTCCTGCCTGTAGGATAGACAGCTCTCCTGGGGCTGACTGGCATCCTGGGCTGCTCATTATGGAGGAGGAGAGCCTCCATAACATCAAAATGCAATTTTTTTGCCAACTTTGTGAAAAATGTTGTGGATCAGCTGTATGCCTGCTGAGCCTTCTGGGGCTTCTTTCGGTGCAGAGCCCCACTGGGGAAGCCCAGTCTGCTGCTTCAGTGATGTTCAGGGTGACAAAGGCAGCACAGCAGCTCCTCTGCCCGGTGTGGTGGATATGAACAGGCTGCCTGGTGTCCCAGAGATGCCTGTTTTGTCCACTAGTTGTTCCCTGGACTGTCAGAAGGGACGAATTCTCTTATTTCTCTGACACTGACCAGATAAACAAACATGCAGCTCTGGGGTTTTAGCTAAAAGAGGAGGAATCAAAAACCTGACCTGTGCTTCCTCTTGAGGAAGCATAGCTTGCTTGCCCTCAGGTCTCACTGGAAATTCTCTTTTTGTTGTGGGAAATGGGCATTTTTACCATTGTGAGCCTTTGGCAAGATGGAGGAGGAACTGCAGTCGTATTTTGCTCCTTGCTTTTAAAACAGCTGGCCACATAATCCAAAAAATTCTGCAACAAGGAGATGTGGTTTTTTTTAATGGCCAGATTTAGGAGTGGCCCATTGCAGGAATTGGCAGGCTGCAGGAGCTCAGGTGCTGGGAAGACAGGACTGTACTCTGTGGAGAATCCTCTGTCTCTTATGGAGGTAGGGAAGCTCGGCCTGGGAAAGGAGAGGTGCTCTGCTCCTGTCTGACTTCAGATTGTTACACACTGCTGATGGGTAATTCCACAAAAAACAGGAGTGAAGTCAGCTCAGGTTCAGATACAGACTTTGGGATCTGGAGCCCCTAATGCTTCCCCACTCTTATTTTGGAGATTCATAAAATTTGAAGCTTTCTTCCTTATTTCGCCCCAGTGCCTCTTCTCCCCAGATTTGAGATGAAGAATCAGCAAAGGGAACGATGGCAGCCTTAGGCAAAGTGCTGTGGAGATGAGACTGGGAAGGAAGAAAAGAGAAAGCTGAAAACTTTCAGCACAGTCTGTCGGCTTTGGGCATGGAATATGAGCCTAACAGGCCTGGAAAGACTGCACCAGTTACTAATGGTTGGGAATGTTCTTCTCCACAAACCTTTTGTAGTATTTGCTGCAAATGATGTTTTTTACAGTTAAATAAGTACGTGGGGCAACTTGAGTGTGCTTTTTGAAATCTCTTTGTACATGCACTGCCTGTATTTTTTCACTTGGCTGTGCTGGACAGGTTCAGCACAGCTGTTCTGTGTGGGAGCCACTATAACCCAACCCTTAGATATATTTTTCTCTTTAGAGAAACCTTATGTGCAGGCAAGCCTCAGGGTGAGCTGTGAAAGAATGAGAAGTGGCTAAAGTAAGAAGTATTTCAAACTAAGGCCATAGTAATAAAATAATTATATCTGGTGTTGGTTGACTTAAACTGCTGACTAAAACTGTGCTTCATCAAAATGCTGTGACAGCAGAATATCAAACTCCATTTAAACTGCATTTAAAGCAAGCCCACTTTGGAGCTTCTGGACCATATTCACTGGTGTGTCACTTCTGTTTATACTGGTGTGAAATTCATTATTAGTAAGCATTTATTGTCGTGTGGTGGAATAGGATGACTGTGTCTTCATTTATTAATGTGCCAGTGAGACTGAAAATATAACCTAATTCTTCTTTCAGTGCAGAAAATGCACTGAAAGTCTCTGAAGGAGTTCTTACAGGTCTGAATGCATTGAAAAAGTGAGTTAGAAAATGCTGTTTGTTTTTTTTCCTTGAAGGTCATGTTGTGTAATTGCAATATGGTAAGCTCCTGTGATCTGGTTACAGCACCTCTGCTGTGATCTCTCCTGCTTAAAGAGTGTCTGACCTAATAAGAGAAAGTGGGCTGAGAAGTGCATGGCTAAGCACAAGTAAAGAAATAGATAACTTTTCTTATCATATGATATTAAGTGTTAACTATTTGCCCAGAGGCATAAGAAATATTTTTTTTTTTTAGTATCTAGGTCAGATGTCTAGTGTGAAAATGAAATTTTAAAGACTGCATGTTTACTTCAGTGATATTGTGCAATACTAATTCATTGAACACTACTTGGGTATTGTTAAAGGGCAAAAAAGGCAAATAAAGCACCATAAACTCATTGAAACATGAAAATTCAATGGCTTCTTTTCACCTGAACATACTTGAAAAATCATAAATTCCTAAAAATAAGCAATCCCCCAAATTACCCTTGAAATTTTGTTACCTCTTCTTTCAGATTTATTCATCAGGTCACCTAGGAACTATACAAGCAAGCTGTTCTGTTTCATGGTGCCTGCTTTGTGTTTCTTAGGGCTTACAAGCAGTTTTACTAGTCTAGAGGAGGGAAAGCAGGAGGGAAACCTGTATTTCATATGGTGATAATATCATCTAGTAGGCTCTCTAATGCAATACAGATGCAAATCGGAAGGGCTTGAAACAATTCCAGCCACTTTTAGAATTACATCAGGGAGAAGAGCATAAAGAAACATGCACAGAGTCACTGCACTCGTTAGGAAATGCCTCAGCAACCTCCCTGGTGAAATGCAAATGAGATTTATAACCCAATACAGGAGATGCAACAGAACCAACTCTGTAAAGATCAACTTCTCAGAGACACCCTGACATGTCAGTGTTAACATCCCTCTTTTAACTTCCTGCATTATGAATTCACGAGCCTCAAACCTGTTGCTCATTATGAATTTGTAAATTGAAACTGGGACCTTTTTAACTTCAAGCAGCAAAACCCGCCAAAGAAAGCAGCTGGGATGGAGCATGGTGATGAAATTTAAAGTGTGACATGGTTTTTCTTCTCCTTCCTAAAGAAACCCTACTGTATTTTGAACACAACTTTAGATTTTAGATAACAAAAAGTACTGTGTTGGTTTCCAACTTTCATGGCAGACGACTGTCAAACGTCATACGAGGCAGTGGGCAGTAACTGGAATTCTGCTGAGGGCTCAAATAAAATGTTAGCAAGGCTCAGTCCCTTTACTTAGCAAAGAGGCAGCAGCCTTTCTCTGCCCATCAGGATTTAACAGCCCAGATCAGACTGAGCTGGTTGTTAGAACAGCATTTTTGCTTTTGTTCCCAGGAAAACCTATCTCTGCTGAGAGAACAGCAGACAAACAAAAGCAGATGTAGGCTTCTCTCTGAAGTTATATTTGAGATTAGTGCAGATCATGTGTTTATAGAATCTCTGAGAGCTTTTAACCTAGTTGTTTACTCTGATATGCATGGCTGAAGGAAGAGTAGGAAGGGATATGTAGTATACAACCAGATTTTTTTTTTCCTGCTACAAGTACATTGAGGAAGTGAGGAGGTAAAAGGGTTTTCTTTCTGTCTCTGGCTGGGTAGAAAAGTTGAGGTGGGATGAAAGGTGGTGGAAGATTTCTTTGTGAACCCAGTGCTCACCTTATATGCCTGTACTTAAGTACTGACTCTTGTGTAGTGGATTGCAGTATTTTCAGTATCTTTCGTATAACTGAGAAAGAGAAATGGTTATCTCATGTTTTCATCTGAAACCTTGTTGGTGAGAATTCAGGTTGTGGATATACTGTGGCTTGTAGATACTTTAGTGCTTTCCAGAATGGCTGCTATGCTTTAAACACATTTTCCTTTCTGATTCTATCTGCTTGCTGCTTTCACTTGACTTTAAACTGCAAATTTTTGGGGTGCAAGTGATGCATTTCTCAGTACACAGAGGTCAGTCTGTTGGCTTTGGGGCTCTGAGAAGCAGTCAGATAATTAGTAAAGCAAATAACACTAGGAATGGAGAGATGAAGCTCCAACAAAATTTAGTTAAAGATGTGAGAAGGAAAGAAAAGAGAATTAAACAGAGAAATGAAACCCATAGGCTGGGTAGGTGACCTTCTCCTGTGTGCTGTAGCAGTACACAGGTGTTGAAATAATTGACACAGCTTACAGGAGAGTCAAACTTATGTAATGATTAAGCAAATCAGAACTCATGCCAGCCAAAGTTTGGATTGATATATATTACCTTACAGCTTTTCTCTGCTGCTGGGAGGGCTGGAGGATGGATGTGGAGAAAAGAGCATGGTCAGAATTATATTGGTTCAAACAACAAAACATTTATTCCCTTGAGCTGTCTCAGCTTTGCTAATGCTGAGTTAATTTAATGTTGCTGTGGACACTCCAGTGTTCTGATCTTTGTTGTAGGTGACAAAAGTAATATGTTTAAACTATTTGGAGGAGTGAATGATTTCTGTGTGCTTTCATGTAGGTAAACTGTTTAAATGAAAGTTAGCATCAAATATGCATAACCCCTTAAGTTCTCTTACAACATGATCGGTTGCTTCTTTTTATTCCCCTAAAGTTAATAGATGGGGCACTTCTTTGCCATTACTGTACATGTTATGTATAAAATACCCACATATACTGAATTACTCAAATTTAAGCCTCTCTTTCTGGAACCAAATATTTTCTGACTAAAGAAAAAGTCTTTTCAATAGATTTTGATAGGTGGTAAAAGTAATACCTTTGTGCAATGGTCTTTGAATACACAAGATTTCCTTTCAAAATGCCATCTTATTGTGAGATTTTTTAGTTGAATAGTTTTGGGGTTTTTTTTCTCTCTAAAGATTAGCTTAACTTGGACTTTAGGATGAACTTCTTCTTGGCAGGGATGCACTTTTTCCTGATTACTAGTAGCAATTGTGTAGTTTGGAGATGTATTCTGGAATTCAAGGCCATTAAGCACATCATATATTCCGTGATGTGTTCAGTAGAGTGTAGTTTCTGGAACAATGTCACTTGATTGCAAGAAATAGTTTGAAAATAAGATTTCTGAATGTGCAAAAATCTTTAAGGAAGACTAGGAAATCCTTGTGAAAGCTGAGCCAATTTTTGTGTTTTAAACAATGTACACTTACAAATACAATTATTCTTATGGCACAGTTAATTTTATTTTTAATCTTGGAGAGACCAGGTAAGTTTGGCTGATTTACTTCATGGAAAACAAATAATGACTCCTAAGAGGAAATACAGTACAGTGTTGGAGGAGGCTTCAGCTTGAATCTCCTCCCAATCCTTCACCTTTGTCTAAGAGCAGACAAGCTGGAAAGCTTTGTGCTTATTTAACATAAGTAAATGTACACACTGTAAATCCCTTATGGCAGAAACCCTGTCTGCTTCTGTGAAATATTCTGCACAGCAGTGGCTCTGTGCTGTCCAAACACCAACAGGGCCAGAAAACGAGAAAAGAAAAAAATCCCTCTTATTTTTGGGTGAGAATCCATCGAGGGAATCTAATAAAAATGAGAGGAAATGATGTGCCAGCAGAGAGCTTCTGGTGAGTCACTGTTCTGTGAGGAACCTGCCAGGCCATTTCAAACTGGGGAAGAGGAGGGATAAGGAGCCCTCAGAGAGAATGGCGGGAACAGAGCCAGGGCTGGTTCTCTAAATAAACACCATAAAACTGCAAAGATCCCTCCAAGTCAGGCAGGGAAGGGGACTTGTACACCTGAGAGCTGTTGATCTGCTGTGTGGGAGGGGGATATTGGATGCACCAGGAGGAGCAGTGCATCCCAGCCCTCTGGAGAAGGACAGGGATGGAGTCGTGCAGCTGCGCGGGCTCACAGCATCCACCACAGGAGCAGAAACTGAGCCTCTTACTCATGTTGGACCGTGCTGTAATTTCATAATTAATTCCAGCTGGGGAAAGGGAGAAAGACCCTAAATCCTCTGGGTCTCTGAGAGCCAGAGCTGTGTGTGCCCAGGGTATCAAAGCTTTCATGAGATTCTTCTGATTAAAAAGTTAATGAGAGAAGCCAATGAGAAGCCAAGACAAGCATTTACACTCTCCTTGTTACAAGCCAAGTGTTGGGCCTGTAACACGCAAAGATTGTCTGCCCAAGGAGGGGGAAACCTTCCCATAACCAACAAAGGTGGGTTTGTGCATCAGAATGGCACAAGGACTAAAGATTTTTATCCTCCCTCTTACCAACAGGCAGAATCTGAAGTAAAAGAGGTCTTGTAAGGAGTTCCATTCCCTACTGACCATAGTGCTGCATGGAACTGGCCTCTAACTGCAGAACTAGGGGCCAAAATTCACATAGCAGGACTTAACAAATTTAGGAAAAATTGTAATTTATTTTTTTGCATTTCTATGGAAGAATCTGATTCTTCTTGATTGCAGATTTTTTTTTGTTTGTATTGTTTTTGATTTTTGTCTTTGTAAAGGGGGAGGGGGCAGCTTTTTTTGGGACAGGTTCAAGCTCCAAATATTAAAAGTAGAAATGATTTTCCTTCGTGAATAAACTTTTAAAGAACTTAGATTTATGCATACATCAGTTCTTTAAAATATAACCTCAATAATATTAAAGGTACAGCCTACACTAGAGGAAATTGATAATAATAATAATAATTTAGGAACACTGCATTTTTTCTCTTCTCTGACATGCATACATTCTAATTAAAATTTATGTGGTTTTTCCTATAGAAGAAGACTAATTGAAGGAACTACAATATATGCATGGTGTTTCATAAGGAGTTTCATTTGACAGTGTAGTGCAGCAAGGGAGGAAAATGGATTGCCAAATGGTACTCAGAAAACAAAGTTCTGCAGTTCTAAGCACAATTTTTTACAGAGCATTTTTTATAGAACATAAAGCTTTGATTTTAGTGTAGGGGGTGTGTGTTCCAGGGCTGTTAGTTGTCCCCAAAACACTGGTCCTAATAAGAGACTGTGGAACTGTAGCTTCCTTGTGGATCTGATACAGCAGAGCTGCAGATTTTGACTCTCACTGAGCTCAAATACCTCATGTCCCAGTGGTTCTAATAGTCAGTGGAATGGGTATGAACCTGTCTTAAGACTTTCCTCTGAGCTCTCAGAATATTAGGAAGTCTCTGTTGATGAGACCCTAATTTCAGATATCTTTTAATGTTTCAAATAATAATAATAATAAAATCTGGCAGTGCTTTCTGATGCTGCCTTAGGGCAGTAATTGCGTATGGGTTTGAAAAGAACATATAACAGATGATACACATTGGTAAGAATTACTCATTGAAATTCATTCCACCTCACAGGGATCCGGGAGCAGCAACTGCAAAATCAAGCCAACTGGCTATTGAGTTTTAACAAAGCAAAACTTGAAAGAAAAGTGTTTGTCTCTTGGAAGTTGGACCTTGTGCAAGCAGGTGGCTTGGTGCAGAGTGAATAACTAATCAACAGAAGATTTAGTCTTTGAGGCTGTTTCTCCTCAGAGCTTTTCCTGTGTAAGCACTTACTGGCTGACCTCGAATAAAGCAAAGCATCCCTTTGAAATAGCAGCTTACTTGCAGGGCATTTTATCCCCAGGTGACTGGTGTAATCACAAATGAATAAATCATGTATATATCATGTAGATTTGCTTGTACTGCAGTATTGAGAGTCTTTAAAGTGTAAGGATGCTCTTAATGTGCAGGAAGGGCTGTGTGGGAGAGAAACTGAGGTGGTGAGTAACTAAACACGACGAGAAAGGACAGAATAATGTGGCTGCTGGACACATGGGCAGAAAAATGATCAGCCTCATAACATTACCATCTACCCTTGTCAGCAGCAGTGAGAAAATTAGTTGTGTTTACAAATGTAAAGACTCTGAGTAAAGAAAAACAAAAGTAAATAACACAAGTTTGTGTGTGATGTCACCTGGTAGTTTTTAGAGTGTCTTCTGCAATTTTTTTTCCAGGGAGTTTGATTACATTTATTTCGACTTTGGTGTCCCTAAGAGCTAAACCTCAGTCCATGGGTTTCAAAATGCCTCCAAGCAGAATGTGTAATGCTTTTCCAGGCAACACTGCTGTCTCCTCCACCTTTGCTTTGAGCTGAAAGCAACAGGCAGATGGAAGGAGATAAGAAATGGAGAGAAGGAAACTAAGGAATTACTTAATGTAAGAAAAAACTTTTATCAGAATAAAAGTAAAAAATGCATCACGGTTTGCTCTCTGGAAGCCAACATCCTTAGCCCTCTTGGGAGCTTGCAATGAGCAGAAAAAGAGGAAAGAATGTGCTTATGGATAAAAACCTCTGGAGTCAAAAGTCTGTTGTTCCACAGATGGACAAAAAAGTTTGAGTGCTCATAAGCCAACACATTTTATATATGGATTGTGAATTTGGGCACCAAGTCAAAGAGCAAAATTATGCAAACCTTATTCTAAATCGCTTCAGAAGTTCAATGCAAACCTAAATAATTCCATTACATGTGTCTTGGAGGGAAATAGAAGAATGAAACCCTAGTCTAAGATCTGAGCAAAAATAATTGCATAACTAGTGGGCTTAACATTTTTGAAGGCATTTTGATTTTTTTTCCCCCTTTGCATGACCTTTTATTTTTTAAGCAGTATGACTTTTCCTCTTAGGAAAAACGTAAAGCCTGCAGCTATCTGGTTTTAGAAGCTGTTGTAAAGAATATAGTTGATCTGAGGAGTTTCCCTGAACTCTCTACATTATAGGGGACAAAGCTATGGATTATTATTCTGATTGCACCTTATGTGGAATGTCTGTGGAATGGTTTAGTGGCCTTCCTAGTTGGACACACTGTGTCTCTTCTGCATCCCCAAACATGATGCTCAGCCTTAACACAGACTTGAACGTCTGTAGCTATTTGAGAGAAGCTATCAATCATCACTTTGAAATTTTCCTACCTGTGAGCCTTCTCCCTCACTGAGCAGGATGTAATTTTGTTGGGAAAACCAGCAGCAGCACAACTCTTTTGCTTTGAAACAATTTACTTTGACTAGTTATTTTAGTGTTTTAACAGAGAAAAAACCCCAAGTTTATTTGTAGCTTTGTTATCCAGAGCCAGTCTGTCTTTAAGCTGAGCATCATGTAATGTTAGCAAAATGGAGGCAGTGCCTACTCATCTTATGCTACCTGGTGCACTTTCCAAAAAAACCAAATATCTGTTTACAAAAGCAAATATCTGCAGCACAAAGAGCAAAAAAAGAGCTGTAATTCCCACTCTGAAGTGCTAGTAAATAACAGCATAAGGGCTTCGGAGCAGTTCCAGTGCCAGTGCTGGTGTGCACCAGTGCAAACACAAAGTAGTGAATGCACCCAGCTGGCCAGTGTGCTTCTGGGCTGTTACCACAGATTTCTGCAGATCCTCACTGCTTCAGTCCAACCTTCGGTGGGTTTCAAGTTTAGGAACTTATGGTTTTGTTACCCACTATCCTTACATTGCTGGGATAGCATCAAAGAAGAGAAGGAAAGAATTAGAAATTATCATATCTCTATGAAGTAATCCTAATCTTACTACAAAAATCTTGAATTTTTCTCTTTCTATCTCTTTTTTTTTTTTTAATTTTTATTAGCCTGTTGCCTTCACCTTTTTCTCATGACTCTGTGTATTCTTAAATTCTGTCAACTTTAGCATATTTCACTTCATATCTCTTGCATTGTTGATCATTATAATGTAATACATAGGAAAATGTAAAATTGCAGAAAAAAGGGAAGAGCTTTGAAGTTTTTTTCCCTACCTTTTAATGTGTTCCCACTTCACATAAGATAAAAGCAGCCAAAAAAACTTCTATACCCAGTTGCTTTGTAGAGTTTGCTTGATCCTCAAGAGGAAAAGAAAAGCTTCTGTACTAGGTCCCCTTTTCCTTTTTAGGAAATGTAACAGGATTTTTCCAGGATAATAAAAAAATAGACACTTTCTAATAGACTGAGCATGATCCTGACGAGTCCAAGCATTTTATTTTTTGATCATATAGGGCAGAATGTAAAGTTTAAGAATAAAAGTGAGCATCCCTCACTAATTTTCAGAGTAGCTTGCCAGTATTTCTTTCTTTGCACATCATGATGGTCCAACAAGACTTGGATCAGCACCTCCTACATTCCACTCTTGTCTCTTCTGTTGTATATATATGTGTATATATATATATATATATGCATGGTAGGTGCTTTTACTGAGATAAGGAGTTCAAAAATTACACTGACCCTGTATTTTGCAGGGTGCTGGGGAGCAAAAGTAAAGGCATTTCTGCTGCTTCCTTCCACTCCCTGCATAAGAAAGATAGGTGATGTCAGCAGGTAGAAAAAGACCGTGAATAATTTGATTAAGGAACTGAATTTAAGTCTGGTCTATGAGTGTGTTGTTATGAGTATTTGGGATCTGGGTTTTTATTGCAGTGGTATGGCAGACTCTGTTGCAGGTTTTATTCTTTTGCCCCCCTCCAAACTGGTGATGGGAACTGTTAGATTTCCTAGGACTTCTCTGTAAGACTGCAAGGTTCACTGACTTTTGTGAACGGATGATTTTACCTGATACTAACATAAAACCTTATTGGCACCCTAATGCTCTTATTTGTATGTACCACTTAAAACAAAACAAGACAAACCCCCCAAAAAACCACAAACAACCCCCCGCCCCCCAAAAAACCAATTATATAGAAGTGGCTCTGTGCCATGACCGCCTCCCTGGGGAGCCTGTTCCAGTGCCCAACGACATTCTGGGTGAAGAACCTCTTCTTAATATCAACCTAAACTCCCCTGACACAGCTTTATGCCCTTCCCTCAGGTCCTGTCACTGAGCACCTGAGAGATGAGGTCAGTGTCTGCTCCTCTGATTCCCCTCACGAGGAAGCTGCAGACTGTGGTGAGCTCTGTCTCCAGCCTCCTCTTCTTCAGGCTGAATAAACCGAGTGACCCCACCCTTTCCTCACATGGTCTCCTCTAGATCCTTCACTACCTTTGTTGCCTCCTTTGGATGCTCTCTTGTAGCTTTATATCCTGATATTGTGGCCCCAGGACTCGAGGTGAGGCTGCTCCAGTGAGAGCAGAGCTGGACAATCCCCTCCCTTGGCAATGCTGTGCCTGTTCCCTCCCTGGACAGGGATGTCCCTCCTGCCTGCCAGGGCACTGCTGTGACTCGTGTCCAGCTTTCCATTGACCAGGACCCCCAGGCCCCTTTCCACAGCTGCTCTCCACTCTCTCATTCCCCAGGCTGTCTGTGAGTCAGGCCTTGGATGTCAACAGAGAGAGTGGATGTATTGTAGAGCTGGAGATTATCCCCTCTTGGTAAGTGTGCTTGAATTGGAAACACATACAGATGTTTCATGCAAACTTGCCAGTTTTATAATTGCTGTTAAATTCACAACTTAATGGACAGAAGTTCAATTTATATTTCTTTATTATGCTGTTATACCATGAGTAAATTTTTTCCCTCTTACATGTATGTAACAAAATCTTTCTTAACTGTATTTGTCTTAATTCCCTTACTCAAGATCTCACAATGGCTGAGTTTTCAGGAAACATTCTCTGATATATTCCTTAGTAGTTCTTTATAATATTTTATATTTTTTCTATCTTCAGCCACTATTTTATTGTGCCTTAAAATAAAAGCAAATCTTAAAAATCATGATTTTCAGCCTGTGAGAATACTGAAATGAAAGCACATATAAGAAGGATCTAATTACAACATGCAAAAATAGAATGGTATAAATCCTTCATTTTTAAGAACTTTATTTTGGATTGAAGTTTAATCAAATTGCACTTTGAGTGTTTGAGCTCAAACAGAGAGGAAGGCTCAGAGTATTAACCCACCTCCTATAAACCCTTTCTCCTGTGATAAGCCCTTCTTCACCTGAACAATCTGAGTGATATCAGTGGCTCGAGTGCTCATCAGCCTCAAGTGATGGGGCACAATTCACAAGGAAATGAGCCTTTGCAGCTTTGGCAGACCATGTTATGGCCACATAATGTGCCTACATTATTCTTCTGTTCTCTACATGACACAGGGAAAAGTTTCCATGGCCACTGCAAAGAGAGTGCAGACTCAGCAGTCTGGAAGGACTAAAAGCAGTGATTGCTTTGTCTGTGGGGCTGCCCAGTCTGGAATAAGGTGCGTGAAAGGATCTGATGAGTCCCACCAAGTATTCGACCACAAAATAGGAATGGGAGTGGTTTGGGAAACATCCATTAAGAAAAGCCAACAAACCCAATAAACAAACATGTCGGGGAACTTTTCTGAGACGCGCAGGGAGGAGGGAAAGCAGGACAGACACTTGATGCAAGTGATAGCAAGCTTCCACTTTATTGCTAAACCGCACAGCTTTTATAATAGTTTAGTAAACTATGCAGACTTGTTACAATGTAACTGGTTACCTTCAAAGGGCTATTTTTATATTCCCTCCCCCTCGAGGTTTGCTAACTAGACATTCTTTTACTATCTGTCTGACTACAAGTTTCTTTTTAGGGACTTTCTGTCTTGCACAAAGACACCCTGTCTCTGCATACACAGAGCTTTCTACTTTAGACATTCCTTCTTTTTTTGGCACACACAGTATTTTTCCACTCAAATCTTCCCCACACAAACACCTAGGGAGTATGATTAATTCAGCTTTTCACAGTCATTCCAGAGACTGGCAGAGAGAAAAAGAGAGAAAGAAATTGGGAAAAAGCAGATGTATGACAGAACAAGTCACAAATACCACGTATAAATAGGGACAGATTTGTTAAGGAGCAGTTATTGATTCTTCTGCCTTTCCTTCTGCTTTGACTGATACCTTCTATTCCCTCATACCACACACAATTATTCATTTCTCATTTTTCTTACAGCAATTTTCCCATATTCTTTGGTACTTAAAGCATGACCCCTCAGGCTTCAGCACAGCTTCCATTAACCCTTCAAAAATGTCTTCTTCTGCCCTGCCTTCAAGTAATTAGCCGACTAAAATGAGCAAATTTTATGGGGAAGTAAGGAAACATGAATTGTGTGTTTCATTCTTCAGACATTGCCTGTGTCCTCCATGCATGTTGCTTGTAAGTGTTCTGCACAAGGAATGAAAACAATCCAGGTAAAAAACTTGGCCAGAGGTTGCTTAACTCTGATGAGAGATGGAGGATAAAAGTATGGAACAAGAAGGCAGTGAAGATTAAATGAAAGAGTAAATTCAGGGGAAAATTCTGCAAGTATATTTTATTCTTGTTTCTGCTTTTTGTTCTTTGGTTGAAATAGGAAAGATGATACACTTAAGCGCACGCTGAAGCTCCCTGTTCTATATGCAGAGTCCATCTTGGGGTTGTTTGGCTCTCTTTTAATGTTATTCAATTAAAATACTCTGTTGTAGTGAAAAGTGTAAAGTTCAATCTGAAATGTCTTAGGATTTTCCTTCCCCGTATGTTTAAAGAAATCATTCAGTAAATTAATCTGAATTTAAATTTTTTCAATCGTCAAATGCTTTTTGTGTTCAAAAATTATATACAGTGCCAAAATATCCAAGTATAGTAAAATATGTAGTTAGAAAACCCAAATAATTTATAGCTAAGTACAATCCCAGTGTTCATGCAATATTTCTAGAGTACTAGGACATAGTACAAATGCCTAAATGAGATGAATCACCCTGAAAAAACTGAGCTGAAAAATTGCTTTAACCTTTTAGAAACAATGCATTTTGACATTTCCAAAATGAAACAAGAGCCAAGATTTCATGTAGACTTTTCCCACTGAAGCTGTCATGAAAATCAACCATTTCTCATGATGCATTTTGAAGGAGAATGCATTATATTTTCAAGTTAGAAAATAGTACTGGAACTGTTTTTTGGTACTTGATTCTACTGCTAAGGAGATTTGGGAACTAAGAGCATGAGCCTTGCTTTTCCTTTAGTTGGTTTTGTTGGCATGATTTTTGGAACACTTTTTCACTTTCAGTAGTTAAAATTCTGAGGTCCAAGGCTACTTTACAGCAAGGACAACTAATCTGAGGCTTAATTTATCTGGTTTTAACAACCCCTTCCCCACCCAGGATGCAGTGGCGTGATGGTTATAAAGACAAGTTATACATCAGCCCTGTAAATTTTAAATTTCCTTTGTGATATTCCCCTTCCATGGAAAGCATTTGGTCAGCAAGGGTTGCATGGGCTGGAGAGGTATTTCTGAGAAGATGAGTGATCATCTTTCAATCTGAAGTTTGAGTTTGCAGGCACTGGAACTGCACTTCTGCTCCGCAGCTGGTTTCAGGCCCGCAGATGACTTTTCATGGTGGAAAATTGATTTTATTTATTCCTTTTTTTTAAATAGTAAGGGAACATGATAACAAATTTGCTTTTAAGAGATTACTCTTTATGGCATTTGCAACCAAGTACAGAGGTTCAAGTTACAATCAAGTTTCTCTCAACTCCTCTGCAAAAAATGGTGCTGTAGTTGTTTCCCTTTTTCTTTCTTCTCTTTTTTAAATCACAGTAACTTGCTCTTGCAGTCAGATACGAGCAGGTTTGACAGAACATCACTAAAACCAATTCTGTTCTCTGCTTTACTTGTCTAAAGCAGAAGTCCCTCCACTGCAACAAATGCAGTCACATTATGGCAAAAGTGGTGTTGGAGCAGATTCAGGCTGACAGAACAGAAAGCTACTGATCTCCTAAATCCCAGGGTGGTGTTGTACAGAGAGGAGAATGACATGTGGCTTTTCAAAGCTAAACCTGGATAATAAATCTCATCTTGGTTAGATCTTGGCAGAGGAGGGAAAGTGGTTACGAAGTGGATGCTAATTGAACAGAGTGGATGCTTTTCACCTCTGAAGAGATCAGCTGCTATTTTCTTCTAGTGACTTTGATAGAAATAATTTAAAGAAATTTTTTTAAGACTTCCCGCAAGATTTCATTATTTGAGAAAGCCCCAGCAACAAAACCAAAGCCCCCACCAGCTGTGTCATGTGTAATAAAGTGGCAAACCAAGGAAGACACCCTGGATGAAATCCAAAGCCCATTTCAATGAATTCATCTTTTCCCCTTGACTTCTCTTAAGTCTTAGGAGCTCTTACTGAAGAAAGAACTTGAGAACAACTTGCTATTTCAAAAGATTTAAAATATGGTTTGTTTTTTTTTTTCATTTCTTGTTAAGCTTCCTGGTTATTTTAAATGGACTCTCTTACTGAAGAAGGGGTTGTTGTAGGCTTGGAAATGACAAGATGGTAAACTTCCAAAAGGCAGATCAATGATGTGAATGATTTTTACGCAGAAACACACTTTTGGAACAGAGAGATGACTGGGTGTGGGAACTAATCATAATAAACCTCAAACCCTTCCAGATATGCAGTTTTCAGATGTGGTGTTACTGAAAAGGAAATTAAAGGTGGCAAATGATTCGACTGTCTGTCAGTGATGATTTAGGTCAGAGGAAGGTGAATGACACTGTCATGTTGAGCCCTATTTTATACAGTAATTGTGAACTGCTATGGGAGTAGTGGGGTGGGAGATCACCTGTAAACAGCAGGTTTGAACTTTTTATTAGAATGCTGCATTTGCTCCCTGCATGTGAATTTGTGAAAAGGGTGATAGAACCCCATGTAGAGAGAAGAGCCTTAAAAATCACGTGATAGAAAATCAGAGGTCAGCTGATAAATTTATTCTGATTTACCAAACAGGAGTCTTGTGCCCCTAACCCCACTTGGGCTGGTGGTTATGGGAGGCAGCTGGGGCTGCCCTCCTGCCTGAAACTGTGCTGTGAGATGGGAACACACAGGGAGCTGCTGAGCTTTGCCTACAGTGTGTTTCTCTTACACACATGCAGGCAGACAAACATTCTCCCACTTTCTGCTTAGATCTTTGTTACTGATCTATGGTGCTGCTTCATTTGCTTGTAATGGCCATTTGCTGCTGCAGTGTCTTTTTAAATTCAGTTTGTGTGCTGAAAAATTCTGAGACAGGTGCACAAATGTCATCCAGGTACTTTTCTTCTATAGGAATTACATTTCTGTCTTTTAGGTATTGTGGCAGAAAAGTCTGCCATGAGTAGTTTTACACAGGTATTAAACATTTAAAGGGAACAAGAATTGCAATTGCAATAATGATAATTTTCACTGGCATAGATTTGAAAACAATTCCTAAGGGTGTTTTAAAATGATCACTTTTGTCAATAAGGAAAATAAGGCACTGGAGAGACTGTAGGAATGGCCTAAGAGCCAACAGGAATCTGCTGTTCCAAAGAAGCAAAAGAGTTAACACTCAAGAGCCGGGATAATACAAATTTTTATAACTCAGGTGAAGTCATCTGTGTCCATTTCTACTGACTGGAAAGATAACATTGAGCTCCAGAGTACTGATGCAAGCTCCAGTTTGCTCTACTATTTATTACAATATTAACTATAACATGGCCCTTTCACACTCTGTCTGTAAAATAGCTAGCTTTAAAACTGCTCTCAAAGTTTTTTCCTGAGTTTTAAAATTTTAACACAAGTAAGGACTTCTGATATTTGATACTGTCCTTTGGTGGGAAGCTAAGTTACAGTAAAAAAATTAAAAAAAAAAAAGATTAGGCCTAAAATTTTGTTTAAATGATCAAGGAACAAAGTGCAAGGTTTCTTAGATCCCTGTTTCTCTCCAGATGTGCTCCAATGTGGAGTGCCTATGCTGGACCTGTGTTTGTTTTTGTTTTGCAGTAGATGCCATTATATTATCATAATTTCATTCCAGTATTCCCCTGTTGAATACACTATAGGCAGTATAAGTGTCTACATGTAGGTCTGACTGTGAAAGCTGGTTTTTGGGGGGAGAAGGAGAGGCTCCACACATCCGGAGCTGGTAAATAGGTGTAATGGGCTGAGTTGCAGCTCACCCATCCTCAGCACCTCTTGCAGACAATGCCTTGTTTGACACATTTGACATATGCAGTGCAAAGTAACAGTCTGCACTTAGCAAAACATCTGGGGAAAAGCATCTTTAGTGCTGTGGCTGTGAGATTGATTAAATCTTTTCTAGAATCCATGTTAATGACTGACTTCTCTCCAAGGATCACTGTGCTGGAATTTGGGAAAGGCTGTCATTTTTCCTGCTTGGCTGGTCCTGTTCTATTACTGTTATTGCTTCTTACTGTCACACTTTGCCTGGGATGTTGCATCATCTCTCTCTGCTTTTTACTGCTAAGGCTCACTAGAGGGGAGACTGGAAAGATGCAGGACTAAATTATGGCTGTCCTAATCCTTTTGTCAAGAGTCTCTGCTCTGCCACAGTCTGCTTCCTGCTTTCACACTTCTTACCCAGCTGGTTGCTTACCTTCTACCTTGGAGTATTTTCTCAACTGTTATTACTTTGTGGATGGTAATTGATTTCAAGTTCTTTCAGGTACCAGTAGATGATACAGACGGGTGAGCACACCTTTCCTGGGCTGCTCCCGTCAGAGAACTACATACAGAATTTCTCTGAGGAGGAAGAGTATATTGAAAACTTTAGCTAGGGAAAAAAAAAGGAGAAGTATATCCAGGGCTTTTTACTTGCTAGAAAACTTACAATCTGCTGTGTGAAATGAGTTTTGTCACTCTCAAACAGCTCAGTGCAGCAGAGGGGAACTCTCAGTGGTCCACCTGCCAGTGAAAATTCTCTTTCAGCTGCAGTCTCTCAGGTCTTCTTTCTTGCTGAAGTTCAAGGTTTATTTAAGGATCTCTGACCCTGCATCTGAGGCCTCTTTTCTCTGTGATAGCTTTTAGTTGCTCAGTCCCAGCTTTAAGGAACTGTTCAGCCAGTTTCTCCCTTTTTAATCTTTTATTACCAACCAGTGAGCTTGAGTTTGTCTGACCTTTCTGCTTCTTGTCTTTATTTATCTGCCAAATATCAGCCCAACTCTCTCAGTGAGAATTGTATCTGTTTTGAGGAATCCTGGGAAGAGCTACCTGGGATAACTTTCTCTTTTGGATGCCTTCCTTGGAGCTTCTCTTATCTCAAGCCTTCAGAGGAATGCATCAGTACAGGCCAGCCACTTGAAGTTACAATTTATGGTTTAGTGCATTTTGCCTTAATAATTCTGGCCATGGGGCAGGGATTTTTTCTGTACCCATCAGCATCCTGCAGTCTACACCTGCTGAAATGTTTGGGGTTTCTTAACCCATCACCCTGAAATGACACTGTAGTGAGATATTGTTCCTCTGGGACTACTGGGGTACATTATACCCCAAAGGACAGATTTTATAAAGCTTTGCAAGGAAGGGTTAAGCTGCAGCTCTGTCCTTGCCTTGCTCAGCCCAGTGCTGATCAGCTCTCTCTGTTTAGCTGCAAATTAAATCACAAAGGCTTTGCTTTGACTCAGCTCTTTGCTCGCCTGTCCTGTTGGCATCAGCAGGGACTCGGCTGTGGCTGCTGGGAGCAGACAGTCCCAGTCTGCACTGGCCACAACTGGGAATGGGAACAGCCCCCTCACCTGCAGCAGTGTGCTGACCTGATATATTTTCTGGATGATATATGGAAAAGACTCTGCAACCTGAAGCTTGTAAAGTAGGTTACTTGTCACTGTTGTAATGCGGACACGTAGAAAAAACACACAAAGTCCAGGGTCAGTAGAAATGGTGGCAAGAGCTTGTTTAATGGCTTTTTCCAGAGATATGTTAGTATGTTCCAGTATGTATGTTAGTTCACAAAAAGTGAGTTAAATGGCATAAAGTAATTGGTTCTCTGGCCATCCACCCCTCGAGGGGATTGGCCCAAATCTAACATGTCCATTCCCAAATGTTTTTCTAGTTGAAGCCATAACAGTCCGGCAAAACAATTTGCAGGTGTGAATATTTATAAAACTGGTAACTTTGTTTTGGTTAGCTTTCATGGGAAAGACATAGTTCTCACAAAATGCTAGAGAGCTGAAGAAATTCACTGCTGAAGCTTTTTCAGCATCCACAGTTGTGAGCTGGGGTCTCTGGGATGAAGTAAAGTCATCCTCTGATGAAGTAAGCACTCTACCTCAGACTTGAACTTCTCACCTCACTTCCTTGCACAGGGTCTCTGAGGTTCTGCTCCAAGTCCAAACCCCAAAGCTAGGTCAGGCTGGTTCCAAGGTCCAAAAGCAGTATCTTTTGGTCACGGTTTCTTCCTCTTATCAATGGTCTGGCATCCTACCCTTGTCCTCCCATACATCTTTCCCCTTTGCCTGCCCAGCACAGCAAATATTAAGCAAGCAATGCATTGTTTAGCAAGCATCTGCAAAGTTTTGCTCTACTAGCAGTACCCACAATCAGCAATTAACCTCTTAAAGCCTGAGCCCCCTGTATCCTGGAGGCAGGGCTGGCAGTCAGTAACTGTGGCCAGTCTCGCCACGCTGCCCTGCCATGCAGCCACCAAACTGTGCTCATTGTGTGGCAGTGCCATTTGGTAATCGCTGGAGGATAAATCCATTAGAAGACCTTTTGGGTATAAGAATTATAATTTTGCAAAACAGCAATCACTACAAGCATTACCCTTTAACTACTGACAGCAAAGTTCAAAAATCTCATCATGTGCTGGTTTTGCAGCAGCTGATAAAGGTTAATAAAATGGAGGTTTAAAAGGCAATGTTTCTAAATTTTTTATGCTCAGAATGGATGATTATAATTTCATTGGGTTAACCTGCACTTTCCATTCGCATTCAAGCTGCACAGCTCTCAAATTCCTTCTTGCATTACACGGAACCATAAACTCTTGGGCCTCGCTGATGTCACAGCTGTCAGAGAGGAGATTGCACTGTCTGAAGTGAGCTGGTGTCTGTAAATATCACTGCAAGATAAGACTTGTGCAGTGGCTTCTGGAGAAGGGCATATCTTCTTAACTGAATTATTGATGTTAATTCAGAATTGGATCCTATACAATATTTCTAGTGGGAATTCTTAGTGCAGTGGAATATTAAGATTTCATAGCTTATTATGCTCCCGGGTCTCCCAACATACTAATCTGTGGTATAAGCCAAAGGTGTGTTGCAACGGGAAGGATTTTACTCCTGTGTTTTAGAATTCTTTGATTTTAGTTGGCCCTGCTCTTTAGATTTAGCAGTGCTAGTTTCATGTCATTTTGAGAGGTGTGTCCCTCCTGTCCTGTTTCTCACTGCTAAGGAATGATGAGACAGGTTGTGTGTGTTTTTACAGGTTGCCTTAATTTTACATGTTCCTCAAGTGTGTGCTTTGAGATTATTCTATGCTTTTAATGTAAAAATATAAATATAAATGTCGTGAATTTGTGGTACTACACTGACTTCCACTGATTCAAGACAAAATTAATGAGCTGTTAAACTGGGCCCATTATATTTAAAATTGAGTCCCTTTTTCGGCTCTGCAGTTGCCTGAGATGAGCCTGATCTGAATCACTAATCCAGAGGCAGGTTCATAGCTGGTTTCTTTTCTTTTTATTGTGGCCCATATCCAAGTACCAAAGATATTTAAGATAAAGATGCTGAGATTCCAGTTTTGGTTGCTTTGTTCATTGTGTTTATAAAGGCTTCACATATGAGACAGGACTAAATAAAAAGCTTTAAGCTTAAATCAATGGTACAATCACAGAAGTGGTTGTTAATACTGACTTCATGGTTGATAAGACTATGAGACTATTTCATTTTTTACATCAAGTTCCACTTGAGATGTCTCGATTAATATTTGTGTCAGAACAGAATTAGGACAGGAGTTGGGTGGCTGTGGGTACCTGTGCAATTTGTGTACTATAATTATCATGTATTAATTATTTATATTGCACGGTCCATCCAAATCCATCAACTTCCCCTGAAGCAATAGCTCAGATCAAAAGTGGCTGATATGCATTCTGATAATCTACAGGTTTCCTGCCTTTTATTAAAAAATACACTCTGGCCTCTGTGTTGGAATGAGCTATTTTGCACACTGGGTTGAAATGATCAGGGCATTTCCCAAAAACAGGATGGGGGTGGGACTGTGGATTGGATGAAGCAACTCAGCTGTCGCTGAGGTGGTTCTGACTGGCAATTTCAGTTCTCTAGAACATTCCTAATATCATAACACACTTTGTTTTGTAGATTTTATGGCAAAACAACAAAGACTTGCATTGAATAATGACTTCCATCTGTGCCCTCTAAGAGTACTGAAAATGACTCACTGTAAAGTTATTATCATGCCTCATATACAAGTTGAGTGCAGAGATGGACAGAGACATTAAGCAACATGCTCTGGGCTCTATAGTGAAGGAAAAAGTCCTAAGAAAGCCTAATGTACTGAATTTTGACCTGCAGTCTTACCAGCGGACTTTACTGCTCTGATGTAGCTTTGACAAAAATAAATTTTTTAATGTATTCTATTTATTTTATTTTTAGATAAAATGTGAAGTACTGACTGAGATTGACCAAATTGAGAAGTAAATAATTACAGAAGAAATTTTGAATATACATAAAATTGATATCTGTCTTATTAAGATTAAAATAAGCAATAAACCTGTCAGATACTGTCCTCAGTAGCATGTGAGGTTTCAGGTATAACAGCAGCAAAATGTAATGATAATAATAAAATGTGGTCAAAACACTCTAGCAATGAATGAATACTCTTACTTATAAAAATTTTCAGGAAAATTTACATTTTTAAGACTGGTTCCTTTATTATTTAGGACTGTTTGCAGTAGCATAGGAGGAGCTGGCATTTCAAATAATTGCTGCAGTAACAGGCAATGGAAGCACTTATCACAACATGCCAATTAATATCTGGAGGCTATTCAGAACATTTAATGAAGGCTGAAGATAATCACCCGTGTTGTGTATCCGAATGTCCTCCACATCCCTGCCCCAAATATTGTTTTGATCTTTAAGATCCTTTTTCTCAACTGTAATGGGTTTAGATTTTACCAAACCTGGGGAATTTCAATGTGGATATGAGTTATCTAATTGTGCAGGTTGGTTCATGCTTGGAGATAAACCTGCATAAAATGAGCAGGTGCCAGAAGGGAAACTGTTACCACAGCATATTATAATTTGAGTGATTTATGTGTTGGAATGATGGCACCTCCACATGCTGATTTTCCTGGTGCTGTCATGTTGAGTGCACAATTTAATGACATTTGATCTTTTCAATGTATAGTCTCACATCTCGATTATGTTTGCTAGCAAAAGGATAATTTGTAAAGCAAATGTTCTGTTGATCCAAATTGGCAGAAGCATTTTTCAATCTGCCAATTTTTCCTTTTAAATGAAAAAGAATTAAATTTATTAACCTATAACTTTCTCTTTCCTTTAATGATGGGTTTATCATTCTATTTAGCATTTGCTCAGACAGTGGAGTAACTTTTTAAGACCAGAAGAGTGAAACATTTGCATTTGCTTTTAACCTGATGTCAACAAAAACTGTAGCTTGGGTTGATTTTTTTTTTTTTTTTCTTTGCTTTAGCTTATCAAAGCAAGAGTAGGGGGACACTGGTAATGCCACAGCAGGAATTTGTGTTGTTTCAGACACATGGCAAAACACAGCTGTGGCTGATCCAAGTAGGAATGGACCTAACTGCATTTCTGAGTTGAGGAGTAAAGGCAAGACAGACATATCTCTCTCCTGGAGGCTGCACAGGAACTGTCAAGCCTTAACTGCTGTTGTTTATTTAAGCCTGGCTTAAGTTATGGCTGACAGACACGATGTTCTAGGTGTTCCAGTTTCTCTCCTGTGGCTTGTTTGTAGCCTCTCTATATCCATGGTTCCACTGAAGATCTACTGTTCCCTGGAGTGACGCTGTCATATATTTTCTTGTATTCAGGGCATTAGTGTTTGTCATGAGTTGTGTTTTTCTTTATGACTTTTTTTGGGCTCAAGACATCTTAATAGCACTGCTACAGCAGCTAAAAAAAACCAGAATGGGAAGCTGGTGGGGAATAAGGCACCTTAATAATATAATTTTGAATTAATTTCTCAGAGAAGAGCATGTTTTTAATATTGCAAGATGTACAGCGTAATGCTAGGTATAAGTGGTGAAAATATGTATTTTTCTTGATTTTAATTGCTAATATTATTGAAAGAAAGCAAACAGATGCATCAAAGACTTTATCCAGAGCTAAGGCAAGTCCAGAAGAAAAGTACTTCTATTTAGGTAGATGGCATCTTTTTTGTTTGAAATGAAATATGTGAGATGTTTTGGGTCATGAAAAATGATAATTCTGAGGAAGCAAAGGCAACGGTAGAAGAATTAACATGTAGTAATGAAGAGATGCTGAGCGCCCCTGAATGAGGATAGATTTTGCTGTCTCTTGCATCAGTATCTGCCTCCCACTGTCCTGACAAAGAGCTTATCTGGCTTTGCTCATGGATCTCTTACCTGAATGTCCTTATTCCCAGAGGAATCAATCAGTGAAATTGCACACACGTTTCTCTTTCTCTTCCTTTCCTTCTCCCATGATACTTTCATGGGTTTATGCTTCTGTATTTCTGCTTTGGACTGAACTGATGTACAGATCAGGTTTTTCCAAATACATTCAGACATTCCAAGTGATCTTTTTCAGTCAGGCTTTGCAAGTCCCCACAGTGGATGAATACCAGGCAATGTCTGCTCAGCACGGTGTCCAACTGCTGCTGCAAAGTAATCCAACAAGGGTTTGTGTGTCACTGACTTGATGAATGTTTTTGCCCCTTCCCTGAAAACTTTTTTCTTCTTTCCAGAGATTTTTCTCCCTTCTGCCTTCCTGTAATGTACAGATGATAAAGAAATGTTACAACATCAGGTTTTGTTTACATGTATTTAAATTAGAATTAACCCATGGATTTTGAGGTGTGGAATTAAACTCAACTCTTTTGAAAATGGTTTTATTCTAATGAAGTAAATGTAAATTGTATACAATTATAAAAAAAATAAATATACAAAATAAATATAGAATACAAAATATAGATAGAATAATGAGTTCCTGGCAAAAGCCTGAATTTGATGTGATACCCAATACAAATGTGAATGACTGGCACTGATGGTGCAAATGCAAGGCAGAAACAGTTCTGGCACATATCCCTCTGGCTGTGACAGGGCTACATCCACAATACTGGTTTTGTCATGTGAGTGGGAGATGGATGCAACACTAAGTGTTGATAAAACAGTACCAGAAGCTCTGCAGACTGCAAAGAAGTGCAAACTTTAATTTGTCTTGGACATAAGGATATTTCAAAAGCAATGTTTTTAAAAGGACAAAAAAGCTGTAAATCTCAAACTGGGATATGAGGTCCTAATCAAATGTAATCATAGTTAACTGCAAACACCTATAGGTAAACATGAATACCTCTGCAGTAGAAGAAGTTTACACATTTCAGGTTTGTGGTAGAACTCAAACAAAAACTTGTTTTTGTTAGAAAGGATAAGAGAGGGCAGGTACCTCTTGAAATTTTATTCTGTTGAATCTGAAACTGTCTGGAATACGCTGCTCCAGAAAGTCTAGCATTTAAATACATAAATCCATGGAGTTTCTTCAGAGAGGTTGCCTGACAACCAGAAGGCAGAGGCTGGAGCCCACAGGAGCCATAAGAGAAGATTCTGTGCTGGCTCAGCTCCCTTTCCAGTGCTAGTGTTTAGATAAATAAAAACATTTATAGCCAGAAGCATTATCACCCTAAAGAGACCCACAGTCAAATGTTGTGACTACAGCAATCACCATGACATGATAAAAAAGTACCAGAAGTTGAACTTTTCCAGTAAAATACCTTTTGCAGTATTTTCAGAATATATATGACTATATGCATATATTTCACAATATATGGAGAAGATTCTGTTTTAAAGATTAGGATATAAATTTCTAGGAAGTCATACTTTAAATCAAACACTTGGAATATTTTCACAAGATCAGAAACAAAATATTAATATCTTTGTATTTAACATTCAGTGTGGAATATACCAAACATTTCTGAAAGAGGGTGCATTTAAGAAACATGATATTATTACACAGCTGGCAGGTTAACTCTGTTCTCCTATGTTCAGCCATGGAGAACTCTTCAGTTCTAATCACGAAAGTCACTAAAAAAATAGCATAGATTCAGTATAATTTATTTTCAAAACTTTTGTGTGAAGAAACTGATATTAAACACATGTATCAGTGTTTAGAATAAATAAAAGCCTAGATTTTTTGCCTTTTTTTTTTTTTTTTTGTTTTTTTTTTTTGTTTGTTACACGTGGGAGCCTTACTCCTTTTGTTCAGGTAGATGTGTGATCTATCAAAGTCGTTTCTGGAGCTGCTTTTTATGAAGTGTGGGTGTAAAAGCCTATCAGATCTTAAGTTTTAAGGTTGGAAATGAAAGCTGTCCATAATTAAGTCATTATTTATTTAACCTATCTGCTCAGTCTTCCAAGCTTGTGCTGAGCCATTCATTTGGAACTCAATTTGAAACATAAAAATAAAGGCTTCTATTGAAGCAGAGCAATGGATAACAAAATATTTTTATACAGAACCTCTTTCAATGTACTTTTCTCTGCCCCTAGGAAAAGAACATGAGAATTCTGTTTTTTTGTGCATATGCATTTGTGTATGGGTGCAAATTGTCTCAATTAATGTGACCATAAAACCATATTGAGAAATGAATGGCAAAAATATCCTTATATAGCGGCAGTAGCAGGCAACACAGTGAGACCAGGCTCTGTTCTAGTGGATTTTGCAAGGGATCTAGATAGCTTCTTCTCAATGCCTGTTTCCCTCACATGAGGCACAGAAGAAGTGTGTTCCCGATTCCAGGAACTTACTGAGGCGCACAAAACCCATTGGAAGAATCTGGGTCTTTGCACTCCTTTCTTTTAGGGTGCTGTGGCAAAACACTTGCTCATTTCTCCTATCATTAGGTAGGCAGGGTCAGTAAAAAATGATCCATGTATGCCTTGGAATTTCATTCCATTCCCCTATTTGCTGCCTGCTGCTATTCCCTATTCCTGTAGGCTGCCACATTCATTCATCCTGGAACACGATTTTTTCCCCCGTTCCTGTTTGGCTATCAGCCTCAACTCCCAGCGTGCATTAATGAAAATTATGGGCAGAAAAAGATGTGCATAAAGAAGTGTAGGGCTGGAGATTAATCTCCCTATTGTAATTCATGTAATTCTAATGAGGCACATAAGATTATTCAGAGCAGGGCAATGCAGGGATAATACGAAGAAACCGACATATTTTACTATGGGGAATCTTTACTTAATACATCATATTTCAGCAAGAAACTTAATAAAAGGAAGCTTAACACATAAATACCACCAAGAAGCATAGAAGATAATGCAGCATTTGATATGACTAATATATAAACACTACAGTGACACTTAATTTCCAACAAGTTACCCAGGAATCAAAATATACATATTGCTTATTGTTGCTGCTGAAGCAGTAGCTTAATAACTAAGGACGCCAGAAGAGGCACAATAAGTATTTCCTATTATTTATATTCCCCAGTTGCCTATAATGACCATATAACTTATTATTTGATTGAATGATCTGGATGTGAAAGCTATTTCCCTTGCAAATTAATCCTAGCACTCAGCTGCAGTACAGCAAGGAATGTTACCATGGTGCTGTCATGAGGCTTATCCCATGACACTTCCCCCCCAGTTTTATTGATGCTTCCCTTTTTAAAGCCATCCAGTTTCTTTGAGTAATAAATATATATTTTGCCATAACTTGTTTTGACTTCTGTTCCATCAAGGGTCAAAGAAACATCATTGTTGGCTTTTTATTTGTTATCATTAGCATTATGAGAGGGTTTAATATCTCTCTGAAAATCTGCAATGTCTGTTTGAAAGAGAGATTTCATCATGTTGGTGTGGTCCCTAAAGAAGTGTTTTTAAAACCACAGCAGAGAAAGGGTGATAAAAGAAAATGAAAAGACTGAATGAGATGATGGTGACATGATTTTAGAGTTCTGACTCAGACTCACTGGCTGGGGTCCATGTCATCTTCTGCCTTATGTCTGAGAGCTGTGACCATGCATGTGGAAATAGAGTTGATCTGGAGGTGTCACCTGTGTAAATTGTTGCAGGGAAGTGCAGAACCACACCTGGTTATTACTCTGTTTCTGTGGGTAGGAGGCAGACTGTTGGGGTTAAAGGTCAGTGAAATTTCCTCTGGAAAATTCTTAAATTGATATTTTCCTTTTCTTTTTCCTCCTCTAATTGTTATTCCAAAACCAAAGTTAAATGAAGATAAAAAATCTTGCCAGGTTGTTTTCTGTCTCACAGCTGAGAATCCTGACTTCTGGAGCTGGCGGATTTGGTCAGTCCTGGTGGGCACAATGTCTCACAGCTGGAGACAGGAGGGTTCTGTAACAAAATCCTTACTTAACCGCAGTTTACCCTGAAAACTATAAGAACATAGTTGTAATTCAGGGAACATAATTATTTAGATTCTGCTGAAGATCCGGGAACTTCTGGGAGTCTTTATTTGGGATTTCTTACATCCATACAGAAACTTGATATTTGCAACTCCATATTCTGGGGCTCTTGATCCAGCCATTGCTTCCAAGGCTTGCACATGTTCAAATCCAACCAAAACCAAATCTTGTCTGACAGAGAGCAGAAAACTAAGCTTCTAGTGCTGTCATGGGGTCAGATAAATCTCATTCTTCACCTTAAGGCCTTCTAACTACTCTAAGATCATTTATTCCAACAAAATCAGTTGTCCTGTCAGAAATTCCCCAATTCAGGAACATTTTCCAGAATAGGTGATCAGGACTCAAGTGGGTTGAAAACCTCCTGCTTGGAGGGTGATCAGGTAAAAAGGCTGGAAAGGAGATGTGCTACGGAATTCATGCTGTGTGTAACATAAAGTATTTCAGAATGAGGATGAGCTGAAAATTTTTATCTTGTCTACATGTCTCTGGAGTTGGTGGAGTGCTGTCTGCTCATCTAACAGCTGCTCTTCTGACACGTTTAGATCTCAGCTCAGTCTCCAACCCACCCACAGGTTTTAGAGGGGAGACCCAGGGCCCACCTGATGTGGCCAGCATTGCACTGGCTACCTGAAGCTCAACGTCTGGATGTCAGTAATGCTATTTCTGTTATCTTGCTTTCATTAAATGTCATTCCAGATGAAGACACTCAAATGTAATCATGCACTATCTAGACTTTCAAAAAATCATTTAGGGCTTTCTTTTTTTGCCAAATTTTCTGTCAGTTGTGGAAAAATAAAACCAGTTGGTCAATATTCAATATTTAAATGTGATGAATTATGTAATCTTATTTCCCAGCAAAGCATTATTAATATAATCCTTAATCTATTTCTAATCCCCTGTATGAGAAATATAATAGCTCATGAGTTTTTCCGAGCATCCCTATTTTCCAGTCACAGGATTTTTTCTTCCAAAGACTATGAGTATATAAAACTTGTTAATTTTCACATCTGTAAGTAAAAATTGATTCAGAAAAAAAGTCTGTTTTCAATAATCTGCTATTTCAAGTCTCTTTGTATACCTTAAAATGGGAAACATGAAATGACACTGAACTAATGTATGCTAAGTTAATCCGCCAGTTATCATCTCAGGGAACTGTGATAGATCTCATTTTGATCCCTAATTGTACTAGATTAAGTAAAAATGACACCATGAAGGTTATTTTTGTAAAAGAACTATCAGCCACAATGTACAGCAGCTGTTATAAAACGGAAGTCAAAATTCAGAGCTGCTGATGAGATCTGCAAACCAACCTGCCGTTTCAAGGTCCTTTATATTCATAAGTTTGTAAAAAGAATGTGTTCAGTTTTTGAGTTCATACTGTTACACAGTCCTGAAAACGCATTTTTATTTACTCTGTGCTATGTAATAATGCAAGTAAGTAAAAAAATATGATTGGCATTACATATGATACATGCAAAATCTTATAGATAACCTAACATTACAGCAAAATGCCATTTTTTTAAGAAAATTATCAACATTATTTAAACTGAAAATCTAGGCAAATCTTCTTATGCCCCCCCCTTTTTTTAATAAATGACAAAATATGTTTAAGCTTATTATTTCTGTGGTAATAGCTATTTGTATGGGACAAGCAGACAGCAGATAACATTTACAAAATACTTCAGTCAATGTCCATAAAATCTGGATATTTCATGGTAAAAANAAAAAAAAAAAAAAACCCAAAAAAAGAAATAACCAAAAAAATCAAACACAAGACTGAACAGCATTCCCCTCTAAAGAAAAAAGAAAGTTACAGAGAAACAGTTTCTCATTAATAGAATTTGTCTTCAAGAAGAAATTTTGTCTGACTCTGTTTACATAATTACTTCTCACAGACAGAGTTTGTCTTTATAGGAGACAGAGCAGCTCTGCACAGGGAATGTGAAGTTCATCCATGGGGCTGCCTCCCTTAAAGGTTGTTTCGCCCATGTTCCTCCAGCCAAGGGACATGCACAGGTTGATGCCTTCCCTTTCTCGTTGTCTGCAGGGTACTCTGACAGTGCTGTGGCTCTTCCCAGCTCCATGTCCCATCCCATCCAAGAGTCCCTGAGCAGCTGCAGCGGCTGCTCCCACCTCCCTGTGCTCCAGAGGACCCTTCTGCTCTTGCTGGCTCATGCTGTCTCCTCCTCAGTGGCACTCAGCCCTGTTTTGTGATGTGTTCCTCTGCAGCAGGTCCTGCACCCTGCAGGAGCAGGAATTCGATGCCTCTGGCTGTTAATGGAGCTTCCCTGGCAGATCCTTTGGGGAGAATTGTAAACCCACTGAAGTGAGTGGAAAAATCTCTGACTTGCTGAGTTTGAATCATGTCCATATACCCCTGCTGACAAATGACTTAATATCTGACTGTGGGGACTTAACTGTATTTAAATTTACCCTCTTAGTCCAGACAAGAGCCTTATCATTCACAGCTTCCTAAGGCTTTGCACTGACAAGGGATCTGACACTTATTTGTGCCCAGGCCCTCAGCTTTGCCTGGTTGACACACTTCCACAAGAGTCAGCTTGGCAATTAAAGCTCAGACCTGAACAAAGTCAGGGGGTGATGCAGGAGAGAAGGGGCAGCAGGCTGAGGTTTGGCGATGTGACACTGGGTGGAACAATAACTGCTATCAACAAAAAGGCCTTCTCCTGCCACACGGCTGGTGTCTCTTCACTCCATCAAATGGACTTTAAGGTGTTGCAATAAATTAAATAACTCAGTAGACCCAGCTGAACAGAATTTGGTCCATTCACAATGTTAAACAATATTTTTTTGGTGTATAAGTACTAGGCATTTAGTAATGTCTCATTTAATTAGTTTTGTGTGTTTGGTTCTGCTTCAGCTTTCACTTTGCCAGGGGTTTTCTTTCTTTCTTCCTGTACACTTTTACTCAACCTTTACATGTGGTTCTTCTATGATTTTCACTGATTCCCCTAGACACACCAATCAGGCCACTCAGCCACAGCAGGGCCAACATCCTTTCAGCTGCCCTCCAAGGTTTTGCCCTGTGTCTTTCCCAGTGCTCCTTAGATGTTTTCCTTCAACTTTGTGTTGCACCATCTTCAAGAAACCTGTTTGACTACGGAGAAAAAGGCATGCAATGAGGCATCAATAAAGGGACAAATATCAGGTAACCTGAGGAGGTAGAACATCGATAAAAAAGAAGGGACAAATGCCTCTGAGGAGGAAAAAGCAGTGTGATTCACAGCTCTGGAGAATGCTAGGCAGGCATGAAATGTTTGTAAGGTAAATAATAGCCTAAGATCAAAAAAAAAAAAAAAAACAAACAAAAAACCACCAAACAAAAGCAGATGAAGCACAGTATCAAACAGAATTTAAATAAATCAATAGTAGAAAAACTATTTCTTGAACGATATGGCACTAAACAGCATTTAATTAAAAATGTCTGTTTGATCATCTCATATGATTAGTTTTGCATTACCCTGCCATTTATTTTGGTGATATTGAGGCCATAGGGTCTGGTGTCCTGGGTAAAACAAGATTTAAATAACAGAAATTATGCTGAGGTTAGTGAAAAATCTTTGATTTACTTCACTGGAACCATCAGCTTTTCTATTCTTAGACCTGGAAAGCAATTTTTACTTGACACCTGCTGTTTTATCTCACTTTCTCTCTCACTTAATGTTGTAACTGGCAAGCACAGGGAGAGGAGCTGGGCCTAATGCCCTGCTGGGGGAATCCTTGACCCCTTTTGTAGGCAGGGTTGCCTTTGGATGGACAGAAAAAACTCTAGTCCACAGGACTGTCCAAAAAAAAAAAGAGTTAGAGGAAATCTCAGCCATTGGTCATCGTTCCTTGGGGTTCATGAGGAGTAAAATTAAAGTAGCTTATGTTAGCGTACAGCTGAAAAAGCAACAGCTCAACAGCTTTTGATCTTTTCAGTAATATATGGTAATTTTTTCAGAAATAGAAGAACCTAGAGTAATTTTTTCACATTTGCTCCTCAAATTACGTCTGACATGGGCAGTATTAAGGAGGCCAAAGATCTTTACATGAGTCATTACTTGCCCACATTAAAAACAAAGACTGTCAACCATATATTACCTACTGGAGGCTCCTTATTTATATTCTCAAATGAAAAAAAATAAATCATTTAAAAAATGATTTCTTAGGTAAGAACACCAGGAAATGATTCTTATATAGCAAAGGTTTTACAAATATTGATAGTGTTTTATCTCTAGGGCTTAGCTAGTGTGTTATAAATGAGAAGAAAAAAGCACGTAAAAAGAAAAATATACCAAAGTTTATTTTACAAAGTCAAATAAGTGATTAAGTGATTGGTAAAACCCCTATAAATCACTGCAGGCTGTGTTTTCAACAAGCTTCTGAAAATGTATCTACTCTCCTGTTTAACATAGCCAGGCCTGCCCAGAGCATTGGCCTGACATAAATCAATTCTGTTCATACCCCAACTGCTGTGAAACGCAAGTCTTCTTTCTCATATTGGAAGATCCCTTCCCTTAGGGAAGAAAGCTGAGTGCTGTGGAGAAGATATTCCAAAAAAGCAGCGAAGATCTGGTCTGTAAAATCCTTGCAGGACAGAACACGTCTTCTATCACCATTTTAGGTGTTATACAATGTACTTGGTGCTGATGACATTATAAAAAAGGTGGTGTTATGTCTGCAGTGAATCATGGGTGTGTTTTTATGAGGATTTTTATTGCTTAAGTAAATAATTGAAAAAAAAAATACTAAAAAAGAAAGCCTAAATGAAGATAAGCAACACTGGGTCTCTTGAAACTGAAGATACTGTACTTCAAATGACATTTTAATGACACAGTTCCCATATTTTCATTTTCTTGTGGATTTGTATACCACAGGCTTTGTCCCAGCCACGAGTGGCAGGAGGTTTAAAGTTGCTTTCTGAATAGTAAAATCAGTTAGATGCCTCTGGATGTGACAGTAATTCAAAGCTACATGACAGACAATATTCTGTTAGATAAAATACCATTTTTGTAACTGTAAAGAAGTATCTGTTTTCAGTTTCTGTTACACTTGCTCGAGGTACATTACCCGTATAATTAAGCATGATTAAGTGATAATTGCAGTCTTTTTGTAAAGTAATTCCATGACTGTTTATTGTTTGCAGAACATGGCATTTATTTTGCCTGTGTCAAGGAAAATCTCAAAATATTAAAGAGGTTGTTAAGGAATAATTTCCATAAATTTACAAGGGAATTACTAGGTAACGTTTGCCTGAGATTAAATAAGGTACTATACAAATTTCTGTCAAGATCCAATTGCATTTTCAAAATGGCATCACTATTGTATTATTTCTGAAAAAAAAGTCATGGCAGATGGAAACATCTGTATTTGGTTAAGGGTGATAAATTATTTAAGTAAGCTACGAAGTCTTTTATTTATTAAAGATCTTCTTTCAGTGCTGCAGAAAACCCTTTTTGCACCTAATTCTGGAGACATACAGAGGATACACTGCCACACTTTTGCTTTGCTATTTCTGCTTTTGAACAAGGATAATACAGCAAGCAAAGGGGAAGGAGGTCTGTACCAGAGTGTCACCTTGTGTGTTAGAAAAACTCCTCATAAACACGGGCTTCATCTGCATTAACTTCTCAGTTTGGATCCAAGGTGCACCTGCAGAGTAAAATCATCCCAGCTGCTGCTGTGGAGCCTCCTGGCCTGTGATGCTGCTAGAGAGTTTTCACAGAAAAATGCTTTTCAATTCTGTGAGAAATCTAACTTTGTTAAAGTAAAACAGTGGAGCAGTTTAGTAAAATCTCTTTGCTAGTTTGTATTACTGTTGGGAAAACACCTCTCTGCTATGTGCCTGACTCTTTTGACCAGCCCCTCAGGGGGTGGCTAGGCCGAAGAACCAATGACCTTTTGACACATAAGACACCTTGCCAACTACCTTAAAAAACCATAAAAAATTAATAAATCTTGGCTTTTCCTGCAGGTTTCTATGGATATGACTTGTGTGTTTTTTCCACCCTTCCATGTTGCACAGGCCTGCTCGTTTGATGCAAGGCTTGAAGTGAGAGTGTAAAAATATATTCCTTTGAAATCTGAAGGAAAACAATCATAAAGTAACAGAAGAAGCAGAAATTCTTTGATAGAGGTTTGGATATTTATCACTGTGATTTACATTTTCTGTAGGATAATGGCATTTTTTGGGTAGAGAATTATTTGCTCCCTCATCAGGAACAGCCTGCTCTCTGAAAGCAGATTGAATTTAGGGAGTCCTTTTGCCTGATTATATAAGTAAACACAGGCTTGATATTAAGCTGATGATTTTTTTTCAGTTCTGCTATTTCCAAGTATTAATTTTTTGGCCTGGAAAAGTCTCAGTGCAGACCTTACAGATGTTGATTTCTATCTCGTGGATGCTGTATGGAAGGAGGGCTCAGGTTCCTCTCAGAGATGCCCGCTGTCAGGACAAGAGGCAACAGGCACAGACTGAGACTTTGTGAACACAAGATAAAAATCCTTTTAATGTGAGAGGAGTAACAATAAAATGGAATGGGAATAGTTCACTGGAACGGGTTGGCAGGAGAGTTTTCAGCTTTGGGGGGTCTTGCTCCTAAATCTTTCTTGAAAATAGTGCAGAATGCACAGGTTGGTGCCCTTTTTTCATGTATATTTCTTTTCAGGTTGCTTTTGCACTGAACGGGGCTTGTGCTCCATCTTCTCTTGTGCGTCTGTCTACTCAAAGGACTTTTTCCCGTAAGATATGTTTGCTTGGAAGGGATGTCAAAAAAATTTACAGAAACCAAGATGAGTTTTAAATACAGAATTTCTCTGGGGGGGGGGGGGGGGGGGAGAATGGTGAC
>VXAC01004709.1:68933-138871 GCA_013399225.1 Rhipidura dahli | reverse complement strand
GTGGTGGTGGGATTGTGGATAAGCTGTGCATATCCTGCCACAGTCAAATGAAAAATTGCCACTCAGGTACATAAATCAACTAATTAATCCATACTACATTAATTATGATGATGAAAAGCTAATCATAGCTTACTGGCCTAAAAACAAATGCAAGTGAATGAGAGATTTTCACTGCTGACTGGTGGTCCCAATACAAAATACTCCAAAAATCTGCTGCAGAGACCAAGCAGAACTGAGTAGTGACTTCAGGTAAGAACAAATCCATTAATTTTATGGGCCATTTTCAAAGGCGATGAAAAAATTGTCAGCTTTCTCTTGGTAACTAAAAGTTGTTTTGGTTTTTATGAAACATTTATGCAAGCTTTTGACCATTTCTATCTTTCTGTGACATTTATGAGTTCCTCAAATATTCTTATAAACAAGTTTTTTTTTTAAACTCTTTCACAGAAGAAAAATTACGGTGTTGGATTATACACATTTGTCTGGAATATATACAAATTTCAGTCTCTGATGAGCTGCATGTTTATAGATTTAGACAAGAGTGACAATGTTGTAGTGATTAGGAGGGATTTCTCTGCTGGCTTTGATTACTGTGGGAGCAAAACATATCTGCAAGTGACAGAGTCGAATGTGTCTCTGCCAGAACAGAAGGGATGTTAAAGCTGGGATGCCCCTGTTGGTTTCCCTTTCCATCTTTCTGTTAATCTCAGCAAATTATAGTCTTGCAGAGACTAGTTTGGATCTAAAGCTTAACCTACATTCCCTTAACATCTGCTCCTAAGGAGTAAAAACATATGAATTTGTACGTGCTGATTCACTTTCAAAGGGAGACACTTCCCATGAAAAACCTTTCCACTGAAGCATAATCCAAACACTCCCTAAAAGACAAATTTGAATAATATTAACTAGGCTGAGATTTAAAAAGAAACAAAAAGAAAGATATGGTACAGGGATTTTCACAGTACTTTTTCTTTCAAACGCAGTGCAGGTAAACAAATGCAAAGGAAGCTAACATAATGCACGAAACAGGAACAAAGGAAATTCTTGAAAATAAAACTCAAGTTGGAGAAGAAACTGAGTGGAGAAACATAGGATTTGGCTTGTGGCTATCAAAAATAATAAACCAGGAAGGGAAAAATGGCAAAATGCAAATTCTGAACGTTAAAGCAATTATATAAGAAGAGAGCATTTTCACGGTGGAAAATAATCAAGTAATCAGCCTAAGGGCACCAGAAAATCATCCTTGACTTAAATCAGTTTGTAAATAATACTGATATACTTCATATAGTCACAAGACCAGACAGGTTTACAAAGAAGCAAATTTGTCTAGGATAATAAAAATAAAAGCATTATCACACATTTTCATCCTGGGACAATTTCAACTCTGGTGCTGCAGCGCATCAGAGTAATAACCCAGTGGTAGAGAATCCAGACTAGGAACAAAATAGACACTATAATAAATGCAAAATTGTGTATTCTGTACCATTGTGGGTTATATAATTGTTGTCACCATAATGTGGAAGCAAATGGAAAATATCTGTACTTCTGTTTGTTTGAATTTTTGTCAAAAATCTTCATATACAGGAGAGATCTTCTTACCTCACTGGGGAGCTGGGGATTTGCTTTGTGATTCAGCTGGGGAAGTGGCTCCTGTTTTGGAAAACTGCATTTTCCTTCACATCTCCTGCCTTTATGTTGGAGTTTCTGGTAGGTGGGAGGAGCTCTGTCCTCCTGGCACAGCTGGAGTGAGAGAAACGGTGTTCCAAATTCGTTTCTTTCTTTCGAACGCGAAAAGAAAATTATATCTCTGCAAAGTGGACGGTGGAGAGCAGGCTGCAGGAGGGGTTCTTATACTTCCCCTGCAGGGAGAACTTTGTTAACAGCCTCCAGATGCAGGGCAGCAGTGCTGACTATTGCAGAGAACCCACAAGAGCCACACACCCACAGACACGGAGATAATGTGCTGCTGAACCCAGCACATCCATTCATACACACCACATCTAAGCATTCTTACACTGTATTAGATTGGGAAAAAAGGAGGGATGGAGACAAGGTGATTCAGTGTTTAGTTTTATTTCTTATTGTCCTGCTCTGATTTGATTGATAATAAATTTATTTTCCCCCAAAGAAACTGGTTTTACCCATGCTTGTGGTTGCTGAGTAATCTCTCCCTGTCTTTATCTCAACCCACAAGAATTTAGCTGTATTTGCTAGTCCTTCACATTTTTCTTCTCTTTGGAAACTCTTCTGTTGGTTATGCCCATTCTTGTTGAGTTTAAGGTCTTATCTAGAAGGTTGTTAGAAAGTGTGTTTTACCATAAATAACAGAGAAACAAAAATATAATGTTATAGATGAGGCTGTCCTCCTAGACAGCTAATCACACTTAGGTTTAATCACACATTTAGGTTCCTTAAAATCCAGTCCTTTCACCTCTTTTTGGCTGTCCTACCAAATCCTCAAAGCTTTGTCCATGCCTTTCAGAACTTCTCTCTATGTGTCTAGTTTACCATTTCCCATTTAAAATTTAAAAGAATTGAAACTAATTCCTCCTTGTGCATATATTATATTTATTCTTAGTTAAATTTATTTTATTCCAATTAAGTTGACACAAGCAGGCAAAACTTAGCTGTTTTTGGGTAGAGGTGTTGCCTTTACACGGAAGTTCTTTTTGGATCTTTCTTACGAGGCTGAAAGTGGCTGTTTATTAACAAGAGTGATTTCTTGTAGCTAAAATGAAGTCTGCTACCTCTCCCCCATCCAGCTGAGGAGAGATAGAGGGGCTGACTGGACACTTAGCATCCAGCCCTGATCAATCCACTCAGCTTTAGATTTTAGTGGGAGAAGGACATCCTTGATTTCCTGAGATGTCTTCCAACCAGAATTGTTCTGTGATCCTGGAACTGAAACTGCTTCCCGGACAGGAAGTCTTAGTCTGTGAAAAATTAACTGACCGCTCTTTCTGAGTACTGGATCACAGGCTTGAATTCACTGGCTTTTTACCAGAGTAGCTGCTTTATACATCTTATTGCAAAACTAATGTCACCAAATGGACAACCTGCCAATTTTTCCAGACATTTGTTTTGTCTCCAGGTCACTGAACATGCAGAACTAAAATTCGCAATTGTACACATAACTCTCCAGGCAGCCTGGGTATATGCAGACAGCAGGATTTTCTGTTTTCTGGAGTATTTCTGTTTCTTAAGGGAAGCTATAAGGTTCTTAAGGGCAATGTATCTGAACTGCCCTGGATGCTGACACAGAGAGAACTGATACGCTGTTAGCAGCCAGAGACATTATCTTAATTCAAGAGAATTTCTCTTTGGTTTCCCAGTCAATATTTTTATTGTTTATTGTATATGTATTTAGTACTTCACCTTGTTTATGGAGGTATTTTTCAGTGCCTTTAGATAAAGCTCTACTTTTTCTTAAATATATTTAATTCCTCTTAAATTTCCTTTTCCATGAAAAAATGAAAGATTTATTATGGAACAGGGTCCTCATTCTTCTGCGTAACCTTGAACAGATCTGTGGGAGATGTTCTTCCCTAGTAAAATGAGAATGTAGTCCTTTCCTGACTCAAAATAATTCAAGTTTTCAGGTGAACACCATATGAGAAATAGGCAGTTTGTTATCAGAGCTTGTGTGGGGGAAGATGCTACATCTGTGCACCTGTGCAGCATCAGGGCAGTCTGCTGGTGCCATTCATTTCTCTAACTTGTGAATGTGCTTCTGTTGGCTAGACCTTTCTCAAATAATAGTTATGCACACTGTAAATAGAACTGGAACTGGAAATTCCTTGCTGGTATAATTTCTTTCCTCATCATTCTGTTTTTCATTCTTATATCTTGGGCAACCAAATGCAGCCTTGCATGTCTTCTCTAGCAGGCATATAAAAGAGTATGATTTTTCACTCTTCTGTAGATAAAAAGCATATCCATGGAATTTGAAAATTTATTCATTTTTCTATCTCCCCTTTCTTCCTTTAAAATGTACCCAGCAATTCCTTTTCTGTCCTTTTACTTTTCTCTAACCAACATGAATATCCTGACGTTGCATGTTAATTTATCCTGACATGTGGTTATTGCTGCAATATAATCCCCTGAAACGTCAGATATTATATACATTTGTACATTGTGTGATTCTATATAGGATGTCCAGTGAATTTATCCTAGGAGCTGCAAGAAGTTTAGCTCTTTGTCAAGCTTCTGTCTACTCCAATAAAAAAAATGAGCATGAAGATTCCTTCATTGTCTGGAAACTTATTTCTTTTCGTGGAACTGCTTTTTACAGTGGAATTAATGGAATATTAAAGGTTCCTCCAGCTTCATGGCATATCAGTTGAATGAGCGAGTACATACTTATTAAGTTCATTTTGATATTTTACAAGCCATTTCATGCCTTACCTGAAAGAAGTTAAGATGCCTATACCTAACAGGAAGTGGGAAAAATATTACAATTTTGCAGTGAGTTATTTTAGGGTCAGATTGTAGAAAACGAAATTAACTTGCAGTTGCAGTTTCCAACAGATGGCAGATAAAGTGACTAATACTGGAAGATCTGCTTTAAGGATTCTTTTCATATTTCCACTGTCTTGCAGATGGTTTGTGAAACAAAAAGGAATTTCACTTAAAAAAACAGCATTAATCAAAGCTTCTAAGTCTTCTTTCTGAAATTTCTCCTTGTTTGGGTGCTAAGTAAAAATGACACAATATAAAACATTCTGTACCCTTTCTTCCTCTCCACCAAATTCTTATTACCTCTGCCATGTCCAGGTTTGTCCTGCCCTGTGGAGCTCCCCTTTGAAGCAGCTCTGCCTTTGGCCACATCTCCTGTTCTTGCTTACTGAGGGACTAATTGCCTTCTGTTGCAATATCTTGCTTGCCTCTCATATCCTCATAGGTGACTTCCTCTCCCATATTTTAATGGGTTTCTTTTTGTCGCTGTTGCAACGCGGACACGTAGAAAAATTACACGGAGTTCAGGGTCAGATAGAAATTGAGGCAAGAGCTGGTTTAGTGGCTTTTTCCCAAGGTTTTTATATGTTAATTTGCAAAAAGTGAGTTAAATGGCATAAATAGCCCATAATGGACTCTTAGATTGAAAGCCTAGCCAAGTAAATTTTTTCTCATTTAAATTTTCTTCTGGAAAATGCTTAATATATATGGTGTTTGCATTACAGCAATAAAGTCACAATACTCAGTTAGGTATAATGATTTATAGCGGAAGCTTATTTTGTATTTGCTCAAAACAAAATTCCTCTGCAGAGAGAATATAAGTGGGAATCCACCTTACATTCATTGCTTCTCTGCTCTATAAAAGTGACATCTGTGACAACTCCTTGTGAAGAGTTTTTGAGATCTGAATGAGACTGAGGAATTTAAATGAAAGTGGATGAAAAGCAGCTCAGATGAAATGTGGTGAAAGAAGAGAAAGAAAAGTGAGAAAGTGAAAAAAAGAAAAAAGCATACCCAAATGAGGTTGAACCAAAGAGTAAGAAGGGAAGCCCTATGAGGATTCATTCAGAATTAATTGCAGAAACTGTTAAAACCCGGAGTGTGATTTTTGCAGCCTGTGTTAATCTGTCAACAAAGTGGGGAGATGATGCAACTGGTGAGAAAGTGCTCCTGAGAAACTCAGGGTAAAGGTTGAGCTGACATTATAAGAGAAATGCAGGCTCAATCTGCTCCCTGTTCCAGAATATCGGGAAGGAAAGGTTTTTTTATTATCTTTTATTTTGAAGTGGAGGAGGTTTTATATTTCAAGATCCTTGGTCCTCCATGGTGGATGTTCCCTTTAAACAAAATTTGGAATGCATGAAAAAAATCCAAATACGGTTCTTTGTCTTAGGAGACCAACTAATGAAAATGAGATTAAAAAGACACTCGCTAAATGCTCAGGTTTCATTAATGATTTTCAGAAAAATAGGAGCATTCATTAGACTTATCATCTCTACAGAAAGTGAAGTTGAGCAGACATTGCAAAGTGCTGGCAGGAGCAGAGTGTGATAGGAACGTGCCCAGGTGCTTGATAGGAATGGGTGGCAGGCGCTGATGCTTTCCAAAGACTTATACAGAGAAGGAAGGGTATTGGTCTAAACAATTTAATACAATAAAAATAAATTTAGTGTATTTTGACGCATGATATCCTCAATGAGTGCAGACAGGGTAGGCTGGGGGTTTACACTGGGGTTTCTTGGTAGAGTGTGGCTCCTGGGTAAGCAGCTTTCTATCCTTTGAAAAATAAGCAGTGAAACAACAGGTGAAGACAATGCAGACAAAAATTGTGTTGGTTTGCTTTATTCTTTCTAAACACTGATTTAAACAGTTAACTAGGAAAGCGTTGCCAAGGATAGAAACAGTCGTCCAAATTGCCAGTGCCAGAGCAAGCACTGGAATAGGAACGTAAAATACCAATGATTGAAATAGATAAATTCTGAAAAATTGTCTCAAATTTGTGAGCAAGAAGCAAAGTCTTCACACATCCAAACAACTTGAAATGCACTTTTAGACTGAATAAAATTCAAGCTGCTAAAATTCTGAATAGAAGGAGCAAAGGTAGAAACCTCCCCTGGGGACTGGTGTAGGTGGAAAAAAATTAAACTGTGCAGCACATAATTGTGTTATGTGGGTAAATGTCTGAAATTTCAAGCAGATGCTACTTGCAAGCTGCAGTTCGTTAAAGCTCTGTGTGGGTTTCGAGAACACCTGGGCTAAAAAAAAGTGCCATATCCTGAAACCTGCAGGAAGCTGATCTCCTGTTGTGCTCCCTCGTTTGTACTTGTTGGGCAATTCCGGGGTTTGGAGGCTGGGAAAGAAGGTGAAGAACTGGACTGGAGGATAGATGTTGGAAATGGGGGAGGATACTGGACATCTGCGAGTTTTGTGGAGGTGAATGTGGGAGGATGTCCTGGGACCTTGGCTGGTAATGTCAGAATTAGAAAGCTGGCAACTTCCCATACCTAATATATGAAACATTACATAACAAATTAACTTTTCGTTATAATAATTAAAAAAAAATGAAGTTTTCTAAATACGGATATCCTGGAATATACTCACAGCATGAAGCATACTGCTTAGTGAAACCCAACAATTAATTCAGGAAAACAAAGGACAAACTCTTGATTTGGATAGATGGGAATTTTTTATTGTGGTTTGGATTATTTTTTTTCCTTTTGCTCTGTAGAGGTGAATTTGAAAGTGGTGTGAAATGCTGGTGAAAACATGTGGAGAATTGAAATGGAGGAAATAGCAATTGAACATAACTCTTCTGGTAATAAGGGAAAAGTTTCTTGCAGTTCACATCTTTGTGTTTGACAGGTCATGTTACCCAGGAGAAGCTTTCTGCTTCAGAGTACCTGTGGGTGGAATCATATGGCTTAGAATTTGATGCTGCAATCTGCTCCTCATTCTTTCCTGTTTTATGTTTTTGGATAATCATGGAAACTGAATAAATTAATATGCCTTAATCAAAATTATTCTTTTAATTTTGGAGAATTCAAGACAGGTTTTAAGAAAATTTAAACCAAGCAACAAAGGCTCAACCAAAGTGTGAGATTTATGCTGCGAAACATTCTGTGTGTGAGTAATGTAGTATGGGAGGTGAAAGGAAGACTTTGTTCTGTTCTTATGAGTCACTACTGGGGGGACAGAATACTTAATAAAATATCGGTGAATTTAACTGATATATTTATAAATTCTGTTAGCATATCAACAAAAGACATTTTGATTTTCTTTGGGTGTCGAAGAACTTATGCATGAATGTGACCTATTTCTCACTGCTATTACTTTTTGAGTTTTCCAGCAGCAAAAAGAGGAGGAAATATTTGAAAAATATATATGAGATATTGCATTAATATGTGAGTAGAGTAGGCTTATGAAATAGAATAATGAGGAGAGTACTCCATACAAATAATATCTCACAAAGGGGTTTATGTTTAGATTTGACCTTGTCTGTCTTCGTTCCTTTGCAGTATATCACCCAGAAGGGTCTGAGCAATGAGTACAAATGCTGCTGCTGTCTTGTTCTTGCTGCTTGAGTTTTGTTGCTAATGGCCTGACTCATTAGAACCTACTGCCACAAAGATGGACTTAGAAAGTCTGCAAAATAAAATAGGCATCCAAAAGCTACCCAGGTCTAAATTCCTCAAAAAACTATATACCAAAGTTTGTTTTACCCACCGATCTTTATATATTCCCAAGGTCTCTTAAAGCTGATTTGGAACATACTGAAATAATTTGGACTAAAATGTTTACATCAAAGGATCACTCTTTTTTCCCCACTAATTGACACTGTTTTTTAACAGAGCTTTATATTTAATAAGATGTGAACTCTGCTTTCATTGGTCTTCATTATCTCCATTTTCTATTAAACAGGAGATATTTCATGTACCCTTAGCAGAACCTTCCTCTTGTCAGAGAGACAGGCATCAACTCACATATCTGTATGGATGTGTACATGTGCAACCCATCAAGGCAACAAAAACCATTGAAATTGCAAACACTAGGACGCAATATATTTATAGAATTGTTAGGAAAATAGAGGTTTTAGTAACTAAATGTCCATATTGATTTGAAAGTTCAAGACCCTTCACTTAGGATTATATGCTTGGAAGTTAAAGGGGCAAATACTTATTAATTTATAATGCCTCTGACAATTTTTTCTTTGGATTAAGTCAGAATAGTCTGTCCGAGTCACAAGTAGAAGATGCAATAAAGCTGATTTGCCTACAGAGAATCTCTTTGCATAGAGAGAGCATCTTGTGATCAGTCAGGAACTTAAAATTAGGTAAAGCACTAAACCAAATAAAAATTCTCAGCACTGTGTGCTAACCATCATAAAATAAGGTTCCAGGAGCTCTTGCTCTGCAGGCTCTGCAGGAATCTGCTGAAGAGCACACACAGAATGCAACAACCACTAAACAAGTCTCATTTACTTTTTTTTTCTTCAGATAAGGAGTTCATCCCCTTAAACTCTTAAAAAAGCACAAGGAATTAAATGTTTTTCACCTGATATGCAACCCCTCTTGCCTCTCTTGCAGTCAAGCCCAGGAAAAAGTTTCCAGTTTCCTATCTAAAGTGGTGTGTGTTTTTAAGTGCCAGTCGACCCTGGAACGTTTAGGAAGAGAGAGCTTGGTAATAGGAAAAGGTGACGTTTGTATGAATTAATTACAGTGAAATTTGATTAATTTTTATGCCTGCAAATATGCTCTTCGATGTTCACAGAGCATTTATTTTCCTTTATATATTATGTAAAATAAATCAGAAAATCAGAGGGGAAGAAAGAAATAAAAAACCCCTCGCTAAACCAAATATATTGAAAGAGGTCAGTTGCTTGAGACATTTAATATAGGGAAGTTTTCTGACCTGATGATGAAGACTGAAGATGGAAAAACTTAAAAAAACAACTTGATACTCTGTGAGAATTACTCACTGAAATCACAAGTGCAACAAAGAGCTGACATCGAGAGATACCCAGAGAAATTAAAATTGGAATAACCCCCACAAAAACAAACCACTTATTCAAGTGATAACAATGATTGGTTGTCACCGGAATATTTCATAAAATGACATAATATAATCTCCTTAATTTAGAGCCTATAAGATAGTAATGAACTCACTCTAAGTTCAGATTTGATAAAAATTATAAATTATATTCTGCAAAAACATCAGAAATATTGTGAGATCATTGTGTAAATATTTTCACCAAAAATATTTCTATGGGAAAACTTTTCAACTTCTATATTGAAAGTAAAAGCAGTTTGGTACTTTTAATGACGGAGAACATAACCTCTAACTGTCTTCTGTGTGGAAAAGATTTCATGAGAGTTTACTGCCTAATATTGTCCCTCCTCAGAACTCAATGAAAACTCACTTAACACTGTCAAAAAAGGTTGAGATGTTGGGTAAGGTTTTTATATGTTAATTTGCAAAAAAAATAAATGATAGAAGTTCATTTGTAGCCAAAAGACTGTTTAAATGGAAAGAAATATCCCCAAACCCTCTATTTGTGATTGGATGGAGAACGTTGTGCTAAATGCTAAATAAGTGTGGGAAGGATTGTAGACCATTAGCAGGTGCTCTGCAGTAGAATGAAAAGAATTGATTTATATATAAGAAAGCATTTAGTTGATTTAAATGACTATGTTTCCCAAAGCTTGCAAAATGGGAGATTTTACATTGCAAAGTCAAGAAGTGATTCAGCTAGGTTTTTTCAGCCTTTAAGGATAATCTGTCACATGAATCAGGAGAGCCCTTCAGCAGACAAAGATGCCCCTTTTATTTTGACAGTACCAAAGCAGCTTACGAAGTTCCCCGACCACTTTCTTAATCCTTCCCTGAAATCATTAACTCTCTGTAACATCCCTGTATGGTGCCTTAAAACAGAATATGTAGAAAAATACGTAATCTCACCATCTTAACACAGGCTCAGGAAAATAACTTTGATCCAGTCTGAGTTTCTACATTGAGGGTGTTTTTTTCAAGTTCATTTGTTTTTCTTGTGATGGATATGTTGCAAGTCAGTGAAGCAGGAATGCATTTTCAAAGATTCCATATTGGCCATCATGCATTCACAATAAATAGGCTCACAGAAGACATATGATACGAGTAAATTTAGGGCCAACTATAGGCTAAAACTCCCTATTGTTTATCCAAAATATTTTTTATTATATTTGGTCCAAAATATTTTCATACAGTGGCATACATAGATAATTCTCTTTCTAGAACCTCAGGCACTGAAAGGCAGAGACATCTTGATATGAAACACATGCCAAATCCAAAAGCCAATGTTCCACTGACTCACTTATACCCACAGAGAATAAAGGAGCTGGAAAGTGCGAAGTGTCTTTTATTCAAATATCAGCAGTATGAAAGGACAGCTTCAGGACTTGATCCCAAATTCATTAGTAACTTTTTAACTCTCATTAAGAACCAAGCGGAGCCTGCACCACGGAACTTTATTCTGCAGCTGGGAGGTTCACTGAGCAGCACGTGCTGCTTTTTATGAGATGGGAAGTGGGAAATGAAGTTATATTTTACCAGATTATCCCAATTAAGAATTTGTAGTTCGCTGAGATAGAGCTGAATGAAATATCACCACAGAAATAGAGAGAAGTTCGATTACCAGTGGGATTACATTACAACATTTTGAAGTCAGAGCCGAAATTACGTTGTGTCCGTCCCCTGCATTTTGCAAATGGGGTGATGGCAGTGTGCTTCGGTAACCCACAGTGCTACACAGCAGCTCTGGCCTCAACACTCCCTGGAAAAGCTGCCTTTTTCCTTTGATTGTACTTGGTAATGCTGAAGAATACCTAAATCTATGTTCCCCACTTAGTAATTAACAATATTGCAGCAACACTTTGCATTAATTTAAGCACTGAAATTATTTTTTTTTCTAAATGTCTGAGGGATTTAGCTGAATAAAATCCATTAATATTTATAGTAATTGGAGACTGCGTAGCTGATCTCTTAATTATCTTTGAGTTAATTTAAGTATAGCATTGTAGAATATCCAGAGTTGGAGGGACCTTGCACTACCCTCTTCTGATGCAAATAATTGCTTGGGGAACAGAAGTAATAAAGAGTAGATAACAGCCTATTTATACTGATGAGTGCAGCAGGTGGTCGGGTTTTTTCAAAATGGCCTGTTCAGGTTTCATGTCCACAAAGAGGTCTTTAAATTGCCAGACAAAATTTCATAACTTGTGAAGACAATCCACACCAACGTTTGAATCATTAATTTTGTAGGGATTGCTTTCCTTTACCTCTCTTAGCATGGTTGTTGCAAAGAAAGTGCACCAAAAAGAAAAAACAAGAAAAAAGTTTTAAGCAAACTACATACAGGTACTATGGTTAATGCAGTTATAATGGAACCATTTGAAAGATATTTATCCTTGACATTTTGAAAGGGAAGTTCAGTCAATTGCGAAGAAGGGAATACAAATGTATGCATTCATGCTTACTTAAAAAAACCAAACTTCCTTTTTTTTTTAAATTACGCAGAGCCATGAATTCCAGTCTTAGGCTTTTTAAAAAGAATTTATTTACCCATCCATGCTACTTTTCAAAATAAACATTAAATTCATTGTCAAAAACACCTATTTTGTTGCGCAAGTGTGTAATGCTGATAATGACAAAGAAAGAAAGAATCCTCACAGAACTCCGGAGAAGACAATTTCTCTAGCTCGGCTTTTTATTTAATGCTTCTTTAATAGGATGTAAGTTTTACAAAATGGGTTGTGTTTTACTGGTTATAAATCATCTCGCAAGCTCACAACCACTTACCCAAAATGCTATTAGGCTTCCTTCAATGCATCTGCAACCAAGAGCGTCTTCATTTTATAAATGTTGTTTACAGACTCTTCTATGAGAGCTCCCTGTTGAAAAAACACTGTATGCTGCTCTGGCAGATGTTGCAGTACCAAATACTTCATATATGAGGAGTCAGACTCAATTTCTGCAGACCTGGAGAGCCACTGCAGCAATTACTGCAATTGCTGCATAAATGTAGCTGAAATTGTAGTAATTAAATACACCACAGCCCTGAAACTTGATGTCTTCTGTTGGCTCTGTGTGGCCAGATTTTGGAAGTTTTGGGGAGCTCTTGGTGTGGCTTCTGTGAGAAGGTGCCAGAGATAATGCCCAAGTGTGACAGATCCAATGGCATCCAGCTCCAGGATGGACCTGGCCCCGGCCAAAGCTGAGCCCAGCAGCAATGCTGGCAGCTCCTCTGAGATGAATTGTTCAGGAAGGAGGAACAGTCACTTCACAATGGCATTGCAGCCAGAGGACTGAGGTAAAATTGGGATTGAAATTGAGCCTCGGAAGAAGGGAAGGGTGAGGGGGAGGTGTATTTAGATTTGTTTTCATTTCTTATTTTCCTACTGTGATTAGATTGGTAATAAATTAAATTAATTTTTTCCCAAGCTGATTCCAATGACGGTAGTTGGTGATTGCTCACCCTGACCTTAGATCAACCCTTGAGCCTTTCATAATTTTCTCTCCCCTGTCCAGATGAGGAGTGATAGAATGGCTTAGTGGGCACCTGGAGTCCAGCCAAGGTCAACTCCCCACAGTGTGCAGATGAGAAAAACATGCACAGTGGGAAATGTTCCCTGTCTGAGCAAGCAGGATACTTCCAAGGTAATATTTTCTGTGTTAGTTGTGTGGTCAAGGAAAGAGTTTGTAACATTCAAATAGGTTATGGCAAAGAACATTCTCATTGTAGTATTTGGGAGAAAAGTTTGGGAGAGCTAAGTTACAACAGGAGAGAACCATTTGGCCAGAAAAATGTCTCAAAGTCTGTAACAGAAATTAAATTGGGATGCTCAAGAGAGTTCACATTATTTCGTCTGATATTTGTGCATGACTTGGAATCATACTTTGATGCATTCACAGGTTTGTAATAGATAATAAAGTAATGAAGTCTAAAAATCTGAGCTGCTAGGTGTTGTCTCATTGTGGAAAATAAATAATTATTTATCTGTTCTTCATCACTTTATCTACTAAAATTTGGGAGTAGACTGATAGGACCATGTACTTTGCAGTAGCAGAGCCCATTAATGGTGCTGCACAATCCCACTTTGAATTGGATTCTCCCTAATGTATTGTTCTTCAAAGATTGAAAACTACTCAAGAGTATTTTGAAGGTGGCCCAATGGCATAGTGGGGAGAAGAAGCCTGTCTCTTCTTGATAATATATTATCTGCTCATTCTGCCTTATGTTCTGCTTTTTATTTCCAATTCTTTCTTTTAAAATAACTACTTATTTGTGTAGTTCTACAGAGGGGAGGCATAGAAGTAATGGAACACAAACAAAAAGCTCCTGTCTCACAGACATATATTTTATATAATTCTATTCATAATTTAAAACCATTTAATTTTTCCTCCACTGTCGTGTCTGAAGACACTTCTATACCTCATCTCTTCTAGGAACAGATTTCCAAAACACAGTTACTTCTGGTGAGTTTATTTCCCTTTTGTTCTGGCCAAAGACTGCACTTAAGCGGAAATAGACCCTTTTCTCCTTACTCCCTTTCCTGTCACTTACACTTCAGTGAGTGTTCACAGCTTTTCTCGAGGTTTATCACAAACCAGCAAGTTGCTTGTCATGACTTTTTACAGACCCTGTGTTTTCACTTTCAGACCATGAAGGATTATTTTATTCCTTTGGTACCAACCTCTCAAACACGCGTAGCTTTCTTTCCTGGCAGCATTTTGCAGTGGTCAGAGAACAGGTATGGGGGAAAAATTAAATAGTGGGCTGCTGACTGAACTTGGGTTTGTTTTCTTTTTTTCCCTTTAAATGCTGAAAATCTTGTCTCAGCATTAACCAGAACAACCAGTAGTCTATAAAGATGGCTTGGCTTTCTGTTTGCAACCTGTGGGCCCCTCCACAAAGGACGGAAACCCAAAGTTCTTGCCGTGCTTGCCAAAAAATTCTTGTGCAGAAACTCATCCCCTGTCTCACAAATAGTAGTGCAAACCTGAATGACAGGATTTGGGAAGGAGAAGGGTCTCCAGAAGTCCTGCAGAAAATCCTGGTAATGTCTTCCCAGAGTTCATTTAGTCTTTTTATTCTCCTCTCTCTGTCATGCCTTGCGAACTGTAGTGGGAGAAACTGGTGTGCTACTATAAGAAAAATTCCTTTTTTTTTCTTTTTCCTGTTTACCTTGTGTTCTTGTCTGCTGGCCCGGTGTAGGAGTTCCAGTGTCTCGTTTCAGTCAGCATCAATGAGGTGTCTGGCGTTACGTAAGTTCTAGTGTATCGCCAAGCAGCTATACAAGCGGAAGTATTAGGGCTGCGCACAAGTTCTAGTGCCTGAGGGTTACAGTGAACTTGGCATATAGCAAAAATATTTAAAGCTCATAAATATTTGACTGATTTATCCCCCAAAAAGAAAATTAAAAGTCATTTTTATCTTCCATAAAATCTTGTTGGACGGTTGAAATTCTCTCATTACCTTATTAATTATTATATCCAGTAATAGGATCTGCTGTGTATAGGGAGATACCGCCTTGTGGTCTTTGACTAGTTTGCTAAATGCTTCATTATTCCTCCCGGCTGGAGTTTTACTGTGTATGTGTTTTTTTTCTGTAGTGCATTATAAAAAAAATATGCTGCTCTGGAGTTATGGCAGTGAGTGGGCAGCACACAGGCTTTATGTGTGTGTCGTTTTTGTCCAGAGACAAAATGTGTGGACAACAGACTCTGACTGCATATGTAATCTACACAAAGTTTTTATTTTTCCTCGATTATCCTTGTCCTATGTTGCAACGGTAGAAGGTGTATACATCAGACTGGCATAAAACAGCAACTAAATGAGTATTGCATTCAACTCTGCTCACCTGTGGCACATAATTCATGCAACGTCTTGACAGGAGTATCGAAATCCGTGATTTCACCACCTGTTTGTGAGGGCCGTCTGCGTGATGAAAGGGGCGGAGATATACACGTGAGAGCTGTTTTACAAGGGCTTTGGGGAAGCAAAATTTACAAGTAGATATTGAGTTTTTCAGGTAGTTATGAAAAGGATATATAAATAGCTTCCTCACATTTCCCAGAAATCCCAATGGGATCTTCACTATTGTCTCCGTAGGATAAGAACTACCTTTGTCCAATGACGCTTGAATGCTTTATGAAGTATGTCTCACGGTAATTAATGTGTAAGTTCTACATTATGCTTGAAAATAAATTCTGATGTCCTTGTTCTTCAATTACTGCAGGAGTTTCTTGGGTCAGAGAGACCTTAAAAATGTTACTCAGTTTATATTTTTCCTTGTTTACCTGTCATAGAGCTCTCTTGCTTCTCTTTAGGGCAACATGAATATCACCTCTCTTCATTGCTTAAGCTAAATTAATTGTGCAATACCTTACAGTATATCTGCAAAGATTTGAGAAGTCTCCAGTTTCCCCACAGAGCACTCCCTCTTTCTCACCATCATTCCTCTTTTGGATGGTCTTTGATTGTGTTTATCTTTCCAGAGGTTAAGGCCAGAGTCCATGTGACTGTGTTGAGCCTGGTCTAGGTGAGGCTCTGCTGAATTAGAGTTGGTGGAAGTCAGTTGTGGCAGGGCAGATTCTTGCAGCTGGAAAAGGACTTTGTAAGGCTTCAGGGCTAGGAACTGAGAAAAACCTATTTCCATGGCAACTGGTGCAAAACTAGGTCAGCACAAAACCAGAAGAGGCGAGTCTGAGTTGAAGATTCTCTGGGGCTTTATCACTTGATGTATGTGATGGAATAATTCAACCCAAAACCTGCAAATATATACAAGCTTATTATTCCAGTGACATTAATGACATGCATTAATTAGATGTTCCTGGGAGTAGCCAGAAGTACAAAAGGCTATGCTGGATTTGGCTGGGGTGGAGTTAACTTTCTAGCATGGGGCTGTGATCTGGATTTTTCCTGAAAAAAGCGCTGATATTGTAGGGATGTTCTAATTGCTGCTGAACAATGCTTGCACAGAGAAAAAGCCTTTCTGCTTCTCACAGTGCACCACCATTAAGGAGGCTGGGGGCAAAAAAAGGTGAGAGGTGACAATGGCCAGGACAGCGGACCCCAACTGACCCAGGGGATATCCCAGACCATGCTCAACATGTAAAACTGGAGGACACAAAAGGAAGGTGGGAGGGGGACGATTGGAGGGTTGGCATTTGTCTTTCTGAGTCACTCTTACACATAATAGAGCCCTGCTGAACACCTGCCTGCCCATGGGAAGTAATGAATTAGTTGCTTATTTTAGTTTGCTCCAGGGAAAGGCTTTTAACTTACCTATAAAAATGTCTTTATCTCAAGTTCTCCTACTTTTACCTTTTATATCCTCTCCCCCATCTTGCTAGTTGAGTGTGTGGGAGAATGGCTGTGTAGGGCTTAGCTGCCATGGTAAAATCCTGCAGACCTATGTATTAATGTGGTAGATTTGCACATAACTGTGTCTGTTTGAGGACTGACAGTAAATGTCACAGACAGTTGACCTGATGGCCTTAAATATATCAGATGAAATATTTACTGTAAATCAAAGTAACAATTTCACATTTTGCAGTTGCTTAAGGCTGGTAACCCAACTGATGGTCAAGGTGAAAATGGGAAAGAAGAATATCCAGGTAGCACTGGTGAGGAATAGGCCTGGAGCAGGTGAGCAGCGGCAGGGAGAACTCTTGACTGAACTCTGGGTGGGGGAAAGGGCCAGAGCCCAAGTCAGACAGCCGGGAAATGCTGACACTTTGCATTAGAAAGAACACTTGTGGGTGGGTGACATTCAGACCAGGAGCAGAGGCTCAGCAGGGAGACTTTAGACTGGCTGGGAACAGGGGCTGTGAGGGTGTGGGAGCCCAGGGATTCAGGGTCCCTCCCTGGAGGCACCAACTCGAGCTGGTTTTGTGTTACTGCGCCGTGAATAAATTGATATAAGGACCCAGAGGTCTGGCACTCAGCTACGGGAAACCAGTAAGGAAAACATAGAGCATTCACATGTTCCACCCAAAAAGTCATTAAGGGAGTCTAAGTGAAAAATGGCACTGTTTGCATTATTTATGTTTTCTGTTGCTTATAGCACGTGTGAAGAGCTGTAGCTTTAGTGTCAGTGATCAGTGTTTCTGATGTGAAAGGATCCTTTGTATCAAAGGGCTGTACTATTACAGTTGCTATGATTTGAGTGCCATGCTTGGTGTAAGAAAGAAATGTATCAGAAAATCAGTGTCCCTGGTATTTTGCTTTCTATTTAAAAGAGAAATTTTATGAGATATAAATTACACCCAGACTATTCTAGATGTAAATTCATTATTCTGGAACATGCACAAAGGATGAAATTCATGCTCAGGTCTCTAGTTCCCTGACGGCTTATTGTATGTAGACATTAATAGTAATAAAGGCCACGTGGACTATTTCAGATCAGACACCCTCTCTGGTAGAAGTCCCTTCCCACAGAGAGTATGGTCCTGCTCTTAGGAACTGAGGTACGTTGGTAAATTTTATCTGACTCCAGCACAGAGGTGGATAAACAAATTTTAATTTCTCAGAAGCAAGAATTTCTATGGTGATCATAACAAACAGGCAGGAAAGATGTGCCTTCTTTTTCAACAGAGTCCTGAGTTGAAATGAATTTCAGAAATCCCAGGAAATGGAACACCCACATAAAAGTTTTATAACTTTTTTTATATCTATACAAAACTTCAGAATTAGCATCCACAAGGCCCCTATTTTTTCAGCATTTTCTTTGAAACGACACAAAATTTCTTATTAAAGTAGAATCAAGTCTTGATTTTTATTCCAAATTATAGTCACATTAGGTCAACTTATACAGAAAGCGCTTGTGAATTTAAAAGCTTAACAAAAAATATTATTAGCATGTAGTTTGGCTTCTCCCTGAGACCATCTTGCTGGAAGCAGGCAGATGGGAGACAGAGGAGAAAAAATAATCTCGAGGCTTCCTGGGCGAGTACAGCCTTTAGTTTGGTATAAGTTGCTGTAAATATTTCATTACAAGTGTTAGGGATTCTTAGAACAATCTAGATTGCTACAAGCCCTATGCTTCAAAGAAAGGCATAATATGTGAAAATATTTGGTATATGAATAACAGCACAGTCCAAGAATGGGATGGAAATGTATGGTGTCTCCAGTCATTCTCCAGTGCATCCATTTGTTTTTATTACTCCAAGCAAGCAAAGGTGGAAGACAGCAGAAATAGAGTGCAGGATGCAGATCTGCAGTGCAGAAGGCACATCTGAGGAGCCCTGCTGATGCAGAGGATTTAAAATGCCACTGCAATGTACTGGCTTTGCTGCCTGCGCAGCAGCATCTCTTTCAATCAGCAATGCTGGGATCAGACTTCAAAAAATAATCGTGTAGAGGACTGGAGGTTTAACTTTCTACCTCTTAGAAAGGTGGAGGGTGCAGGAAGACTATGACACTTTCTGTTAAAGGAGGAGCTCGCAGGAAAACTTCATCAATATAAGTACTCTGTTGGAGGGAGGCTGCACTAAAAAGCATCTATGTTGTCAAGTATTAAATGTGTTTAATTGTAAATACCAAGCTCCTGCTGAAGGCATTACATAACCTCATGTCTATGGGAGTAGCTTTAAGCACCTTTCATTCCTCTCTTCCTGTGCCAGAAATGGATTCAAGCCCTAAAGGCTGCTCCATCCTGGACAGGCTCTCAGCATCTTTGAGGGTCTCCTAAAGCAGAAATGAATTGTGGTCACCCAAACAGAAGTTTGGTCACTCTCCTGGCACCCATATTTCTTCAATTACTAGAAAAGAAACTGCAGTTAAGCACAGAAGCTTCTACAGGTGGTCTAACACTAACCAGCACCTTGGTTATGGAAGATTTTCTCAAAATTTTAAGAAGAAGGCAAACTGTGCAAGTTTTCTTCCCCTGGAGGAGAATCTCTCCTGATAGTTGATGAAGAGAAATTTCCTTTAAAGTGAAAATTAACTAAGTGGGGAAAGAAGCTTACAGAATTTGAAGGAAAACATATTACTCATTCTTTCTAATTTTCTACAGTAACCTGGCTGCTTTTAATAAAAGTTTCTGAAACCGTAATTCAACATAAAGTGGTTCATGTTTCCACCCTTGGCAGACTGAACTGGAGTTTTCTAGGAATGTTGTAATTATATTTACTCTTCTGCCTATTTGTGGTTTACTTTGAGGTCAATCAGTTCCTTAGCTTTTTCCTCTAAGTTTATACTATACTGTATTAAGGGTGTACATCTGCAATCACTTATATTCCTTATGTCTTAAATCTCTAGTGTAATATATGTTTGGGCTCTTGTTCAAATGAAATCGCTTGCAAGGCCTGGAAATGTTTTAATAATTCAAAATTAGCTAGTCCTGCAGCTGTTAGAAATTCTGATCCCATCAAATTTGGGCACCTTATGAAAAATGCAACAGCGTGGAAATTGTACTTTGTGTCCTGGTGGCTGACCTTTTTTTGCTGATGCCGTTGTTAAACACAAATTAATTTCACCTGCAGCTAGTAAAAGATCAGCAATGCAACAGGGGGAATCCTCTGGTTTTTGTTATGAGAAGGATTCAGCTGCAGAAAGGATTTCTGTGCACAGCAAGACGGTTTGCTCTTCTTTAACATGTGATTGGGGAATTCCTGCACTTCTCCCAGTTTGCCAATCTGTCCTGTCAATTTGTTCTGATCATCTCTTTGCCCCTATTTTGGCACTTCCATGATGGTTTTGGCTAAACCCCACCAGAATTCACCAGCCTCTGCTAAAATATCAGAACTCCCTTTGCAAGCAATCTTCCAGTGGCAAAGTGGCTTTAATTCTGACAAGAGTTTGGGTGCTGTCACCTTGTGTTGGTGGCTAATATGGCTCTAAAGTATTTAAAGTTGGGTCTAAATTATTTAAGTCTGGACTAGGTCAAATATGGAGCAAAGTGGGAACACCACAACAGGCAGACCCTTTACAGTTTATATGTGTGACAATTCCATTTGTCATTTTAGAATAACAACTTTATGAATAAAGGCAAAAAGAAGATATAATATCCGAGCACAGTTGGTAGCACATTCATGTTTGCAGTGGTGTCAGAGTAGTTTGATGATAAAATTTTCACTCTGGTTTGTTTCAAAATAAGGAATACATTAATTTAAATTGAATGCATACATTAATTTTTAAAAATTTTTATTTATGTAAGATACTCTTGTTGTAAATTGCAAAAGCATGATTACCTCTCTCTCATTGTCACCACAGTGTCTAATGTAATGATATTTTTAAGGCTCAACCATTTTTTCCATATTTTCTTGCCATAGTAAGGTCTGTATCACCTCCCTCTGCCGACAGCCTGAACATCTCAGTGGCTGAATGAATAGGAAAATGGGAGTTATTATTCTTGGAAAGATAAAACCATGTGTAGTCCTTGCTTGAAGAAGCAATTAAAATAACGTATTTGTATTGTCATAGTTTTGCTGGAAACATGAAAAGAAATGGGGCTACTTGAAATTGAAAAATATTCTTAGTAATTTATGGCGACAGTTGTTGTTATTACAAAGCCAATGCAGAGTAAGAGAAAATACATCAGCTAGAGATGGAACGGGTGCTTTGCAAATAATTTATACAATTTGAAAGTGACAGTCCTCATTGGTTTTCATCAACACAATATTTTTCCCCAAGTTCTATTTTACTTCTAAGTGCCATAGACATCTCAAATTAACCATGTTGCTTGTGCCATTGAAGATAATTTTGTGTATGTCAGTAAATGTGTCAAGATATATGTGCAACCGTATGTTAAACCCCCCAGTTATTCAAGAGATTGTTATCTTTAATCAGTAAATCATCTCCGTGTTTTACGCAGCTGTGAAGTCTGCATGTATTTTTAAAACACTGTTTATTTGCATGGCACCCCAGAATCCATTTCAGGGAGACGAAAATTGCAAAAGTGAGCTACATGTTTCTCTGAATGCAGCTTTGCTGTAGAATCGACTTTAAAAATAATTTTCCCAACTTGGCATGTGTTCAAATGCTTTACTTGCTTGTTTTATATCAGACTGCTTAGAATAACGGTTTCTAAAATTAAATTTTTTTTTATAAAGAAGACTATACATTTAAGGAAATGTAAGAGCAAGATTTGCTTAAAATATCCATTAAAACTTAACAGATATTGAGAGCTGCATCCCTTAGTGTTTCTACTAGAAGTGTGATTTTTTCTTTTTCTTTTTCTTTTTTTTTTAATGGAAAACAATTTGAAAACTTTGGTTCTCAGGTGGCATTTATGTTTCTGACAATACATGGTTTTCTGCATTCCCTTCTTACTCAAGTACTATTTATGACCTTCTTGTGAGAAATTTTCAACACTGAAAATCGGCTGGCTGCTTGTCCTTGATGCCAGATCTGACATTTCTGATATGTTAAAGGCAAGACAAAAATTACTGTCTTGTTGTCTTGGCTTCAACAAAAGAATTTTAGCAGTACACAGTAGACACTTCAAAACCATTTTCATTTTTTTTTGGCTAGAGGACTGAGGATGTGGAGGGGCTGGATTAGTGTAATAAACCATTGTGCTCCAACTTCCCAGCCAACAGTAAAGTGTCTTATAAAAAATAAAGTTCAGTAAAAGAATGTGCAAGGGAAATGTGTTTCAAGAGATTCTGCTTCAGAGCCTTTAGAAAAGATTAAAGGACCTTTTCCTCTCTGTGCTTTGAGGATATGTGTGTTTATGAATACTAACAGGGCTCTGGGTCTTGGATTGTACCTGGCTGCTGCTTATGTCCTGTGCCTGCTTCTCAGTCAAGAGAAATGCAAAATGTGAATTATTTAGCTTTTTCTAGAGGCTATACTACAGGTGATGGTTCTTCTGAGACCCGCTGTTTGCTTGAGCCTTGCTGAGGCTGCAGCAGTGCAGAATGACATCAAGGAGAAAAAAGGGATCCCTGCCGGTGGCTGAGACTCTTTCAGATGATTTGTGCTCCCTGTCCTCCCAGCGGAGGATGCCCACAAGTGCAGAATGGCATTCATCACCTCCAATAACTTGCCATTTTGTGTTTCAGCTGCTCTAGACCTGCTCCTTGACATGTGGCACCAGGCAAAGAGCATGAATCTGGTCCCAGTGTGGTCTCACAGCTGTGCCATGGGCAGTACAGATGTTGTTGCTGTGCCCAATTCCAATATTGTTTTATAAGATTCCTTAAAAAGAGAAGGGAATAGCTGTGGGAGAGCAAAATATTCTTTCTCAAAATTGCATTAAAATTACTGAAAGGAAAATGCTGCGTCTGCAGTTTTTCTGTTTTGTCATTAAATTGTGCTTATTGCTTCCAAAACACAACACTGGGAAATCGGAGCCCACATTTGGTAAAGAACGAACCACGGGCTGTAAGAACCCAGGGAGGAGACCCTAAGAACAGCTCTCTCAATAAGCAATTTTCTTTCATATGTGGGCATCTACAGAGGCTTTCATTATCAAAACCCATTTCCTTATGGTTTCACAGCCATGCCTGATATTTTTAGCACTGAGTGACTGGTAAAAGGTCCATAAAGGTTCTTTTTCTTTCTGAAACTTGCAGTACTGTGCATCTGATGTTTGTGAGGTAATGGCTCTTGCAAAGCATTCTAATATATCTGAAGATTTCTCCTTTGGGTTTTAATTGTTTTTATAATAGGGTAATTAAGCAATAATGTCTGTAATGTCCATAATGCCTGGACATTGTTCCTTCAGCAGTATATTATAACACAGAATATAATTGGGAGGAGTTGTGAGCAAATGCATGAGACACTGAAGGAACCAGTCACATGAGAAGATTTAGTGAAAGGCAATTACAAATGGCGTCTAATATGTGGGCAAAGTATAAAAGCGCCCAAACTGCATTTGCTCATTCCTGATTTAATAGGTTAATTCCATTTTGCTTGCTTACAAATGGTGTTGGATTCTCAAAGCACCAGCATCAATTTCGACAACTATTAACTCCTGGGCTCTGAAATGACTGCAGATGATCCAAGAATCATGACCTGAGGATATGTGTGACTTTACTGATTTGCTTTTACATGAACATTTATTACTAACAAAACAACATTTACTTTTAAATTGGTCTTACAAGGAATTATACAAGGTATTTTCTGTGGGAAGTTGCCATTACTACACTGACTGCAGTGCCAGTTATTTAATTCCATGATGGAAGTTGCTTAATTTTGTTTCCATTTGGTTTGTAAGGAATGTTTTCTAAATACTAAGTGCCCCTTGGCTTGTGTAAGCATAAAGTCAGAAAAATGAATATAAAATGTATTTGGTGTATTTATTCATTCTCTTTAAGTGCCTTTCCAGCAACTCACACGTAATAAAAAAATGAAGTTGGTTTAGATGGGCAAAGCACAGACATTTTTGATTCAAATCTTATTTTTAAGAAACTTTATGCATAGTGATCGCTTAAATATGAGTTTGGTGCTTCGTTGAGTTCATTTTATATTAATGCAAAGCATTCTTTCTGATTTTTTAAAATCATGTATTATTGCTTTTTCTCAGCTGAAGACGGTGCATGCAGCTGTCCTTTCCTTGCTGTGATCCTTGATGTTGAACAGAGCAGGCTCTTGTGCAAACATTTTGGAAACTCTGGGATTTTTTTTTTTTTGCGGCTCAAGCTTCTCGTTTCTCTGCTCAAATGTTTTTGCAGAGCAGAAGTAACAATCAGCCTCTTGCTCTTTGTTACCAGCATAGCTACCCCTGCAGGTCTCTGATCAGACAACCAGGTCATTATAATAATTTCCATTTATGGACCTTTCTGTTGCCAGGATTCTTTTATGCTGTAAATGAGAAACTGGTCGTTCTTGGTTTTACTGGTGTTGTGGCTCCCAAAGCTTCCTCTTTTATTTAGCCACTAATATATGTAAATTTAACAGATCCAGCGGGATTATAATACAATCCTTGTGGGTCCATCCTTCTCCTTGCGAATAAATAAACTCATGAAAGTTTCACACTAAATAGACAAAAATACTACAGATTGCAAATTGCTGAGCTGGCACAGATCCTGTTGGATCAGTGTGTTGAACGCTGTGTGCCTTAATTTGTGAAGTAAATTAATGTTGGAGCATTAATTCAAGAATTAAGAAAAGAATTCAGTTGTTCTGATGTCATGGAGTGTTTCCTCCTTGAAACCTGAGTGGAATTTGGAAATATCGCATCTTTTGAAGATCCATGCCTTTGCATTCAAGCATGTAAAAATATGGAATTGGGATAAGTGAGAAGATTTGAAAAAAGTGTCTTACGTCGCTGTGATGTAATTTGTAAGGGAGAGGCTTCTCTCGTGTTCATGAATTTCATCACATAAAGAAAATCTGCTGCTCTTTTCAGTACTGTATAGATACATAATCTACCAGTTTGGGTGGCAGCACAGCTTACTATCCCTTGTTCCTCAAAACGTTTTCTTGAATACAGAAGATGGTGGAATCTGGTTTAGTGAGAACATTGGAAAGCTTCAGAAAAGAAAAACTTTTCTTGCTTGATTCTCATTACTGTTGATGTGGAAGGTCCAGCCAGCCTACTGCTAGTAAGTAATAGAACTATTCAGATCTTAAAAACTGTAACTGAAAGCTTTTCTTGAGAAACCAACTCTTATGCTTTTTAAAATAAATTATGGGCTTATTTGTTTATTTATTTGCAGTTTTACCTCTTTTTAACAGTGTGATAGCTACGAGGAGTAACTTTGATCTCAGTAGTTTTCTGATTGCAAGATCAATTTTTTTTTTAATTTTATTTTTTTTTAACTGAGAATTCGCCACGGTTACAAGAAATTTAGTTATACAGTGACCCTACTTAGTAAGGAATTATTCAACATTAATGAAACTGAAATTTTAGCTGGCTTTGATGACCTACTACTGCATATTGCATGTTGTTTTGCTTCATAAATAAATCCTTTTGCATTCGTAGTTGTAAGTGAAAATTTCTGAAATACATATTCAGATAATTAACAATTAAAGATTTTTTCCTTTCTTCCCCTGACAATATTTTAAACAAGAAGCCCTTAGCAAAAGGAGATAAACATCACTGCTCTAAGCGTGTAAAAACTCATGAACTTTCAGTAGTATCTGCTATGAAAAATCCAAGTCAAGATAAGAATTAAGTAAAGGACTTGGTCCAAATCCCATTGAGGTCCCTAGAAACACCTTGACAGAGAGCGGTGGATTTGAATCAAATCTCTGCACGACAGCATTAAGGTTTTAGGTTTCATCCTGTCAGCATGGGAATCCGATATATTCCAAACCAAGCCTGCAGTGGCAGTGAAATGACCTCCAAAGCTATTCTATTTTCATAAATGTATTTTTTACTCAAGAAAATTCTATGGCCTTCAAAAAGATGGATGTTGGGTAAACGCACAGATTTTGTGGAAGATCATCCCACTCTTGAAGTCCCACTTTGTTTCATAAACTTCTCGTAGCCTCATGTGCGAGCTTTAGCTTGGGCTTTAAGATGAATATTTGCATATGTTTGCTCTAAAGGTCTGTGCATGACCATGTGATTCTGCTATAGTTTTAAATTCTTTTGGTTCTTCCTTGAAAAATTGCACATTGGATAGAAGACTCCTACTGAATTTGTAGGGATTCATGCACCCCTGTCATAGCACAGGTCACACACAGCTCGCTGCTGAGTTTTATAAAGTGAGATGGCACGATCAGGATGTGGTGGGGGAACATTGTTTTTTTTGATGAATAGTGATATCTTATATTAGATTACTATAGGCTCTTCCAGCAATGGTTGGAAAGGTGCTGTAAAATTAGTAATTCACCTTATGAGATTAATTGTTTGCTAATTGGTTGGAATTATTTCTGTTTAATATGTGTATTGGTGCAGTGCTTCCTGTATACGGATTTGAACTGAGGTCCTAAACACAGAAAATGACAAGCAGAGGGAGAGATGGTGGTGGTATTGCTTCCATATCTTTGCCATATCTGAAAACCTTTCAAACTTTGTGAGGAAAGATGGATTAATTAAGTGATTATTTTTCCCACATAGTGTGTGTGATCTTTTGTGTTATGACATTACTCAAAGTGAAACTAAGGTGAGCAGATTTGAAGATCCAGAATTTTAAAACCAGATTAGGTGGGTTGGATGATTCTATATGTTCTGTTCCACTTATCATGAACCAGATCTGGTTTTCTTATGCTGATGTCAGTGTGCTGAAATGCACTGTGAAATGCTCTGATGGAATCCAGGTGTAAAGTTCAGTGCAGCACTTGGTCAAGACTCAAAAAAAAAATGTCTACAAAGCTGCAGCAGTTCAACAGCAGCACTAGGACAACTTTACCTGTCAGTGCCTACTTCTCCCAGCCTGTAGAAATGTTTATATGTGTAATATGAGGATTAATGGCCCAGTGAATTCTACATTTTTGAAACAGTTTAAAGAAACCTAACAGGGATATTAGTTTAACTTCACAGAGATCCAACAAGAAACATAATATTTCAGATGTCTCATTACTTTGGCTGGCTGAGAAAGCAAATCTGATTGGGTTAAAATCCCGCTGTGCTGTGTAAGAACTGCAGAGTCTGCCTGACTAGGTAAACCAGCCAGAAACCCACCTGATCATCCTTGCAGTGAAATGCTTTTACTCAGTTCAGACCCACAGCTCCTGAACTTCAGTCTACAGCACGAAGAAGATTGATGCAAATCCTTGCTGTACATGTTGGAGTATTTGACGGATAACAAGCACCCTCAGAATGCGCCAGGCTTTTACTTCCACTGCACATCCTTTTTATACGTCTGTTGTCCTTTGTAAATGTCTTTTGCTTTCCTGCTCAGCAGGGTACTTGCTCTCCTGTTGCAAATCAAGTTGACTTGACTAAACCAAAGCATTACTGCATTTCCTATAATATTGGCCATTATTTTGTCTCCTCTGCTGCCTAGAACCATTTTCTCAGTGTATAATTAGCATTTTTCTAGATTAATCAAGCAGTTATTCTTTGCTGTGGTGCTGTTTAAGATGAGGCTTCTGATGAGTGAAATGTGTTTGAATTATTGAAGAGGATTTCACCTGTTTCCTTTACCAGTCTGATTTGTAATGGTACTGCTTTTAAGAGAGGTGTCCCTTTTGCTGCCTGAGTTGGTTTTTCTGTTCTTTAATGAATGCAAACTGTGTAATAAAGGCAGTATGTCATATCTTATTTCAAAGTAGGTATTTAATAAAAAGTATGTGAATCTTCCAGCATCTGAAGAGCATCTGAAGTCTCAGTTTTGTTTTTTTTCTTAAGTAGTCAAAATAATTTTGTCTTCTACTTTTTTTTTTCCCCGCTGGAATAATATTTGCTAAGTATTATAAATAGTGCTTATAGGATTCGTTTTTCCCCGTGAGAAAAGGAAATTCTCCTTTTTAGAGGGATATTTTCAAATTGAATTTATATTCTGCCTCTGAGTGTTTTAAATGTGGAAAGTAACAGTTAGGTATGTAACACCACCGTGAATCTAGAGTAGGCCTCTCCCTCTTTTTGAGTCATCCTGAAAATGGGTAAGCCATAAGTTTGAGTTTGAGGAGAACATAAAATGGAACTTCTAGACTTTTTTCTTTTTGAAAATTTTTTTTCACGTGGACTGGGTGATTAAATACACGTCAAAGGTAAAGAAAGAGCGCGTTGTGACTGCAAACCCACAGGCTCAAGATTCAGCTTAGCTCTGAAATTTGTGGGGTTTTGGATGTCTCAGCAAGACAAAAGACAGATCTGAGTAAATGCGATGTACTTGAGGAGGCAAAAGTAAGAGCCATCCTGAGATGCCTTCTGAAGACATTTTGTGATACATATCCTCCTGTCTGACCCATCATGCAATGTCCTAAACAACATTTTGCACCATAGTTATTAGAGCATTCCCCTTAAAAGCAAACCAAAGGGAATCCTGAAAGGAGCTGATTGTGGCCAGATTGTAATTTTGTCAGTTCCTTGATTTTTTCTTCATGTCAGTGTTACATCATTCCATGGTAATTTATCTCTTGTTTTGATCCTTAGTCTGTTAGGATTGTTATGCTATTGCATATAATGGAGCTCACTTTGGACTCTGAACTTACTTTTGCATCAAGAGAACAAATTTTAGGCTGACATTTTATCAAGAATAAAACTGCACCCAGTAATGAAGCTCAACTAAAATGTGACTCAGGTTCTGGCTGATTGACACCTGCAGCTCAATTCTGTTTAATTAGAAGCACAAGTATCTGGAACTGCACCTGTGTGTGAATTACAGCTGCAGATACGTGTTTGCCTGCAGAAGAGGAGGAAAACTGGTGAAATTTACAGCATTTTAGCCCTGAGGCATGTATAGCGATGATATCTGGAGTAGGTTTGGATTGCTTTTCCCAGTTCTCAGTGCAAAATATTTTACATTTATGAGCATTGTGCTCTTCAAACTGGATTAAGATGCTGAATGGATACTTGTCCTTTAGAAAATTTGAACAACACTCACTTTTTTGTGCAGAGCAGGATATGCAGCAATGCCTTGTCTCCAGCTGGTGTCATGTCCCCCTTTGCACATGCTCAGCCTGCACCAGCACAGAATCCAGATGATTTACAGAAGATCAGATTAGACCATGAATGCTGCTGTCTAGTCTCAGGCTCCAGAATCTTTCCTTTCTCATTAATAACTTGGGTCTGTCATTTAGCTTTTCTGTCACCCTTTTACCTTTTTTCACACCTTTCACACCTTGTTTTCAGCTTAGGTAATATGTGGATCCATCCCAAAGTCCCTTACACAGAGTAAGCTCAAGCTATGATATGAGCAGCAAAATGAGCTCTTCCATGGACATTAGGATGCAAATGCTCGAGTGCCTGCATGTCTTTGGTGGTCACAAAGATAAACTCTTATGCATAAACATAAAAGTTTGGCTTAGAATAGCTATGATAAGAAAAATCAAGCAAATATAAGTAATTTCATTGCAAATAATAACTCAGAGTAAACTAAGTCTTGATTTGCCTTTTTTTTAAATGTAGAGGAAAACCCCAGTTTAGCAATCCACTGTTACTTGAGGGTCTTTTGTAAAAACGTAGATTCACTGACCATCTCTTCCTTTTCCTAGCATGTAAGCCTGGCCTGATATGATTGAAGGTTGGCAATATGATCATTTTGAACAGACTGGGGAAACAAATAGAAAATGTCCAAGGATGTGCAGGCTGAAATGTGTAACTGCTGATGTTTTTGCTGTTGACTTTTGAGACAGAGTCTCTTAGTAAGCGAGTGTCATGGCAAAAATTGATTCCATGGTGGCACCGTCCGTACACTTTTTAGTGCACCCAACAGGAATTTTTCATTTCATGCATCATTTATAATTTGCTGCAAAAATTGAGAAATCTCTCCCTATGTGTAAGCATATATAAATATATATCTCCTTTTTTTAGGAGGAAGAAAATATGCCTTGTCAGCCTTCTCTAGGCTGTCAGACTTTTCCTGTCGGTAAAATTTGATGGCATAAATTGTATCAATGCAAGTTTCTACATGCACTTATCTCTGGAGGAGATGGGAAAGAACAGTAAAGTAACTGATGAAATTCAGGCAGTTAATTATGAGATTTGCTGGAGCTTTTGACTAACATCACACCTGTTGCCAAACTGCATCCAGAATTACTTCAGACCTGAAAATGGAGAAGGCTTGGGAAAACTGAGACCATGAAGACTGACACTGTTAACAAGGGTATCCTATTCTCTAGGGCTTTTCATGTGGTTCCACTGCAGAAGGACTAACCTGACAATTCTTTGCCATTAACATTTCAAAGGAGCTGGGTGGTGGAATCTTTGTGACTGCTTTAGTTTTTTTCTTAAATCACTGATACTTCAAACTCACTTGTTCGCTTGCTTTCTGTTCAAACCATGTGAAGATATGTCTCTTTGATCTATATTTTATTGTGGCTGTTTCTACAATTCTTCAGACAACTTGGCACGTTGCAGAGGATTTTGTTATTATTTGTACATTTGATAGGTAAACATAATAGATTTCTATACTTTGAACTAGTCTTCTCTGCTGGAATAAAATTAATATGGGGAAAATTACCAAATGGCAAAAAAATGATGCTATATACTCTTTAGGCTCCCCAGGATGTTAATTGAAAAAGCACAGAGTTTGTTTGTATTTGTTCTCTCAAAATTTAACAAAGTCCTGACGTTTCAGTTTCATGCAAAATCCATTGCAGGTTTCACTATCAAATAAAATGAGCTATTTTATAAGTGAAACCATTCCTTCATGTTGACAAATACCAAAATAAAATTCTTAAGGTACAAAACTAGTTCATACCATGGAACCCAGACATTTTTCAAGTTGGCAAGTACAGCTAAATCTCAGTGAACAAGAAAAGATATTGATACAGGCAGGACTGAAGGTGTGAAGGGCCAAGTTAAACAGACCCAATGATGTCTTTTGACTTCACATTGCTCTTAAGGTTTTTTGTAATCCCCATGAGATGTATTAAGGGACGAATAAGGCCACATTTTCTTATCTTTTTGGTCTAATGTTTGCTAAAGTTTTCTGGTTTTTTGAAGAAAACACCCTCAGCTGGTTTACTGATTTATACAAGATGAAGGTTTTGCTCAGGACTGTGTGTGGCCAGCTGCTTCTTTCTCTGATTCTCTACTCATCCTCTACCAGAAGGTTTTTAACCAAATATCTCCCTTTTTTTCTGTGCTTGTTCACCTGATTTTGAGATGCCTTGACCCACGTGGCTGTCTACCTTTGATTGTTCTCTGGAAATGCCACCTTCTGGGCGAGTTTGATGTAATTTACTGCATGAGCTGCTTTCATGCTCTGTGTTTCTTCTTATCTGGCTGATATATTTGATGGCATACCCGTAAAACTGGATGAAAGCTGACCGGGGCAGAGGTCATGGACCTGAGAGGTGAAGGGGCACAACTGCCTTAAAGATGTGCCATCGCTGTCTGATCTGCTCTGGGTCAATCCCTCTGGCACTGGGAGCCCTTCTCCAGTCCTCACAGGGTTGCTGGAACTGCAGATTGCTGACACCCAGAGACACCATGTAATTTCTTTTTCTTTGCTGTTTCTTAGTGTATTAGCCTAAGAGAATGAAACCAAGACAGTAAGTTTTACCCTTGCTCTCTCTGTTTGGCTATTGCTCTCTTTTTTTTCTCTCCTTTTCTCATGCTGAGATAAGAAAAAAAGAGATCATTCCATGAATGATCCATGAATATTCCATTAATATTCCAGCATGGAAAGCATGGAAGAAAAATATCCCTGTTGNAAAAAAAAAAAAGGCTTTGATCAAACAAAAAGACAAAGAAAAGTCCTCAGTCATGTAGAAAACCCACCTTGAAACTGGAACTCCACTGCAGCACACAGAATCACCTTCTCTTCATCAAACCCTTCCTACCAAAGAATTGAGGGAGTGTGCAGCCTTAAGCACAGATTTTCTGTGGGCAAACAAGCTCCTCTTTGCCAGTGGGAGCATATAACCCAACACTTACTCATCCCAAAATTCTATTTTACTTTAGTTTTAATGGGAAAGAAAAAATGTATAGACAACACATTCTAATCACTTTTACTTCATTATGGCTTTTGTTGAGTGACAAACATAACTCTTTTAATATGTTTTACTCTCAAAAGGAAGTGTACTGTAATCAATATTTCAGATGTTTCAAACTTAGAAGTGCTATGGCTCTTGTTTAGAAAACATGAGGGAGTATTGGAGAAATTAAATTAAATTGCTTAGCGATTTAGCTTTTCTGTAATGGCAGCAGAAAAACTCTGGCTTTAAAAAGTTCCATAAAGAGTGCTATGTTTTTCCAGTATGATTATAATTAAGGTTGATGGATTGCTAGGGAGAAAAAGAATAGTGAATTTTCTGCATAATTTAGAGAGTTTGGATAGAAACTGAAAAACACTTAACACCTACAGATGGACAAAGCAGGCCAGCCAGCTCTTTTTCCACTACATAAATCCTTCTTGACCTTTGAAAATAAATATAAATAATCCTCTAAGTAATTTTTTTTTATGTTACTTTTCTCTGAACTTGAGATTGAGCCATCCATTTGCTTTAGCACACCTGTGACCTCTGCCACTGTCACTTGCTTGTGTAGGCTGTACTTGAGGTTTTGCATGAATCTTCACTGCTGGTCGGCATGGAGACCTCCTTAGCTGTTGTCGTGGGGAGGTGTGGCTTCAGAGAACTGTCAATAAGACTTCATTTATGCTTCCCAGCATATTTTTATTGGAAATTTCCCAAGTCTGTGTTAATATTCAGGTATGATCCCTCCCCTGGTTTTTCACAGTTATAATGGAAGAGTCAAAAGTATTTGCTCCATAATATTACCTAAATATAAAAGCCGCAAATATACTTGAATTTATAGTTCCACAAATTTACTTGAATTTTGTGTGGATTTATGTCAGTTCCATAGGATTTTCAAACATCCTTGGAAGATAAATATCCGGTCCTCTGAACCTGCATGAGGCAGGGGAAATTACTGCATACACTTGTACAGCAGAATGTTTTCTCCTTAAACATTACTTTGTTAGAGTTCTTGGCTGTAAAAACTACTTTTTCTGTGTACTTTAACTGTGTGCATTTAAAAGCTTTTTGCTCTAGTTTCTCGTGGGTTCTCAAGAGCAAATAATCTGACGTCTGTGGTATTTAGCACATCTTGGAACTTCTCTGTTACCCCGGGTGATTTTCAGCCTGTTCTGAGGTGTTAGCCACATATTCATGGCCAGGGCTCTCCTCGAAGAATGGGAAAACCCCATATTTTTCCCTTTATAAAGTGGATAATTTTCCCTCCTCTTAATTTTTCACTATTAAAAATGTTACTTTTTAGGGTTTAGAGCTAGATTTGTAGGAAGAGGCATTTATATGATCTGGTATGTCTGTAGTGCTAGTACAAGACTCTGAAGAGGGATATAAATAAAATATGTATATGCAGCATTTTAGCTTTTATGATTTTTTTATGAATTATTCTATTCCATTGTGCTTAATTTTGTTAGGAATATTACAGATGAGAGAATCATAGAGCTGCATGACTAAAAGTACCTAAAAATGATATATCACAGTGTATGGAAATAGAACCTCATGGACAGTTCTACTTAACAAACTGGAACTTAAGCCAGGTTTTGCTGTGTAGAACTACCAGGTATTCTCACCACTCCCTCTGCAGAGATAAACTCAGTTCTGACTTCACAATAATGTAGATATATGTATTGATTTTCATCCTCCACAATTAAACCTGCTGAGAGTGGAAAGAGCTACAGTGTGGGAGATTTTATTCAGTATTTGTTGCCTGTACTATTGCTATGTTTTAGCACTGTGAATGTTTTAATTTGAATGAGATGAGAGAACTCTGCTATTTTGAAAAACTCATAAATCAAATTGTGTGCATATTAAACAACTTTTAATAGCATTGACATTAGTGCAATTCATCATCTCCGAGTTCCATATGTGCCAATTCATCAAAACAACAATCTTGTCAGGTACTGTCCCAATAAATAATTATTTCTGTGTCCAGCCCTTCTGAAGGGCTTGTCAGATGCCCTGATGATACATTAATGCTAATGTTGGGTTAAACCTTTGTGATCTTCAACAGAATTGTTGTTCATAGGGAGGCTTCTATTTTTTTACCTCCATAAGAGCAAAATGTACACATTTTATTTCATTTATTATTGACAAAATGAAAGGGAATTACTTGTAGGATCATCTTATGAGCAACTTGCATGGATAAATGTCATGGTGTTAATCTGCAAATTCTTTTCTCTATAGTAAATAATTGATAGTAATTTTTGGAATCATAGTTAAATTTTGTTTTTACATTCCTAGGTCAGCAGCATAGGATTTAGGAAATGGAGGTTCAAGCCTTACTGTCACTTTGAGACAGACACTTAAAATGCTGGGTAAATAAACCCTTTCAACCCAAATCATTCTATGATAATAAAGGGCCTTAACTATCACCTAATCCCAAGCCCTGTTGGAATGGGGGTTTAATATGATGACACATCTCTTTCATGAAATAGCATTTTTCCAATGAAAAAAGAATTAAACTACTCTGATCACCTCTGCATGATAAGCTTTGTAATGTGGTTTGGGAAAGGCATGTAAATAAATAAAATATGAAAGAGGTACTCAGTTCCTCGTGAATTGGAGCTATTTGGGCAAGCTAAGTATTTACTACTAGTTGATGCTTGAATAAATTGAAGCATGGGGATATGAAATGTGCTTGAGATTCCTCATCAAACTGCAAGTGGTACCTTCAAATCCTGAAGAGATGTGCGAGTGAACCATGTCATATAACATATAGAACTACTCAAAAAATAGATTTAGGTTTTTTTTGTTAATTTGTATTCTGAAAAAATATTTTCAGTACTCTGAGTATTTGAAAGAAATAGAATATCTGACTTTTCACTTTTGACCGAAACAAAAAATGTTTCTGTTCTGAATATTTTAAAGCTTATTTCTTCAACAAGAGCACTGAAAGTAAATTCAGGTAGGCAAGTCATGCTTCATTTCATAAAACAAACATTTTATTTTTGAGGTATTGGAAAATACTCCTGTGGCTGCTTTTGTTTCTAAACTTTGTGCATTTGTCTGGAGTGCCTGAAAGACTTTGATGTCACCAAAAAAGCATTTCCCTGAGTCAAACAGAGAGGAATCCTTGTTCATCCCTCGTGCACTACCGGTACTGGTGACACTGCATCAGACCTTGTGTTGGCCCTTCACACACTCACTGCCTGCATCAAGCCTATCCATAGCTATTCATGGCTTTCCATGGCTTTCCATGGTTATCCATGGCCCCACACTCAGGAGCAAAATCAGATTTCCTGCAGTAATCGAGAAAGCTCTGCAGCATTCATGGAGGTGCACAGGCAATTAAAACCATCTCCATCCAATTGCAAGTGACATTTTCAGGAGCTCAGCAGCTTCTGGGCTTTGATTAGGAAATGACTGTTGAAAAAAAAAAAAAAAATCATGTCATCTCATAGTTCTCCTGCAGATGTGGCACTTTGTAATGTGGGTTTTTATTCAGCCTTAGTAACCATGTGGCAGCTAAGGAAAGTTTGTCATTTAGGACATTATTTGGGTAAGTGGTGGGATACTTCTGGCATCCAAAGAGGATTTTTTTTTTGTAGGGCTGGGCAGATTAAATAAATCCATGAATGTAGATTTCCATGGACACTACATAAAGTAGACATTATATAAAGTATTTATATGAAAAAAGCCCCTAAAATTTTGCATTTAAAATTCCTACCGCTGTCCAGTTTTACTGGACACTGATGTAATTGCATGTAAAGTATAGCAAATATAGAATACAAAAACAATATAAGCATACATAAGTTGATCCAGGTAAAAATGGGTCATTTCTCTATGTGCATTTGTTAAAATCAGTCTTGGGAATCACCCATCCCATTGAGCAATAATGTGGAAGTGTGATGTTTTTCATTAGTGGCATCTTTATAAAACTGAAAACTTTTTCTGCTTCTTCCTCATCCAAATTCTGATTTAAGATTTGCTCGCAGGGATGGTGGTTACGAAGTACTGAGCATGAGCGTATTGTTTCATTACCCCTTCCAGTTAAGAAATATTCCATCTCAAAGCCCTCTGTGATTGCTAATTATTCAGCACATCTCTGAGAAGCAGTTCAGCACTGATCCCACTTCACATCTGCGGCAACAGACACTGCTCAGAACTTGACTCTCAGCAGCAACTCAAGTCAGGTCCTCTGTGGTTCTTCCTACCACAGGGGAGGCAACTGCTGTCCGCCTCCCAAAGCCAAAAATGAAATCAGGGTAGGGATTTGAACACTGGGCTCCTGCAAATGCTGATTCTGTACTCTAGCTCCTTGGCTATTCTGGTCTGGCACACTCTCAGAGAAGCTGCTCTAATTCAAATAAACAATTAAATATTAATTAGAGCAGAGGCAGGCAGGCACAGCCAAGCAGTTTGGTGTGAATAAATCCACATTTTCTTGTTAAGAAAATGTATTCCAAGTAGGAAGCTTTCTGTTGAACTAAAAAACAGCCTGATTACCTAGATATAAATTAAAACCTATATGAAATCTCTAAAAGAAACCAGGTACAAATAAAACAAGAGCAAAAACCCAAATGTATTGGTAGGTCATTTTTTGATCCTCTGTAAGACACCTGGAAATTTGGTTTCAGCGTTCTATGTTCCTGATGCAAATTTAAAAAAATCAAGGAGAAGGCAATTTGAGGAGCAGCAGAATACATGACAGCCCAGTGAAAAGGGAAGCAGCTGAGCAGAAGTTTTGGAGGAATAATTTGTGACTTTTTTGTAGCCCTTGTATGGTCTTGAAGCAAATTTTGTTGACTGCTTTTGCTAGTTGACATCTTGAAGAAAGAGAAAATGAGAAAACAGACTTCTAGAAAAAAAAGGCAGTAAAAAGTATTTCTTTAAAAGCAATTGTTTAATCTGTTTTGATGTCTCTTGCTTTGATTTCTACTCTATTATTTCCCTGTGAGTGCTCCCAGAGCATCCTGACTGAGCAGCAATAGAGTGATCATTGGTGGTACTCTGCCATCTACTTCTTGTAGAACACACATCCATAATTTCATGGGAAAAAGTAAGTCTGAATAATTTTCAATTTTGCAAACAGTTTTAGATCTGTCACCCTCATCTGTTTTGGTGTCTTAAAAACTGAAGAGTTTTAGAATTTTGTTTGAAAGCAGTTTTCATCTAGGAAGGCAAGGTAATTCTTACTTAAAAAAATACAAAAGAATATCATTAAATGAACACAAAATACTGAAACCAAAAAATCCACATGAGCCAGCATAGATTTTTCTTTTTTCCTAATTTCAGCCCATGAAATATGTTTAATATTTAATGTGTTCTCTCCACTCTTAGATGGGGGGTGAGTGGGATAAGAAACATAAAACCTTCCAAAGTTTCCAAGAAACTTAAAACTTCCTAATAACTTTCAGCTTATTTCAGAAGAGTAAGAGCTCCTTATTCGCTGATTAATTCAGCAGTGGGAACAACCCAGGGTTCATCTCCTGTAACTTTGAACTGAATTGTCCATTTGAAGTACTTGCAGAGGGCGTTTTGGGATACTGAGCACTGCTTTGCAGCCTTGGTGGAGTGTTTGAGGTGAGATGGGGCCAGTGCAGCCTCTCCTTATCCTCCTCCCTAGCCAGACACAGCAGTGGGGACGGAGGCAGCACTTTCAAATCCAGCCTCTGTGGCACCAAACTCAAAGATGAAACTTCACTGCAGGGCTGAGCTTGCTGTGGGGATGGGGATCCTAGGCCCTTTCGCTGTCACTGGATTTCTCAGCTGATCTGCAGCACTACTGAAAGACTTAGGGTTTTTTTTTGCTTATTAACCCTGTGTACTTATAAGCTGACTTAAACTTCTGTGTGTATCATAAAGTGTTCCTCCAAAACACTGCATGTGCTTAAAGCAGATGAATTCCCAGACCTTTTGTACCACAGTGCCAGCACAGTGCTTCATTTACATGCTAAGCTAACTGAAAATGGAAATAATTCTCCATATGGCTGGCTCAACAATCCCAAGTTGTTTTACACCCTGTTCAAACAAAGAAAGAGAAGATTATTGACTACTGAGGTTGCAGAAATCTCAGAAAAGATGCCTGTGTAAGAAAGTGTAACTTATCACAAAGGCTGCATATTTCTCCTCCTTGAATGCAAACACACATTCATGTTCTTCTGTGTCTCTTTGCTGTGTAACTTTTAAAATGCCAGATAATGTGTTGTTTATTTTTCAACACAGCATTAAGCATTCCCATTAGGGCCGGGCAAGCAGGAAAAACAGTGGTACTTAGTACATTAATTTAACACTAAATTTTGAAAATCCTGAATATTTACCTGGCTGATACTGAGCAGAAAAATTTGGAATGGTTTATGGAAAGAAATAGTGATAATGTGGGTGTTTATAAAGTCCTTCATGGATATTATGAAATTTCAGTTGCTGCTTTTGTTGTAGGTTCATTTTGCAAACTGTAACTTTTCTCATACCTGACGTCTCTTTCACGCAGACAGCAATTCTTTTACTCTGTACTTCCCATTAAAAAACCCCTAAACCCATAACTCCACTTCTCCCCTAAAAAGAACAACTTCAAAGTGTTTGTTTCTGGCCAAATCCATATTTTCCCAAGGATCTGGAAAAACTTTTTGTCTCCTTGTACAGCTTCTGGGAGGAAGGTCTCAGCATCTGTGATTCAGCCCATAGTCCTCTCTGAATAAATTTCATAAGTAAATCTGTCCATTTCAGCTTTAGAGTGCAGTAGATTTGGGTGTCATACTTTATCTTGGTACTGTAAAATAACCTGCAGCAAACACACCTAACCTGGAAAATGTCTTGGAGCCAGTCCAGAGACAAACAGTGAAATCTGGGCCTGTTCTTCCTGAGTACTGCTTTGTTTGTAAGCTCTTTGGTCCAATTTTCACATTTTGGTCCATGGCTCTGATAACCACTAATTTGGGGGGTTTATGCCACAAAAATGGGTAGTTTGGGGTTTTTTTCCCCCACTCCATTTGTGCAAGAGGATCTCATAATTTTGTTGATGTAATACACCAAGAGTTCAGCTCGCTCCCCTGAGTGTGACATAACAATCCCCCAGGACAAACAGGGCTGCTCACCTCTGGGCAAATGCTCCATCTTTTATTCTCTGGTGCCAACCTCTGCACTGACATAATAATTTAATAGCTGCTGTCTTCAGGCAGGTAGGATTTTAACAGCCCATGGGTTGCTGGCATGAATTTGGCATTTCTATTTCCTTTATAGTTTCATCCTCCATGATTGGTCCTGTCAACCCTTCATCCTGTGGAGAGAAGAGGAATCTCTTCAGCTGAAGCTTTGATGGTCTTATTTGTCCAAATTTGCACTTCTGTCAGGCTCTTGGCTGCAGCTCTGTATTTCATATGTGAGGCTGTTATGATCCATTTAAATGCCTATGGGGATCTCAACAAGCTTTTTGAAAAGATTAATGACTTAGCTGTGCTTTTTATGATAGTGTTTCCAGAGAAATGCCTGCATACCTAATAAGGTTATTTCTACAAGCCAAAATTTGCAATGGTCACCATAAAAGACAAATAGATGGAGTTTAACTACAAAACATCTGAAGGCTTACTGCCCATTTTTATCTTTTGGGGATCACTTTTGCAGAAGAATAGGTCGACAAGCAAGGAAAAAGAAATGCAACAGCTTTAAAATGACAGCAGAGGAAGGATGGGGATGTGAAGAACTCTGTATTTTTGAATGCTGTACCATATGGATATACCTTTGTAAGGCTGTTATTGCCTACAGTCATGTTTTTATTTGGACATGACACTTAATACGATTAATTTAAATTAGTATTGGAGCTTGCATAACATTTATTCAAGATTTATGCGAGTGGTTATAAAAAGATTAACTGAATCATTAGCTAAATTGCGTTTCCTAATGGAATCACCAAACAGCAGGCTGGAAGGAGAGGTTATGTTTGAGTTTTTGTTAAACCCTTGACCTAGCAAAGCACAAGTTTTAAAGTGCATTTGAAACTTCTGTGTTATGCCTTTTAATGAATGTTTGTTAAACGTTCATTAAACACAAGGAATCATCCACATGCCACAAGAGTTTTTTGGCTGAAATTTGACTAATATCTGTTCTGATTCTCAAAATGTGAAGTGTTTGCTGGCATAAATCATCTTTATTTACTGTGGTAATGACCTAGTGTGACAACAACTTCACTTATGAGTGGTACTTTGCTAATAAGATCAGACTTCTGGTTCTTACTTTCTCTGTATTTCTCTCTTTTGTGTTCCATATTAGGAGACCCAATCACTTAAATGAGTTTTTTGTTTTCTTTTAAAATTGTGAGGATGAAGCTTAATAGGTATTTTCTATTCTAGCACTTCTTTTAACACATTCTACAGGTTTATTCCTGTAGTAGACAAGCACAAAATTAGAAAATTGAAAATTTAACAAGGGAAAAACTAAAATTTTAGACACTGTCATCATGTATTGCCATCACCTTAAGTCTATGAAAATGCTAGTAAAATCTCTTCTCCCAGATGAATATGTGTTAGAAAAAATGCCTTCATTTTCAAATAAATGCAGAAGAAACTTTGAGTATTCAGCTATAAAACAGAGCAGAAGAGATGCAGGATTCTGTGGCATATATTGCTTTTACTTCTAAACAGACATTTATTTTTATAAAATATATAGTGACTTTAATTTCCTTGTTGCTTCCAAAGAAAAATGGAGAAATGGTAATATTAGCTATTGAGGACATCATCCAGTATTTGCAGAACAAATCTGGAACACAACACGTTGTTTGGCTCCAGAGGCTATGCATCTGTTGTTTTATTTGCTGTTAGAAGCATTAGATGGTACAGAGAAGAGAGTTATGATCATAGGCACTCTGGTGATGTTGCAAGGCACTTCTCACAAATGCTGACTGTGCCTGGGTTAAGAGTTTGCCAGAGGATGAGCAGACGAGAAGGAAGATGGATGTGCCTGGAGCAGCGAGGAGCTGGGGAGTCCTGTTTGTTCTGCAGCCTGATCCATTTTAGGGGTGGAAAACATCTGCACAGCCCTGCAGTTTGCCCAGAGCACTCTTCTGCAGAACCAGAGTGGTGTTTGGTGCGAAAATCACGACACAGGCTCCTTGGAGCCCTTGCTGAGCATCACACGGTGTCACATTTTCACCATGCAGGAACACTGCAGAGCTGGGCACCACCACCAGGCTGAGCAAGGGGCTTCCATCCTGTCAGGGATTCCCCAGCCTGTCTGCTGCTGATGTGATGTGCTGATTGATGCTGTGTGCTGGGAATTTACTGGCAGCTGCCCCTCTGTGGGTGTGGAATTCTGCTGAGTTCTGTGGAAAGCAGAGATCCTTTCTTCTGGCAGCTCTAAGGGAAAAGACTTTCTCTGAAGCCCCCCAACCTGAGAATTTTCATATAAACTGTCTTTGTGGCAAAGCAGTTGAAGCTTCCATGTAGAGAGCTGAATTTTCAAGGCAGATATTGTCTTATTTTAGTCTTATAGGGCTTATTTTGAGATGACCAGGGTTTCCTTTTGCTTTATATGTGGTTGTATGCACATAATTTTCTAATTAGGGTTCTTAGCATGGTTTCTAATCTGAGTGCTAAACTGAATGCAATAAAAAACTGCATTACTCACCAAGATGATCCAAAGTCACACAGAAACTTGATTATACAGCTGCTTATATGGGTTTTACATTGGGCTGCATTTCTGGTTATTCTGATCTGTAATTTTGTCAAGATAATTTCTTTGCTGAAACACAGTGTAAGTTTACAAAAGGAAAAGAAGGAGTGCACAGATTCCCTTCTCAGAGTCTAAAGAGTAAATTAGGAATATTTAGTGTTGAATATTTTGCATTATTTACCTTTTTATTTTGGGGGGGGGTTGGGGAGGAGGTGGGGAGAACAAAGAAAAGAGTAAAACTGTTTTCCTTATTCCCAACACTTTTAGATTAGTTGTGTGTTTCTCCTTCAGGGTTACCATGGGGATAAGAGTACTGTAAAGGTCTAGCTAGGCAGGTACTGCATTAGGCTAAAATAATTTATCTTTGTTTTCATCTGCAAAATGCACAGCCAAGAGATGAATGGCATCATTTAGAGCACTCACCCTTCTGACAGGGCTGCTGTAAGCTCAGCCCCAGGAGTTCATGTTTAAACATTGGCAGAAGTTTTGCAGGCCTCAGCTGCACTGCAAAAGGAGGCTAGCTATCAAAATATATCCAAAATTATAAATATATTGCTGGAATCAATAATAAAATTCAGTAGGAGCTACAATAAAAGACCCAGCTCTACCCTGTCTGCTCAAAAAGAAAGGAAGAAGGCAGAATGTTCAGGCAGAGGAAGCGGAATGATTTCTTTTTTTAGTGATTTGGAAACTGTTACTTACTTCAATGCCTCATTAGCTCTGCAAGGCAGAGCTCTCCCAGCTGCACAGGCTGTTTCACAGCCTCAGTGCTAACTCTGATTCTGATTAAGCTGCCCTGTTGTGTTGCTGTGTTCAGGTGTCTCTCCTCAGCTTTCCTCTGATCCATTAATGTTCTTAGCAATGCTTCTGATCTGCCACAGAGGAACCACAACCCCACACTCTTATGAAGATCAGCCTTGAGAAGACATCAAATTAATTTTTATTTTTGGTTTTTTCTTCCCCCACTCTGTGCTTCAGGGCAGTCATTTTTCTCTGCATCAGGCAGGTTCTTGTCTATCCTGATCTCAGAGACCTTCAGAAGACACCTAGAGCAACCTTACAGCTCCAGGCTGGAATTTGCTCTTCCTCTTTGAAAATAACTCTTAATTTAACTTAATATGTACATGGATCATTAATACCAATCTTCATTTGTATGAAATTAGAATGTATAATGTGGTTCTCCAGCACCTTCATTCCCATGCCCACCCCCCTGCCACCAAAAAAAAAATTAGTATTTCATATTTTAATTTTACTCTCAAGTAAACTGTGAGGTTTGTGGATTCATATAATATGGGGTTCTTTATTTAATTGTTGAAAACCTTATTGTATATATTCCTCTTAAGCAAAAGTGGAAAAATACTATCTTTTCCTAGGTTTGTTTATTTATGGCAGATTTAATGGAGACTTCTAAAGCCTTTTATGCAGTAAGTAGATTATGTAATGCCAGCTATTTAATTTCCAATATCTCACATTTTCTTAGTTAGGCTCATCAACACATTTTTACATTAATTATTTAACTGCCATTTTCCATCTTTCCAGTCAGGCACACTTGTGCCTACTCAGGGCACAATTAGTCACTGCATTATTATAGAATTAAACCAGTTTAAGTGAATAAAAAGAAATTTGCGCATTTTGAACAGAGCTACATTTTGTTCTGAACATTTTTAGCCTGAAAATTGGCTTTCAAATTCGCATTAGGACATTTTCCTGTTTCAAAATGGGATAGCCAAGGCTTATGCAGTTGTTTTCTTATTTTAAGTCCTGAATTGCTTTTAAATACTTCCACTTGACTATCGATCCTCCTTCTCATCCACCAACAGCAAAAAGACAAAGGAGCAAATACACCAGTTCTGAAGTACTGTTAAGGAATGTAATAAATCAATTGGTATGCACAAATGCAGTGTATCCACTGCCCTTGTTCCTGTTGCAAGCACAAAATACATAACTAATGCTTTTTTTCTATAAATGCCAATTCCTACCTATTCTGAGTCACTACACAACCACAACTTATCCAAATGTTTCTTATTTCAAATACTGTTTATGGATATTTGATTCAATACTTTGCACTGTTAATTCTGGAAAGAATTGTGTGTCAGAGGCTGAGAGGGTGGAAGGCTTAAGCTCTGTGTTTGAGACAGTTTAGGTTTTATTCCATATTATTGTGTCCTAGGTATTGCTGTAATACTACTTATAACAGGTGGTAAATTTAGAAAGAGTAGAATATCTTACTGCAACTTGAAAATAAAAAAAAAAATATGGCCATGCTATTTTCTAAGCATTTTTGAGATCAGGAGAACATGAAATAAAATCAACATTCAAGAAAAATGTCTTAAGCTTGGGGAAGAGCAGTGCCTCATCAGGAAATAGGTCAACTCTCCTATTCAACTTTTAATAGGATTGTGAAATTAAAGGGGGCTTATTTCATTACCCTTGTTCATCTTTCTTATCTACATTTCTTTTTACTCTTTTGCAAAGCTTTGACTCTCTTGGAATATTAACCTTGATCGTGCAGCAGGAGGTGTCTTTTGCATTCTTAATTAACCATTAGGTGTGTACTTGAAGCAAAAATATTAATAAACAAGTTAGAAATACTACAGGATTCCTTAGAAGGGTTTATTTTATTAAAAAGATTTCCCTGGATGTGAGAGCATAAGGCTTGGTAATCGACATGAAAGAAAATTATCCTAAACGTGAAAAGATTTTCCTTTTTATTCCCAGATGACTGAGTCTTGCTTTCAGTAATGTCACAAAGAAATAATGCCATCATTGGACAAAGTTGAAGTGTATTTCCAATTTGTTATGTTTAAATTATCAATAACCACCGCATGAGACTTTCACAAGTACTGACATTTCCCCTAATTTGTTCCTTTGGCCTCATGCAAAGGGTAAAGCTTCCTTTATGAAGGGGTATCCCTTTTACTGGTGATAGAGAGCTGCTCTTTGGCTTTCCATCCACTTTCTTTCACATGGAAAGTCAGTGCATCTTCTGTCAGTGTATTGCTCCAAAGCGCAGGTAACAGAGGCTAATGAAGCGTCTCCTGGGAGGCTTCCAGCCCTTCTTGGCTGTCCCCTGCCCCGTGAAGTCAGTGGGATGAACACTGTGCTCCCAGGACTCTGAAGGAGGGCTAACACTAAAGCTGCACCATTTGTGCTGGAAGTGTGTGCAGCAGGCTCATTCCCAAAATCTCATTTAATGGTGTATCTGCTTTCACACAGAGAATGGCTCTGAGTTCCCCATTTCTTGCAGGATCTGCTTGCTTCTTTTGAAATTTAAAATTGTTCAATCTCAGCTAAAAACTTGACCTTGCAAAACTTTACTACAACAAACACTCTCAATCATTATGTAGTATAATTATAGCCAATAGGAGTAGAAATATGCAAGACTGACCTTTAAAAGAGGTTCTCTGGGCTATCATAACTGAAGAAAAAAAAGTTTTCCCTTTTAATTTAGGGGGTAAATCTAGCAGTTAATTTACAATATGAAAGAATTGCTTTTCTTTTTCTGAAAAACATAATTGTCATAATTTGAAAATATATTATTCTCAATGTAAAGTGCTTTCTCATGAAAAGTTTAGTAAGGCTATTTAAAGCTGTAAAAGCACTCACTGTGTGTCAGCAGCACCCACATTAACCCAGCAGACTGAAACTGCTCCATCCATTGACTCAATGGGGTGTGAAATCCATTCTCTCTATAAGGCTGAACACTCCAGACCTCAGTCTAGTGGATCCTCAGTGGATTGAGGCTCCCATGATGACTTACCAAGTGAATGATACTCTAATAAGACCTTTTTTAAGCCCTGACATGACAGATTTAGACTACCAAAAAAAAAAAACAAAATTGAATGAACTCTCATTTTTCAAGGTTCTTCAGTTTAATATATATTTGATAGTTAAAGAAGTTATATTTAGGGGTCATTTCAATGCTATCCAAGCTTCACATGAAATTTTCCAAAGTACTTTTTTTTTCTTTCAACTTTCAAAGTTAGATTGAATTTTCAGTAGACATTTGGGGGGTAGACATTCCTACTGCTCATTGCCAATGGCTTGAGCAGATTTCACATCCTCCACCCTTCTGTCAGCAGCTCCTGTCTCTGCAGGACTGGTGCACAACCATGGAATGGTTGGATGGGTCCTATTCACACTTCAGAGTGTGGTTGTTTAATTAACACTGCTGGGTGAGGCAGTTTAAATGGCTCGAACTGTGCAGGATCAGGGAATGATGTGTGTTCCTCTCTCTGATACACATTTCCTATGGCCCTGGCTGTCTTTGTTTTGCCTTGTTGTTGCTTCACTCCCATTTGAAAGGGTTTGGAGAATTACCATGAGGAAGATTTCCAGTTCTTTCTGCCTTCCTGCTGGGGGTGGGTGCTATCTACTGCAGTATAAAATTCATCCAAAGCATTTCATTCAAAAGCCAGGAGGTCCCTCAAGACATCAAATCTTTCAAAAAGCCAGATTTTCACATTTCAGTTTCAGAATTACTGAAGGCTTTAGGTTACAGGCTGGCAGGGTAGAAAAGGTTGTAAGTTGGAGTGGGACGAGGCATTCCCTGCTGCAATGTGGTTCTTACTGGGCATTCAAAACACATGTAAAGCTGCTGGCATAGGGAAGGGCAGATGCTGACTGGGATTTGCTTTTTGTCTCCTTCAGTCACTTGTTGTCGTCTGGGTTTTACCAGGGCCTATTAGGATCACAGTGGCAAAGTTCTTGAGGTCCTTGCAAGGAGCTGCTGTGGCAGAGAGTTCTTCCCACTATTTCCAGGGAATGCTTCTGCTACTCTGAGTTTTGAATTAGAGCACAGCCCATGAAACCAGACCTGTGTCAAGGCTTTGTGGGCAGCTGAGACAGCATCGACCCCAGTGGGCTCCTGTGCTGCTCCTCCATGTGCTGGCCCAGCTCCGAACTGAGTCCTTCCCCACCCTCTGTGGAGCATCGAGAGCTGTGGAGCTCCTCTGACACCTGGGAACAGGCAAAAATCAAAGCCCCTCTCTACACAGAGTCCTGGCTCTTTCTTTACAGAGTTAAAAAGAATAATATGGATTTTTCAATGACTATATGGCTCCCAGAGGCAAAACCTGGGAGTTTTAATCCAGATATGACCATGATATGAAATGCTGCTCTTGCCCTCAGAGATAATGAAATTGTGCGGTTTTGTGTCAATTGATAGAGCAAGAAAATGGCCATTTGTACAAATGCCTGCTGCTAACCATCTACCCTGGGGGATAATAATTTATAATTAGGCCAACTAGCTCCTAGTCAATAAACAAGTTAGAGAGCTTTTCAAAAGGATGCTGTGATTATGGTGATTTTGCTGTGAACCAAGTTTATCTATACATTGTTAAAAAATTATAAAAAACTTAATGAGACAGACCAGATAAGTATCTCTAGAAAGCGAAAGATGAGTCCTGATTGTTAACTTTTCTACAGCATCTCCATACCCATGGAGGCTACAGCTTTATAAAATGGAAAGTAGCAGATAAAGAGGCAGCTTGCAGTGGAGATTGAAGATTATTTTATTAATTTAAAAATTATTATGTCTTAAATTTTATCTGCTTAAAATTGAATGAATCAAACCATGATGCATTGAAGTATTAACAAGATTTCAATTAAACTTTGCCACAGTGTTCTTACTCAGTTATTCTTTCCACTACCAGGTAGAAAGAACACGTTTTATAAGACCTGTAAATGTTGCACCCCAATTGCCACATTATAATGTGATGATAATAGGATGCAAATTCTGCAAAATATCTGTAATTAAGTATTTGGGAGGCTTGTTAATGGCTCCTCTGCTATTATGCAACTTTAAATCTATATGGAGTTTATTTCTTAGCATTCAAACTATTCTAGCAGTAATTTGTATTTAGTATCATACTATGTGTATTTTGATTATATTTTATAATAAGGTACTGCAGGATTAGTTATTGGATGTTTCTTAATTTGCATAATGAGCTCCTTGAATTTCTGAATTTGGAAGCAATCATCCCAGAACCTTGTTTTTAAAAACACATAGTCCCAAGTACCAGGAAATGTGTAAAGGAAAATATTTCCTGGAATGTAGGGTAATTTGAAGCAGAATTTCTGAATCACCTTCTTCAGTATGTTCATGTGTTGGTTGTGAAAGAAATGAAGTATTTGATAGATGGCATATAGTGGTAGAAAATTCCAAAATGCCCATTTTAAGTTGATGATCAAAGTGTCCTCCTTTCCTGAACTCTTGCTTTAACTTATCAGTGTTGCTGATTCTATCTCAGTTCATTACATTTTTATATACGTATGTATCTATACACACACATACATAGGCACATATATATACATGTGTGTTACTTAGTAGATATGTTTTTGTATATTAAATTAGGTATTTAGGTGCATGTTGCATATATTGTACGTGCACATTAAATTTCTCAGTGTATAGTTAGCAGCACTGGAACTTTTTATGCAGAGAGAGCGGTTTACCTGTTGTGTAACAGCCAAATTTTAAACCCTGAGAATTTCCTACCTCTCTCTGAAGTCTGAGCAACAGTTTCACGCAGCTCACTTGTTAATTAGAGGTGCCATCCACTTCCTGAGGTAATTTATATAGGCTGGCAGTCATTCTAATACCCATGGCTGCTGGATCTAAATCCCCTGCCAATAGCAGCGGTGGAAATGAGTAAACTTGTGTAATGTACTTGAGTCATTTGCTGCACAGTATAGTTAGCAGAAGAAAAAGATTAATTTTAAATCTATTATACTTGAAGCTTTCATTTAATGGGAAATGTTAAATGACCACTCTGCCTCAAGGTCAGGTGCTGGAAGAATCTAACAATGTGAAATGCTCCTTGTTTTTCATTTGGGTTTAATTTTTGTGTTTTCTTTTGCAATTATAATTCTAATTTTAGGAGCGTAAGATATATAAGTATATTCATATACACACATATGTATAAAAATTATACTGTAAAATATGTCCATGTGTATATTTACACATCTAAGGAGTTAGGCTTCTTATTATTACACTCTAAGGAGTTAGGCTTATTATTGGACGAAGAGCACTTCAGCCCCTTATCACTTTGAATTTTGCCCTGTGTGATCACTACTGATCTTTGCTGTGCAGTTGCAGGGTCAGTGTGACACTGGAAACCCCATAATTTAAGGTCTACATAAAAAAAAAAAAAAAGCCTAAATCCCAATGTTTAAAATGCTTCAAAGGAATGCTGCTCCTCCAGTGGCTTCTGTAAACTTGTGTTTTTGTCTGGGTGATTGAAGTTTATGAAGCATTAACAAAATGTGACACTGCAATCTCCCAGCTACTCCCATTTAAATTTGTGTGCTGAGGATCATCTGCCCTGACGTGCACAGACAGCCCCGTTCCTGGGAATGGTCCTCTTGCTGATCTCGGGGACCTTGATCAATGATTTCTGCAGAAGAAAATCACTAAAGGTTTAGGGAGGAATCAGCCTTCACTGCTGTTTCCCCTGTATTTGCTATCTCAAGATCTCCTTGTCAGGCTCTGTGTAATAAGATGGGGAAAGGGTTTATTCTCCTGACTCATGTCCGGAAGATCCCTTCAAGTTTTCCCTGAGATATTGCCTTTCTTGCTCAGTTAAATCTCTAAGTCGCTGATCTAACCTGATGGAACCAAATTTCCAGTGGAAAAGTATAGCTGGGAAATGCTCCCTTCTGAAAATCAAATCGTTGACTGTGCAAGGCGAATTTGAAAGATAAAATCTTGTGGTTAGCGTGCTGCATTACGATTAGGAAAACTCACTTTTGCTGGTTAGCTCTGAGCTCTGGGCTCCTTTCAAAAGGCTTTTGGGTCAGACCCTTAAATATATGTGAATCTATTGAAATAATTGTACTGCTACCCTTTTAGAGGTGTTATGACCCCAGGTATGTTCAAATAGGATGGAGGAACAGAGAAAATCAGTCAGTCTGGGGAGGATGCACATGCAAATAGCTGTGTGTCAATTAGGCACCTTGACCAGGTTTCTCTGCTGAATGACAGGGACCAATACATCTCTAATTAATTTTGAATTGCTCAATTTGTTCTCTCTTTAATTTAGAAGGCGGCCTGCAGTTGATGTGAATATTTAAAGACTTCCAACTGAGTAGAGGATGGCCCTGAGATTTTTTTTTTTAAGCAGTCTTAGGGACAGTGGTTGCCTTTCTGAAACAGCACAGTGCTAGGAGAGGTTGCTAAAGTTTAATAAACATCTAACCTCAAGAGTTCATCATCCAAACAGAAGTTACAAACTTCTCTGTATTCGTTAGGGGTTTGTAGCTGTTAGTGTTTAGTCATCCCATGTTCAAATTAAGGATTTTTTGTCACAGCAGAAGCTTGCAGTCTGGAAATGTGGTCCAGAGGAAGCAGAGCATGACTAAAACTCTGGCAGACAGATTATTGGCTGCTGGTGGCAGGAGGAAGTCTTTAAACTAAGAACCCTCAATAAATAGAGACAGCCTGTACGCGGCTGGGGCCGGGAGACAGAAAGCTTCTGAACCACAGCTGGTGGCAGGAGTTAGAGCCTAAGAGCTACAGCTGAATGTTTCTTTGCTCAGACCATGGATTTTTGATCCTGACACACAACAGCTAAAATAAATCCTAGAAATATGCAATCAGCTCGTGATTGCTGCCTGCTGGAGATCTCAGTCGCGTCCGTAGGAATCAGCCGATGGTGATGGAGAGTTATGTGCCCTCTCTGTGGGATCTGAACCACAGTGCCTTCAAATGAGCTGCTGGAATCCCCTCCAAGACAGGGAGTAGAGTATTGGCCACGTCAGCATTTGCCTGCTGATCTGTAGCAGCTTTTGAGGTGGTGCTGAAAGTAGTAATGNATGGATAAGTTCCAAAAAACAAAAAAAAAAAAAAAAAAAAAAAAAAAAGAAAAAGGAAATGGAGGCCTGGAGGAGCCCTTTTGTGTCCTGTGTCTTGACTGACTGAGAAGGCTTTTGGGAGTGAAGGGAAGGAGACTGCAGAAATTTTTGGCCAAGCCAGTGCTGTGGAAACCTGAGGTTTCTGATATACTGTATTAAAGCACATTTTAGCAATTTGTACAGATAAGCTATTCCATTTGTCCTGTAATGGTAGATGGGCAGAAAAATGCAACAACTGCTAAACTTCAAACTCTCAATGGTTTTCTTGTCCTGGGAATTTTGAAACACCCCAATAAGAGTGTTTTGTTGTAGCTGACATGGGGCAGTACGGGGTGAAAATTCTCCTTAGGCTTTTATATACAAACAAGATATACTGATTAAAAAAAACCTGCAATGAATCAGTCATTTAATTAACCCTGAGCTTGCTGTCAGCCTGCAGGAATTGCAGCAACTGTGTTTTAGCCTCACCTTCGTCTAGGAAGGTTCAGCCACTTCTTCCCTTGCACGCCATGTGATGTGTTGAGTCACAGACCACTCTGTCCCGGGCACTGTCGGCCCCAGGAAATTGATTCTGTGATCAATAGCAAGTGCCCACTTACTTGTGAGAAGTTCACTGTTAGTCCTGACACAAACCAGAGAGTAAAATATATTTCAGCTTCATACCCATAAAACGTTGCTGCTGACCTCCTGGTCTCACATGTAAGAAATCAATGCTGGCTTCATTAATTTGGAAATGGTTGTGTTTTGCCATTTCCTCAAGTCCCTGTGAAGGTTTTATGTCAAGAGAAGGTGGTGCTCTGCTTGTAATCAAATTCCTGGTGAATTATTTTATTCAAAATATCTTAGAGTTAAGCAGTCTGTAAACTAAATTTTCTGAACTGATCCGTCAAGGCAGAACAGATCACGTCTGTAGATTGCAGCACTTTCGTGCTGCAACACAAAACTGTCTGCTGAAAAAGTAATGGCACAACCACTTGGACAAATGCATCTTTCCAGGCATGCTGAAGGGAATTTGCATAGGGAATTGGACAACAAATATAGACAGAAAGCAATCTTTAGTAACAGACAGTTTCTGTGTTTTGTGATTTTAGTTAGATTGTGAGTCTGCATAATTAGGAAGAGATTTGCAAAGATATGAAATAACCAAAATAAATTGGGTGAAGAAACGCAAATGGAAAAGCAACAGTCTTGATTTAAATAATGATTTTTTTCTCATAGTTTGGCTAATTTACTAAGGTAAATTACATGATAAAGATATTATACTTATTTCTTATGTGCTAGATTTTTTTCTTCTGGGATTTGCTGAACTTTTGTGTATTCCTGTCCTGCAGCTTACAGGAATATTTAAGAATATGCTGCAGCTATGACATCTTTCCTGTTACTGTCATTTATCATTTATATTGCAGCAACATCTATTGCCTGTCCTCTGGTACAGATTCAGGGAATGTTTCAAGCCCAGCCTCTAAGAAAAATATAGAATCCAAGGAGAATTTTATGAAAATTGAAGTGTTTTGCGGCAAATGAAATTTTGCAACCCTTTGTTTTTGTTTATCATCAGCCCCCTTTCTTTGGAAGACAAACCATGTGGTTCTCAACTTGCAAGAAAGATACAGACAGCCCCTGTTGTGGCAGGTTGCCTTCAAAAAGTTGTCCTCAGGCTGGCTCAACAGCTTTGGTAATCAGTTGCAGTCTCACATTGCTCCACGGTGAGACGTGTCCGCTTTAGTTGAGTTTGAACTTTTGTTCAATTATTTCTTGTTGGTTTTTTCTGGGCTTGCACTCACCAGATTTATATGTGTGTCCTTGAGCTGGTCATTCCTGCTGTCCAGGCTATGTAAAAATAGCAGTGAAGGTTGTTTTGCTGCCTTAGAAAAAAATTCTCAGTGGCACAGGAGTCTGTTTGGCTGTGGGTAGTGACGGAGCTGAGCAGATCCAGGGTGAGCCTGGGGAATCAAAATATAAAGAAAACAGGAAAGATCCTCAGTTAGTTTTGGCATTTGGTCTTTGTGTTCATGGCAGGCTTTCCTGGGTTTTTATTCCACAGTTCTTCCATTTCAGTTGTGTTTCACTGGCTTTATTTTGGTGAGTTTTGGTGTTATTATTGGCTTCTTTGTGTTTTTATTGTGGGTGTTGTTGCAACATTGAGGGACTTCTGCATTTTTAGTGTTTTTCTTATGTAATATTGTTTTTTGTGCTTGCATTATGGCACGTTTTTTCATCATGGTTCTTTCTTTGCATTTTTTGTGCATTTTTTGGCTTTTTTTGGTGAAATCAGTTTGTAATGCTGTTTTTTATTTTTTTACTTTTTAAAGTTTGTCTTTTTTCTGCAGTTTTGCAGATTATATAGCTTTTTTTTCTTTTTCACATTTGTTTTCACTTGGCGGGGCTTCTGGGGGCGTTTTTCTGCTGGAATTCTGGAGGTGGGTTTTACTATTATTTGTATTTAATTTTCTGCTTTTTTGAACTTATATTTCTCCTCATGGAATTTTCTTTTCCTGTTAAAAAATATTTGGATTTTTTTTCCCATTTGGATATATACATATATATTTAAAATATCTTTGAGTGGATTTGGTATTTAATAGTATTTTTTATTATTTGACAGTTTGGGTGGTTTGGGGCATCTGCATGGTTTTTGGCATATTGGTGGTTTTTTGTTTTGGCATTTGGTGTCATTTTCAGTGCATTTCCCAGTGGATTTGAAACTTTTACATTATTCTGGTGGGTTTAATTGTATTTTTTTTCATTTTTGATGTGCTATTTTTAGCATTTCAGGGTATTTTTCAACATTCTGGGCTGTTTTTTGGCAGGCTTTTTTCCCTGCAATGTTTTGGCCACCTTGTCAGTGTAGGTGATGATGGTCTAGGGGACAGTGCTAAAGGCCACTGTGGGGCCACTTCTCTGGCACTGGCCACCACCCCTTCTGCAGTTAAACCAATTCTCATGCAAGTAAGTGGTGCTGGATTCTTTGCTGATGAGAAAAAATAATATGGCCTGAACCTGTATGCAGTTTAAACCCCCAAAAATGTGCCTCAAAGCCTGAGAGCATCCCAGCTCTATTAAGGGATTTTGGAGGGCTCTGGGACACACACAGCCTGTGGGAAGTGAAACACTCTCTGTGCTGGGCTCAAAGGTGTCTCATCTCTCACGTGGCTCTCAGAAGAGGTGTTTCCTCTCTACCCTCTACCAGTCCTGGTGTCCTGTCTGAGAGGATGCCCAAAATTCTTGGTAAAATGCTGTTAAGTCTCTAAAACGGTCACACTCTGGGTACTGCCAATTTTGGCATGGATTCCTCAAGCTACAGGAGGAGTTTTGCCCTTGTAAAACTCCTGCTTGGAGTCTGTCCTGTGATCCCAATGACACCAGAGGAGGTGCACTGGTGTGCTCTCATGCATGGCATCCATTTGGCTGGGAGGCTCCCTGGGACTGTGTGCAGCTCCTGTGGCAGTCAGAGGTTTTTACTGGACAGCTTGGTTTGCCCTACTGATAACAGCTTTTATAATTTGTGCTGCAGCAGTGCCCAGAGGGTTATAATCTGACCAGGACACTCTGTGCCAGGCAGTGCTCGGGCACTGTGGAGCTACATTTACAGTTAAATTAAGCTGGCTAAAAATGGGAACGTCCCTTGCATGCACAGCAGAGAGGAGGGTACTCCAAATCCAGCTGGGATTGCCCATATTCCTCACCCATCAGCCCAATTTTCAGTATCAATGTACCAATTGTCACAGGAGAGGTGGGACTTGGGAGCCCAGGTGGGGATGACTTTGTTTGTGCATGAAGTTAAAGCAGCACAGATGTGAAATTCTTTAGGGTTCCAACCCAAGTGATGGATTTTGAATGCAAACTTGCCCAACACGAGGTGGGAACTATTCTGAAAGTCCATGGAGTCCAATATTTAAGCCCTCTCGGTGAAGAAATCCATCTGCACCATCTGGGTAGGGTCTGTCTGCACCATCCCCTGCCACAGATCCCTGTAGCTCCCTCGCTGTGAGGGACTGTGGCCAGTGTGCAATTTGACAGCCTAAAGGGACAGCTACTGATGTCCAAGCTGCCTTTCCACTGGGATGGCAGAATGCAGCCTGGGTTTCCAAATCTTACTTAGATGCCCAATGAACTAGAACAACAAAATAGCAGCTGAAGAGGATGCAGGTTTATTCTCTTTTTCTGTTCAGCTGTCTAAATGACAGATAGGAGCTGCAATTCTTCAAGTGTACGTGATAACTGAATGACAACGTGAGACTTTCTTCTGTTGCAGAGCAGTTGTCTACAAATATTCACCCACGATTTCACTGATTGTGTTGGAGGGCTAGATGAACACATTAATAACACCAAAATCATAGTTAGAGTCATTTGTGACCCACTGAGTTTAACCACTGGGTGTTGCATTCATGCCCTAGCAATTTTTTAAATAATGTTTTCCCACCTTGAAACTTACTGTATCATCCCAAATCATCTGTTTGAAATGGTTGTTTCAATTGCTCAGCTGGCTCTTGCTAGTGTAATTTAACATTTCCATTAACTCAGTAAAAGAAAGAATTTAAGGACTTCTATGTTTCAAAGGCATCATGTGTGACATGGTGGGAATCAGGTAGGAATTACTATTGTTTAGTGAATACTTTATGGATTCTGTAAAGTAATTACATAGTGTAATTAAATTATTTGAAATTCAGTTTCTAACTTTGTTTCCTGAATTGACTTAATTTGATCTTTGGGTAGGGAATAAGTTTCTTTCAGTTAAGCCCTCTGTAGGCAGAAGAGAGAATATGTCATTTGCACATAGGTGGCTTGGGACTTCATGGGAAAGAAAACCAAAGAGCTTCTTTGTTTTGATCTATTCTCTGTTTGATGGCTTGTGTTCAGTGTGGGGAAGCTACGTAATTGCCATCAACTGCTCACTGAATCAGCTTATTTGAAATCTTTCTCTATGAATTTATTCTACAGCTGTTAACAGCAGACTTGTAGGTGAAACAGTGCTTGTTCTCAGGTGCTCAGCAGGAGTTGCTGGCTTACCACAGTCATGCATGGAAATGCTCCTACAGAAAATTCTGCACATATGAGGATTCAAACATAAACTAAATATTTGCAGAGGCTGATAAGTTAACTCTTCCTGAGGCAAACTGACATGAAACTCAGTGACCACTTGGTTACTAACCTAGCACTTGTGCTTTTGACATTTCTGGCACTATTTTCACCCTCATTTTGGGACAATTCAAGGTGATACTTCAAGAATTCAAAGATTCCCAATCTTTTTGTTAATTTGCCTGGGAAAATAAGTGAATGATTTCTATCTTGGATTAAATACGAGTTTTTTTCTGTTGGCTAGGAGGCCTTCCTAAGGACATCAGTTTTCCTTTGGAAGGCCACAGACCACAGCCCACGGCCCAGCAGGTCACACAGACCACAAGAACTCTGCACTGATTCTGTGACTGGCTTAAATGGTTATAAAAATTAGCTCTGTGTTTACCATCTTTTAGGCTAAAAGAGAACTCTATGTAGGAAACCCAGAATAGAAGCTTAGGAAATTACATAACTGAAAGTCCCTAGTCACTGAATTAGAGCATGGGCACAGTTTTGGAGATGGAATTAAAAATATGTTCCAGTGTTCTAGAATTTCCCTCTTTTCCTGCATGGAATTACAAATGAGCTCTGAGTCCTCACCTTGGAAAATGGCTGAGCCTGATGTCTTGGTTCAGGTCCATCCTCTCACTGCGCTTAGAAGCAAATAAAAAAAGATTTCATGACTTATTGAAACAGTTAGGAGGCCTAAGACAGTAGTTAAGCAGCCAAGGTCTGAGTATATCTCCAAATGTCAGAGAATAAACCGTATTGCTGAAGTATGGAATCAGCAGCAGAGTCTGTGCACTCCATGAGGAGCTGACCAGTTATTTACCGCAAAACCTGCACCTTCACTTCCAGAAAAAGGAGTGCATTTAAAGCACACTTCAGTACAAACAGCCCAGCTTTTTAATGGAAAATTAGATAATCATGCTTCAAGGGAGGATGGCATCTTTCAATTTTTTACCTATTTTTTTTTCTTTAAGAGCTTTAGGTGGGCAGCCCAAATGAATATGTTCTCTAATTCAAGTCTTAAAAATGTGTCTGAACTCAAGATGGACTGTAAGAGAATGCAACCTGCCAGCTTAATTAAGTTTCTGGAATGCTTCTGGGCAAAATTAATATGTGTGGATGAAAGCCAAATTCAGCCTGACTGAACACATTTTAGCTAGCACACCACAACTCTGAGAAACACGGGGACCTTAAAGTATGCAGCCTAGCAATATTAATTACAGTGGTTAGAGAATGGTCTATCCCTTTTGTGGATGCCAATCTGCATTTATTGTTGTTTATTTCCAAGCCAATATGGCTATCAAAACAATCTTGGAGTAAATTAAAAATTAGAAAATGATTTGCTATCATTTTCTGCTTCCAACTCTTATTAAACAGCAGTTGATAAAAATAGAAAGTTAAATTTACTCAAATAGCCTGAGTGTGAAACGGAATTAATTCATAATGCAATAAAGGCCTGTGATATTAATGTCCTTTATGAACATGAACTCTTAACTTGGCCTTTATCTTTCACTAGAAAAGGATCTCTGCATTCAACACTTCCTCAGTCTTGTCAGCAGACGCTGTTCCAGAACATTTGGAGCCTTTAGCAGCGCTTTGTGTAGGCTGCATTCCCTTGCCACAAAGAGAAGACACCACAAAATTTTCTGCTCTTTGATCCCCTAATTCTTCATGTCTGTGCTTTGCCATGGTGAGGGCTCTACTGCAGCCCTGTGTACTCCACTGCTTTATTTTGCAGCATTAAAATGGAGATTATGTGGAAAAGACAGGTCAGGAAACACAGAATCAGCTGAGTTGGAAGGGACCTACAAGGAGCATTGAGTCCAACCCCTGGCCCTGCACAGAACAGCCCCAAGACTCACACTCTTTGCCCAAGAGTATTGTCCAAATGCTTCTTGAGCTCTGCCAGGCTCGATGCTGTGACCACTGCCCTGGGAGTCTGTGTTTCAGCTCAGCCAAACCAGAGAGCTCATCCTGACGTCTCCACTGAAACACAGCCCCCACTGCCCGCAGAGGGAATCTCACCCCAGAGGGAAGGTCAGGATCAGGACACATTGATCTCTGGCATATTTCCAGCATGTTCTGGTGAGCAGCCATGGGAAATGCACACACTTAAAATCCAGGATTGCACTGCATTATCTGCACATGGTGGTAATTCAAGAGAAGCTGATTGACTGGTGTCAGTGCAGAACAGAAACATTCTGGTGTTCTAATCGCCCCCTTGGAGGAAGGTAAACATTGCCAATCTCTCTCCTGTTCTATGAAATGGTTCCTTTTCTGTGAAAAGGGCTTTCACAAAAGCTCTGTGGCCTAGGAATGCTCTGAAATGCTGCCCTGCAGGGACTGCTTTAACCAAGCCTGTCCTGGAAAGGTGAAGAGGGTTTTGAGTGACACCCATGTGGTGTTTCTCCAGAGTATTTTTGATGATGAAGGTCACTTATCAAAGAAAATTTCACTTAGAAAAGATCTTGGTGCCAGAAATTATATTTTCTTCTGCTTTTCCTTTGAATTGTGGTTGCCAGTAAGAACCTGGTATGCATCAAGTTGAAAACAGTAACAGACTGATCCATTTTTTTCCTGTCATCAGCAGGCCGTAATCTTTAAAAGGGAACCACCCATGAATGGCTCCTGACCATTCTGCCCTGTCACCCAGCAGTGCCAGAGCCATGTCCAACTGAACCAGGTTGGTGTTTTCAGGTATTTTCAAAACAGTAGAAAACTGGAGCCTGCTCCCCTATCTGATATAGTGCTTGCTTGGATTTTCTAACATCTTAGTAATGGGCTCTTAAGCACTCACTGTCTGACAAATGAACACAATAGAATCACAAAAAATTCCTTTCCTCACAACATTATGCTGAAAGTATGGGCCCAATTGACCACTCTGACAGTTCAGCAGATTTAGTGATGCCAAATTGTTCTGCAACTGACACAGAGAAATTTTGCTCAGATTTATGGCTGAACACTAAAAAGGCTTCAAATAAGTTTTGAGGCAACAAAGATATATTTTCCTTTCAGAGCCTTGAATCACCTTCTGGAGTACCAAGGTAATGCTTGTACATCATGTCAGATCCCGCTTGCTTTTTCTGGGCATTAGTGTATCAATTGTTATGAATAATATAGGAAGGATACCTGTTTTCAAAGAAGTCTGCAACAAAACTCCTACTGATTTCCAAAGGATACTCCCTTCCCTAGGCTCAGATCAGCCAGCTATGGCAGTACCCTGCCTACAGAATTTATTAAACATGCACAAATATATGCACACCAATACCAAACCCATGGCATTATATAATAATGTTAAAAATGAGAGTCTGGTATTTTTATCTCATAATTTCTAATCACATTTCATTAAGATTAATGGCACCTTATTTCCCTTGTGTGCACGTCACAGTTGGTTTTAAATCATGTCTGTTATGCAGCCTGACAATTTTTCATGCAATTATCTTTCAGGAATTAGTATAACTGAACAGTAAACTATTAGCAAAGCAGGTGTTGACCTAGCTAAAATTAAATGTAAAAATATGATCTAAATATGGCTATTTAGATACTTTGCTTATGACTTGAGGTTATTTTAATACCAAAAAGAATTTTAAACTTGGACGTTTCTTAGTATACTGTATTTTTAAGTTTTTTTTTTTTTTTTTAATTAGTGAAGGTTATATATGAAGCTTCATAAAAGCATACGTAAAAATGTGCAACCCCAAGACATAGGAGCAAATTAATTTAGACAAAGTGGAATAATTTATCCCTAGGGTAAGCTGGTGGCAGTAAGCCAGTCACTGACTTGGATCATCATGTTTTGTATTGTTTACTTGGAAGTGGTTTCCCTTTGGAGCTGGCTTACTCCAGGTTGCTGTGAGGAAGAGCCTTTGGGAGAATTGCTGTCTGCAGATTTGGAGGGTCGTGGTCCATAATTCAACTGCAGTAATGTTCAGGATTACAGCTTTTGCACGGGAGATTTTACTAACTGGTTGAGACAGCTCCACTGTTCTTAATCCTTGTGAATGTAAGTGGATATAAATATTGGGGAATACAATCTGCAGGGAGAAATAAGCTTCAGGCACAACAGTCACAGTTATAAAGTATTAGCAGTCTTCATAAGAGAAATGTTTCTCATTTTTTACGTACACTATTTGCGTGCTCCGTCTTTCCCTTTGAAGTCAGGTTTGCCTTTGATTTAAATAAGAACTCTATGGGACATACACAATTTTAGTCAACACTTTTTCACATTTCCATTGCTTCATGCTAACAACCCTGAGCTTCCAGCACTTGGAGCAGGGGCTTTCAGCAAGCCTTGTAACTTTTCTGCTTCTCTTCATCTCTTGAAAACATCATCTGTGCTCAGTAGCTTATATTTAGTTGGGTGCATGCCTTTATTGGTCCACATCTGAAAGTTGTGAATTTTGGACAAAGTTTAGATTCCTGCCATGTTTTCAGTCCCAGGAGATTGAAATGCTGAAACTCAGAAAAGCCAGACATTATTTTAAATGCACGTTTGAGGCAATGATAGAGTTCATATTGTTTCTGTGGAAAGCACTGATGTTTCTACTCAGTCAGAAAAGATTAAATTTTGCCTAATGGTTGTAAAGTTCTTTGAAGGTGAAATGTGCTATACAAATGATACATTATTTATAATAGTACTACAATATGCCTCAGGAAATAATCATGGAACTTAATAAGAAATTAATTTTCCCTAGATTTTTTTTTCACCATCCCATAAAAGTTAATAGAAAATTACAGTCCTGCACTCAGAGTTTATTGCAATGATTCTAAAGACCTATAGGAAGGACATATTGCTCTCTTTAGAAAATCTTATATGAAACTTCCTATAGAATCTTACAAGTTTCCTTTCCATTAAACTCTGTAGGATTTAGTCTGGAGTTTTTTTGTGGCTCTTGTTTATTTATTTATCTTTTTCAATACATAAAATGAGAGGTTATTAATTCAGGAACCTGTTTTGCATGTGATTTCTTAATTGCCAGTCCAAAATTAAAATATTCTTATGCTCTGCAGAAGAACAGCATTTGCAGACTGATAAAGAGAAAGGAGAAATTTTATTTTACCTGGCATTTCTAGCACATCAAGAGCTGTTACAATGTGTTTAAAATGCATTTACATGGGGTTAGTTAACATAAATTCTTTGTAGAACCTTTGATGCCAGTGCTGCTGGGCGGCATTTTGCTAGTCAGCATTAGTCTCACCCATTTTCACAAAGCATAAAAGAAAATATATCAATTTTATTTAATTTTTTTTCGCTTTAATCTCCATTTTTCTCTGTCTTGTCTTTTTGTATATGTTTCTATTTTATGATTCCTTGCCTGTTTTTCTCCACTTCTCCTACTTGTTAATGTGAAAATATTTTATTAACAAGATGTAATATTGAAAAACATTTGATTACTTTTGGAAAAAATATTCAAGGCAGTAAAATATTACACAGAATTTACTGTTTTAGCAAAGCTTCATCTTCAGACTGACTTAGTGTTGATCTGCTCTGACAGAGCTTGCTTCTTTAACCAAAACAATCTCAAATTACATTTGAAATTCAAGGAGTTGGCTGAGTAGAACTAGGAGGAACTGTACATTTCTTATGAAGTTGAGGGACTGTTAAGCGGTACTTCATTAATTTCAGTTCTTTGGGAAAAGTCCTCAGCCTTGAGACTATTGTCACAGCCAAGAATCTGAGAAGTGCAAATACTCAGAATGCCCTGTGGAGAGTTTCTGTACTTTGATTCCATGGATGTGGGGGGGGTCTATCAATGCTTCTTTTGCCCAGCTTCAAACAAATGAACTTTGCCCTCAGTAACCCCCTCCCCAGAGCTGTGCTGCAACAAACCTCTCCCAAAGGCCTCAGATATGACAAAAGGGAAAGCAAAAATGGTGAAAGCAGCTTTCATTTATTTAGATAAGAAGAAGTTTTTGGAAATAAGGAACGTATTGTGGAATTTACAGATTAGCTAATCCCAGGATTTGCCAGTCAGTACAAAGAACCCTGCCTCCAGAAGGGAAGAATGAACATTTCCAAAGGCACTTTGGCAGTAATGCAGTCTGGACATGGAGGGATGTGGTGGGAGCAGGGATCTGACCAGGCTGGGGTGTGCTCAGCTCCTCACACAAAGCAAGCTCTGCCTGTGATAGAATGAAGCTGTGGGTGATGACTTTTCCTGGCCTTAAAATCAATAATTAAACGTGGTTAGAAAGGGAAAAGGGATTTTACCTTGGTGTTTATTTTAAGGATCCTCAGATGCACCACGTCCAGGTCGAATGCACCTCCATGCACCCCGCAGTGTACACCCACCAAAGATCTGGGATCACATTAGAGGTGTTACTAATTAGCACATCTATCAAAGATTCCCCAATGAGAGGCTCGAGTGAGCCCCCCTCCCCAAGGAACCTTCCCCTGGACGGTTCTATCTCAGGTTACAAAATGTGTTCTGGAGAGGCCCTTGGGCTCTGGGCACACTGATCCCTCACTGCGAAGCTTCTGAAATGTTCAGTCTCCCAGCTTGACAAACAAGTCCAAGAATGGAGGCAAAAACCACCAAGAATACAGAAATTGTAAAAAGGTATAACAGGGGTATAAAAGAAAAGGCAAAAAATCATCATGGCATCATGGGGGCACCCCTTCTAAGGGCAGTGAGCAAAACAATATCTGCATCCTCCTCTGGGTCGTGTCTGGCGCTTGGCATATGAGGGTCCAGTCCAGAGAAGGGCTGGGCTGGGGCTGAAGGGCAGTGGATCCAGCAGGGGCTCACAGGAGGAGATCAGAAAGGGGCAGAACTGGTGCTGGAAGGTTTGGAAGGGGCTCTGTGCCTCAGAGCTGGACACCCAGGAGCAGTTTATGGGAAGCACCCTCACACCCTGCTTTGTCCCCTCTCTCTGTGAGGAGGAGGAGTATGGAGGAAAGAGCTTTCCTCTGACTGCTGACTAAAGCCACAATATTAAATATCTTTATCAGAGAAGATTTTCAAAAAATTCATTTTTTGGCCAGTCAAAATTTTTATGTTCCCTGATCTTTCCTTGTTTCAGGCTTGTGGGCAGGTGAAATTCCTTCACAGATTTTAAAGTCAAGGAAATAAAATAATATTTATTTAGAGAAACATCTCTTTGGCCTGTATTTCCTTCATTCTTTGACTTAAAGTTACAATTTTCCTTATAGCATATTCCTTCAATTTATTCAGTTTTATTTAATCTCTCGTATGTAATTTAGAAAAGTCTCTTACACACAAATAATGTAACAAGTGCAAGATAAAACTTGACTTGTGCCATTATTGAAAGGGCTTGTCAGTTAAGAATTCTCATGCTTTTCTTTTCTGAAAAAGCTGCACTACAATTTTGTAATTTTTAAGCTGTACTAGTAATTTTGTAATTTTCAACAGGGAGAGATTTTTCTTTACAGAAGCAGCTGGAAAACCAGATGGAATGTCTGTGTTTCTTCTTTTCTTTTTTTTTTTTCCTTTAAATTCTTGCTTTAACTAAGTTCTCTGCCATTAGAGGTGGTTGCTTTCCTCAGGAAATAGATGTGGCTGCTATATTCTCAGCATGAGATCTGAACACTTGCTCCTCTTTTAGAAATTCCTGCTGTGTTTCAGAGCTGCTGGGTCAATGCTGAGTTTGTTCACCTTTTGGAACAAACACACACAGCGTTCCTTGTGATACCAGGTGGTCACAAAGGATGTGTGTAGGAAACAAATGGGAGTCAAATCCTGACTGAAGAATACCCCAAATTGACCATTTTTTCTAGAATGGGCTCTGTGTAAAGGAGTATGTCCCAAGCTTTTACCTGAAATAAAATGATTTCTCTCTTCTAACCATTCTTTGGGTTAGAAGATGTGATCAGACTTTCCATTTGGTTCCTTCAGCTCCCTAACAAAACAGAGGAAATTTCAAGAGTATTGTCTCATTCAAATAGTTTCCAGATTTTCCATCTTCAGAACTAGCACACCATTCTCAGTCTGAAGCAGAATTTAAAGTTTGTTTTTCCTTTTGATTGTACCAGCTGAGTCCCCAGCCTCTCATCTTCCTCCCTTTGATATGTCAGTGACAATTTGGAAGACAAAACTGTGTGTATACACTTACCTTTCCTGCCAAAGCTAAATAGTACCAAAATCTCAATACTGAATATTTGTGTCTTATTTAGAGCTTCAGGTATTTCTGGCTCTAATATTTCTGACTTAGATTTGCTGAATCACTCTTTTCAGTTTTACTGAGCCACACATGTGAACATGCTGTTTCCTGATAGAAGTACCTCCACGTTCCTCCAGCCAACTGTAAAGTCAAACTGAGCAAATCTTCCTTCAGATTTTTAAGATGTGATAGAAATGTAGAAAATGAGAAGTTACTGCTTAAATAGTTTAAACTCTATTCTTCTATTGGTACAATTCTGCAATAAGCTGACATTTCTGGTAGCCTTTCATTTAAGATGTTTTCCCTGTGGAACTCTTTATCATACAACCTGTGAGAATGTGATTTTGCTGATTTTGGTTCAGCTCAAATAATTTGTTCTTCATAGCAGGGGATAGCTCCTATCATTTTGAAGTAGTGATATGAAAGAGCATCCTCACTTACATCTTGCAGTGCTATTCAGCAGGGATTCTTTCAGAAGATATTCACTCTTCTTGGCCTGAGGCAGCAATCTTAAAAGTAAATTAATAAACTAATATTTATTTATCTCAATAATTATCGTGGCTTTAATTATCATAACCATACAAATTCTCATGTACCTTTTCAAGCAATACCATCATCTTCTCTGGCCTTTTAATTGGTACCATGTTAAGTTGCATGTCAACCCCTACAAATTATTCCAAGACCTCCTCTTTTACTAATGGGTTCTTTTCTGGCATCACCATGACACTGACACAAAATAGGTGCCTATGCAGATGTGAATTCAGCTGTGATCATCAGCAGGTGGAGCAGGTGTGGTCAGGTTATTGGCTGATTTTTGTCTCTGTGAGAAGATGTTTGGAAACTCCCCCCCCCTCCTTTTTGTTCAACAGTTTTTGGTTCCATCAGAAAGCTGCCTATTCTGGGTGATTAACCCAGTGAACAGACCAGCCAGTGTGGCTGTGCCAGGTGCTTTGAAAATTGTGTGGGTACGTATGGTGAGAACCACTCACTGCTGGGGAGATGCTGTATTTCTGTAGGATAGTGCCATAGGTGAGCACCACTCACTGCCTGGGAGATGCTGTATTTCTGTAGGACAGTGCCACAGGTGAGCACCACTCACTGCCTGGGAGATGCTGTATTTCTGTAGGACAGTGCCACAGGTGAGACAAAACAGGGACGTTTGGGAGCCTTCAGTGTTCTGCATTTCCCCACAGAAATGGGTGTGAGGGGCAGTGTGCTTCGAGCAGGGCGTGGGGCTGTCCTGCTGCTCCTGACACACCTCAGGGATGGTTCCTGTTAGACCCTTCCCTCAAGGGAGCATTGCTTTTTAACAACTCCTTAGCAGAAAACAATGCAAAAACTCATTCAATGCCATCAAGGCCACCTCCCTGTTCAGAGTCAGAGCATGATGCTTTTTCTGGAACCTGACAGAACTCAATCAAAAACTGCTCCTTCACTGCTGGTTAATCTTGTAACCTTGCTCACTGAAGTCTGTATCCTCTCCCTTTTCACCAAGGCCGTGGATGTTTTAGCTGCCTGGAAATATGCCAGGTAATGTTCCCTTATTTTTATTTTTTAAATTTTGTTTTGTTTTGTTTTGCTGTGGAAGCTGCAGATGGCAGGATATTTCTTTACCTTGATCGATTTAAGAGGGTACAGTACAGGACTTAGAGCTTTCAGTTCTGCTGTTTCAAAGGCAGAGAGTGAAACAGCAGAGATGCTGTTCTGCTAGTCAAGGCAACTTACCAAATATCATCTGAAGATAAAAGGACCACTGACATATTTTAGCAGAACAATATGTCTTGGCATTGCTCCTTGCCCCTTGTTTAAGAGCCAGATGGTAAATGTTCCCTTTCCAGGGTTCTATATAGAAAACAGGCGAGTTACTTTGCTAAGGAAGTGGCAGGCATGTCAGAATCAATAGCCCTGGAAAGCTCACAGTATGTGCCTCCTCCTGACAGACCCAGGGAAGCTGAGGAGAGTGGTGAGCTGCAGCAAGGCACTCACAGCGAGAGGTGATTTTTGTTCTGCAAGCAGGGCAATTTCCCAACCATGTATTGCACGCTGCTGCCTTCTGTTCAGTGCTCAGGAGGAGCTGCTGGAGAGGGGATCACAGTGCTGTGCACTGCTCACCTTCAGACGTCTGTGCAGAGTCTGCAGCTCCTGTGGCCAAGGCAGCTTGGCTCTGCTTGTCCCTGGCCGTGGGGATGCAGTGCAGCCTTTTGTGGGGTGCTGCTGCTGCTGCTGCCTGCAAAGCTGCTGGCTGTTCCCATGATTTATGGAGGTGTGGTGGTCAGACCTATGGAGGGAGATTCTGCCATACCTGTCTGAATTTGATTTTGTCATGAGGTTTGTTCTACTGCACATCAAGAAAAAAGTGCCAAGGGCAGCCCAGCTTATGGGGAATTCCCTCTTATGCTGTACAAAAAGAAACACAGGAAAGGAGGAATAAAGCAAAGTGTAGAGGCAGGCTTGATGTTTGCTATGGCCAGAGGACACCACTGCATTGGGAATTTTCTATGCTGTCCCCATTAATATAAACATACGATAGATTTATGTTGGCTCCAATTTGAAATTCAACCAACTTCTTTAAAAGAACTCACAGAGTCCCATAAAGCAGAAGAATAATGGATGGAAATGGTTTACATGCTTGGAGGAAAATTGGAGAGCACTAAAATGTGATAAAGCATTGTGAAATGATTTAAAGGATTGTTTTCGGGTGGGAATATTTTAAATCATTTGAGTTCTTATAGGATAATTAAACAGCTTACAGGACATGGTCTTCTCAGAATGACTGGTCTGACTGCAATCCTCTATTATTGGATTTAGAAATGTATTTAAACTCAGCTCTTGGCCATGAAGAACATTTTTAACATCCTGTTATATGTTAAATATGGAAGCAAATGGGGGGATATACTAGGTGCCAGGCTCTCAGCCATGCTGGCCAGGGTTAGAAGTAAAAGAGTCTTGCAAACAGGAGTGTGGAATTAATTTTAGAAGATTTACCAACTCAAGAAACTAGACAGAGGGATTTAATTAAAGTCAGAGGAGATGAGAGGTGGCTAGATTAATCTTGGAGGCTGAATTAGTTGATGAATGGAGCCCTTTTGTCTGTTCTTAGCTGATATTAATTTCTGGTGCTGTACTCATTTTTTATAGATTTATGCCATGTATTTTACAGAAATCCCACTGCTTGGGCTGGTTAAACACATTTCATTTCACCTACTTTGTTTTTAATGTGTTCTGTTAATGGTTTATGATTGTCATCTAAGTTACAGGATAACCTTACCAGTGCTTTACCTTAGATGATTCTTTTTTTCAATAGAAAGCCTTTATAAAATCATTCACCAAATGGAGAATATCAAGCCTCAAATATAAAAACTTGTCATCAAAAAAAGCCCACCCAAACCCCCAACCGTATTAAAAATTCAAATAAAAACCTAACAAACCAATCACACGTGATTAAAAGAAAATCCAGTCACTTCAATGCCTCAATATTAAGTGAACCATATAAAAAACTGAAAAAAACAACTGGATTTACCAATTTGTTTGGAATCTAAACAATTCCTCAGGAATCCAGAAACAAGTCTCCTTGAAAAGAAGCCCTGAGAATATCAAATGTGTTCATATTTCCTATGGAGTCAAGTGTCATTGTATGCCCTTAACAGTGCAATTCCATTTTCAGGAAAAGGTCAAAATCTCTCTTTATTGCTTTCAGAAGTGATTGTATCTATCCCTGATAGGTAACCAAAAAAGTGTTATTTAATCCCATATTTCAAAAAAATACATAGCCACAGTAGGTTCTTTTATTTTGCAGGTTTCTTATCCCTGCTGAATGTATTTCAACTGCAACTGGACAACTCTAAAAAAATTGATACATACCTTAAATCCGGAAGTTGTTAGGAAAACAGGAGAAGTGGGAACAAATCTGGTCATAATTTGTCTGCTGCCTAAAGAAGCAGAAATGTTGTAAATTAGAACCATGACTATGACACAGATTACTAACTAGTAGTTCATATTAATTAATCTGTCCCTGTCAAGGTCCTTTAACAAGTCTTTCTGAATAAGCTCTGTTTTCTTATATACAATAATAATTTTGTACCTTTTTTTGGTACTTTCATTGCTTGCTAAGGACTTAACATCTAAGAATATTTTTAATGGGATTTTTCCAGATGGTGCTCTAAATTTGGGCCTCTTTATGCTCCATATTGTCACAGTTAAGCAGAAGGCAAATATGGGTTTCTGAGACTGGTATGTTAAATTTTCAGTGTTGCTGTTTATATTTCACACATAGACATTCAAAGCTTATGCTGATATGTGTGTGTGTGTATGCACACTAATTATTATAATTTCTCAAGGTCAAGTAGAGCTCGTGTCCATTTGGAGGGACATTTTCCGTCCTTCTACCATCTCCGGCTTTACAAGAGGGGTAAAGTTAAAAGTAAGAAGGCTTGTGTTAAAACTAGCAACTTTTCTTGGCATATAATTACATACAATTATTGGGATATATTGCAAATTGACATTCCCTAATATTCCTAAATATATTGTTGTTGGCACAGAATGGTCAAGAGTGTAATTATTTGTTAGACTCCATTTCCAAACTTCTCAGTGACTGGCAGCACTGAAATGCATGAAGCAGGAATAGGAAGATTCTCCTCTTCCTGCTATTTGTTCCATTATCTTTTCTACCTTTGCTCCATTAGCTTTATGCTTATCAATGCCCAGTGAAGGTTTTAAAGCATAAACATGTTGATTTTAGGGGAATATTGATTGGCTGTTAGGATAAGCAAAGAGTTTCATATGGCAACTCTCACTCTGGTATTACAGTGTGAACAGATTACAGAATGAACAGATTTTTCTGCTGGGACAGAGGTTGCAGCCTCAGAGATTCTCTGCTCCAACAGCTCCCAAAGTTCCTGCCGTTTTCCCAAATGATGTGTTTCCAGTGGGCATGTGAAGCACCACTTAGCAAGATAGGCCACAGTCTGTGCCTTCCATTTCATGCTTCAGGGTTTTACCATTACGCTGCTGCTGACACTCCACAGGTGATGGAGGTGGGAGTAGCTGTTCAGGAAGATTTCATTTAAACTCCCTATTCTCTTCAGCAAGAACATTACAGGAGCCACTTGATTGCAAATGATAGGAAATGTGCTACACCTGCGTTTTATTTTTTTTAATTTTGTTTTGTTTTTGGTGCTGAAAGGGGCTTAGCCATTAGGAGTGGAGTATTTCAGGGCAGCCTGAGCTACTGCTTTTAGGCAGCTCCATGAGCTGTGAGGGCGGTGTGTTTAATGGACAAGAATAGATTACAAGCAAGACTCAGGCAAAAGTATTTTGTAGGAGTAGATTGTGTGGCTGGGAAAGATTCAATTTTTTTTTATTCCCCGAGATACCTACTCTGTATTACATGTGTTAGATAGAAGCAGCAACCTTCAAAGCAAAGGAGAGGTTAAGGACAGTCCTTTGAAAGCCTGACTGGATTTGTGTTTCTGAACTCAGGTAACTATCCAGGCAAAGAGCTTGTAATTTTAAAAGCAAATTTTTCAAAGTGTGCTGTGTCTGCCTAGGAGATGAAGCCAGTTCTTTTGTCTGCCTTTAAATCTTCTTGCTCCTATTTCTGGCACCAGAAATTATGCTTAATTGTCAGTGACGAAGAATGGCTGGCATCATTTTCCTTTTCATAAATGGATGATTTGGGTTCATTTTGTTCTGAGAATTGCCCTTCCTCAGCCATTGCATTAAAGCTTGGAGAATGAGGTGATAACAAGTGATATTAAACATCTTTTAAAATCCTTAAGACTGAGGTGAGAGACTGTGGTGTGAATGGATAGGCTTGGAGAGACTTAGCTACAGCTTTGTAAATATGTACTCAGAGAAGAGTTACTGGTGAGAAACTACACTAGCAGGGATCTATATTCAGAGAGGAAGCAGCAATTTTACCAATAAAGTACTGCAAAAATCTTAAGGTTAATGCTCAAGAGCCACTGTCACTGCGCAGAATAATATATTAAGTTGAATATAAGATATAGAAAGAAAAAGTGTTCTTCTACCTTCTATCTTTGCATTTCCTGGGTCTGAAGTATTAAATCTCAACATGAATAGATTCATTAAAGAGCAGAAAGGAAAAGAAAACTGTTTTCCTTGTGGGGACCCAGACAACCCCAGTGGTCGCCTCAGCTCTCGCGATCCAGTGGTTGGAAGAGTCTCAGACAGGAGATGACCCAGAGAGTGGACTGTAGAGTGGACTTTTACAGTTGGTATAATCCTATCCTCCCTAAGGGGAGAATGGTTTATTCTTGGGAGGTTCTCAGTTTCTATCCCACGCCCTGAAGGGGAGGATTAGAGCTGT
>VXAC01004709.1:22381-68812 GCA_013399225.1 Rhipidura dahli | reverse complement strand
GCCTGGAAGCTGTCAACTTCGGGCTATCTATCAGGCGTGGCTACGAAAACGCGGCAATTCCTAAAGAATGCAGGGAATAAAAATTATACTTCTTCAACTGGTCTATTTAGCTGCAACATTTATTTCTGTTACAATGTAAATCTGTGTAATAACTGCTATCTCTTGGTTTGGAACTTCTGAATTCTATATTTTTAGTGAACTTTAGAGACTAAAAACCAACTTTTCAGAGAATTTGAGTCTCTGCACCCAACAGAAACACAATCAACAACCAAGGCTGGGCTCCAAGCTATTAATGAATTCTACAGTTAACACTAGAAAACATTTCCCAGTATATTCATCCATCCCTGTAGTCCAGGATGGCCTGGGAAACAAGGACAGGAAGTTCACAGGGAAAGATGGATGGCAGAATAAAGCTTACTAAATATTAATTAGTGTAGTAATAGTAATTCCTACTTCAGGGCCTCATTTGCTGTGGCCTTACACAGAGAGAGGGGTGTGGGCTATGCCTGATTCATCACAGATAATTATTTGCCTTGGCTGTTGTCAAGGTACCATTTGAATGTTGTATGTACTAATCCCCTTTTAGTGTGTGTTTATTTTCTCTCTGCATCTGTTGATCCTTAAGGTGTGATCTTCAAACACATTTAGCCTCTCTGGTGTCTTCAGGAGCACAGGGGAAATGTGTTGTTGCAATCTCACATGAGGTGATAACTGCAACGAGGTAGTTTCTTAAATATCTGTAATTCTACATGTGAGGCTCTCACCTAACAGAGCAGCCTTTTATAGCATAAAGCTGTTAAGAATTGCACTGTCTAAACCCATACTAATAAGAATATCACTGGTCATAATAAAGCCTATAATTCTAATTCCAGGTGGGTATTTCACAGGATTGTTTAAATATTCATTATGCATAGTCTTAAAATTCCACTACTTGGGCTTTCAAGGTCCTAATTAAGACAAACATATGATGATATCTTCTCTTCCTATATTTAGCAGATTCCTACACTTTATTTGCTGTTAATTGTTTCAGGCTATAAGAAAGGTGAAAAACACTTGTCGTTTCCTGACAGAATTTTGTAAAAGCTGCATTAGTGCTGAATGAGGAATATGCATCAGTGCCAACTTGCTTTCTTCCTTGGGCACGTTGTGCATTTCCTTCAGTAATTTGTTAATAACTTTTAAAGCCACCTTAGCTTGCAAGAGAAGCACTGAGCTTAACTTTTCCTCCTTTCATATTTTTTCAAGCAAGAGAAAAAACAATATTTTCTCACTGTTAGCTGTGTATTCTCTCTACATTGATGCAGGATGAGACAGGGATGGCAGAAACAGACCCAACACATCTGAAGCATCTTATCCCTGCTAGGCAGAGTTTAGGGCTTTGTAGCCTCACAAAGGGCCATCACCGTCCTGACAGCAATTTGAAGATTTTCCTCTGGCATGGCTGCATTTAAAAATGAACTCAAAGCATTGTAGACTTCAGAAAGAGCCTCAGGGACTGGTTCTGTGACAGAGGAAGTCCCATTTGGCAGTTACAAACAATGTTTGTGGGATTTGAGGACCTGCCATGGCATCCTAAGGGAGTAGCAAAGCTTCCAGGGGCTGCTGCAGGAAGGGAGGGTGAGGTAACATGTGAAGGGCAGCACTGCTGTGCTAAAAATCTATTTCAGGAAAACAAGCAAACAAAATGGCCCAAAAAGGTTCTTTTCAACTACTTGAAAATATTTGTCTTTTAATTACTTCAGAATTCTTCGTCTCAGCTAGTCAGACACCCAGGCAGCTCCCGAGGTGTTTGGAGCACATACAATCCTGGCAGTGTGGCACTGTGCAGTTGTACCTGACCTGGCTCTGAGGAGCTGCCCAAGGATGGGGCCTTACAATGCAGTCCTGGGCAAATTCAGCTGTGGGGAACAGGCTGCTCTCCTCACAGACTGCACTCTGCTGCAATAAGTGCAGGCAGGTCCTCTGGGTATCTCAGCCTCAGTATGATTCCCTTGTCCTCACACCCTGGATGCTTCTGTTTCACAGCCAAACCTGTAAGGCTGTATGGGGATGAGTCTGTAGTAAACCACAGCCTTTTTCTCCATGGTAAAAAACTGTGTAATTTGGGACTTGGACCTTCAGATACTTTCAAAGAGTAGTCAGATATATTTGGGTCATTTTTTTTCATTACTTGGGATGAGACCTGAACTAGGATTTTGAACCATCTGAAAGCTGTTAAATGGTTGAGCATCTCAAACTACCACTGCTCCTTGCTGAACCCATCCAACAGAGCCTCTCTGCTGGATTTGCACCCCTCCTGCATATACAGATCTGGTCCTGAGAAGAAAGAGACCAGAGGGATATGATTCACTCTAAAATGTCTACAAGCTGTTACACTGTGGTAGAGTTCTTTGTCTGTGGCCATAAAGGTGATTTTCTGTGCCATGATGGGTGTGATTCCAAAGCCCTCCTGCTGCATTCCTTAATGGGGAAGCTTCCAGGCCTGTGGTCAGAGGTGGCACCTAGACTTTTGTGATTTGGTTTTGTAGAATACAGCACACATTGCAGCACCCATTTAATAGTCCATCTGTGACTTCAGGCAGCAGAAAAAAGTAATTTTTAGCTTAAAAAGGGTAGTTCTGGAGCAAGCCAAGCATTAGGAATCCAGCCCTATGGCTGCTGCAGTACACTGCAAAGTTCCATCAGGCAGCGATGTTGGTCCCTGGAGCTGGAAGAGTTGCTAATGGAAATGTGCAATTCTGCTAAGAGCTGTTCCAATCTGTTAAAAATAATTCTCACTATTTGATAGGCTAAATACAAATTTAGAGACCATCAGGACGTTTCTGGGGCTTTTTTACTCACAATACTTTTGCTGTGAATACTTCATTGTTATGTTCAACAGTGAATTTTAATACTGTTTGAAGTTTCAGTCACATAACAGCAATGTAAAGTCAGCTTTTAATGAAAAATAATAATGAAACCTGAGTGAAGCACATAGCTAATAAAGTGACATTTTATTCAGCTGATGATTAGCAAAAAAAAAAAACCCCAACAGCATGGAAGGGATGAACTGCTCACTTATCTCCATTGGAAAGTCAATTTTTGAAGCTGTAAATTAACACTGATTTAATATTTTTGTGCCCTTCTCCTTAACCAGACCCATTTTATTGTCCAGAGAATGCCTTGGTTTCTGTGCCTCAGCCTCAGCAGTCCCAGTGACTGTAGGTATATTTATGTCCTCCAGATGTGTCTGTTGGAATCCTGAGTTTTAGGTTTATGGAATATTAGTAATATATAGGTAACAAGATGGAGGATTTTGTGTGTGGGTTAGTCCTCCTTTCTTCATCACAAATCTGGGTGTTCTGTTATTGGGTCAAAAATCTCACAATGTGGGTCAGAAATTGATGGTCACTGGGTTATAAGTAAAAACATATTACTTGGCAGTTCTTAATTGGATAAATTAGACTTTAACTGGCCTTGGAAGTGAGAACTCAGTTTCATTTTCCACCTTGTTAACTCAGAGGCACATCCTGTGCAGGAATGCCATAGGTAAGAGTATAATAAACATCTGCTTAGAAAAAAAAAAATTCCTGTGGCTCTGGTTTGGAGTTTTACTCCAAACTCTGAGTAAAAGAACTGGGCAAGCAAGGCAAAGAAAAAAGGAAAAAAAAACCCAGACTTTTAACATTTGCTACCACTGTGTGAGGACATCTGTCCAGTACAAATATTATTAGATAGAAATCCAGACTGGTAACAGAGCCTGGGCAATGAGTAGAGCTAATGACAGAAGTAATGCAGGTCACTGATCAGGGCATTCTGTGATTTCTTTCCAAAACATTTATTCAGTTTGAAGAGTCAACATACACTTTACCACAATGACTTAGCCAGCAGTGGGGTGGTGATCAGCAGTTACCCAGTTTGAATCCATTCCTAGTAAATGGTGAGAAAAAGGGCCAGATTTGAATCCTACATATGAGGTCAGGACCACATGGCTTCCATATTTAACAATGGAAAAATGCATCATGCCTCACTTCAGCCAAGGAAAACCAAACATGAGTAATGAGGAGGGGTAATTGAGAAGTCAGCAGAAGTCATCCCAAATTCCACAACAATTCCCAGAAGTCAGCACAGTCAGGTAGAGGAAATGTGCCTTTGAGAAGGTGAATCGTTCTCATGCCCACCACGGGAGATGGCTACTGAACATGAGAGAGGAGGGTGATAAATATATTAGTTGTTGATGTAAAGATTTGTGTAACTGTGTGTTTTAAGAAGCCATTTTGGTTAAAATTATTGTTACTTGCCAATTGTCATTTAGGTGCTGAAGGAAGCCCTCCTGTAAGGATGAGATTCCCCTGTGCTGCCCAAGGAGTTTTGCTCTCAGAGCACACTCTGGGTGCCAGTTTTCTGAAAAAGCCAAGTCCTCCTAAAAATGGGCTTAACCAGTCCTGTTGTGATGTGAGCAACAGGGCATGAGCTTGAATGTCTTTTCCTGGGTGTTTTTCCTCTGTGTTCTGAGGAGGGCAGGTGGAGATATGTGTCTGAGTGACAGATAAGCACAAATCTGGTTCCTCACCTGTCTTCTCTCTGAGTAGCAGAGCTGCTTGACACTTAGTGATGGCTGATTTATTAACTGGGTTTGACCTGCATTTATTGAGTTAGCACAAGCAAAATAACATCTGCCAGCTTCTGCCACTGTCAATGAAAGTTAATGTTTTAATGTGGATACCTGAACCACAAACATCCTACATCTTTTAATTTCAAGACTTGCCCATGCCTGGAAATTGTACTATTCCTTATTATACATGGATTGTTTTGCCAATTTTACTTAAATAAATTTACATATAGTTGCAGTATCTAGCTCTCTTTGTAGTGTCTTAAAAAAAAATATATATATATATATAATATATATATATATATATATGCAGCCTGGTACAGAATTGCAAAGCTGTTGATAGCAAGCAGTACAAATATTTACAATCCAAATGAGCAGGAAAAACATGTGCTGTTATGCTAACTTACCACTGGAAGCGTGTCATGCATGGCTGAACAATAGAGCATTAAAAGCTGAGAAAATGCTAAATGGTGCTGATTAAAAAAAAAAAAAGGAAAAGGAAAAGGTCCCTAAAGGCCAAGGACTCAAACAGATTTATTCCATGAAAAACGCAATCTGTTTTCAGACCCTTGTACAATGGCAGCCTTAATCTGTTCATCAGTGAGTCTTAAATAATTATTTTTATTTACAACAGCACCCTAAATGTTTAAGCTGTGTTCAGCCATATGGAAGCACAGTGTTTAGAGACATCAGTCACTTCATATATTCCACGTGGGAGAAGGACTGATCAGAGACCAGCCAAACCCAGGATCACAGGAGAAGAGCGGTGCTGTGCATCACATGTGAAGCTAAATCAAGAACTAGCTCTAGAAAAGGCACTGGACTGTGAGACGACAGTTCTGGATTTCATTCCCCTCTCTCCTAGCAGTATGACTGAGTTCTCTGATTTTCTGCAGTTTTCTTTCTTTCTTTCTTCCTAGTCCCTCTCTATTTTGCAAGCTTTCTGTAGCAAAGCCTGTTTGACACCGAGTGTCCATGAGCTTTTCCAAGCCAAACTGAACCCAGATTCCCAGCAGGTCTGTTGGTGCTGCTGCTGCATTCCTGTGTTACAGAAATTATCTTCTGCTGAAATACCCCTGTCCTACAGTTCCCAATCCTAATGCAAACTCTGCAAATTGAGGTTTAGTGAGCACCATTTGTAATCAAAATGAAAAATGTCTTTAGTTTGGAGTACTGCTGGTAAAACTAATTGTTAATGGCACCCTTAAGGGACACTGAAATGAATAAAAGTTTTGGTAAATATTCCCTAATTATGGTGGCATATCTGCAAACCACAGCTGGTAGTAGGTAGCTGAGATTTTCATAGTTGTCCTGGATAAATAGTAGCAGTCTTCTGTACATGTTTATTCTGCATTCCTAAAGTGGTTTGCAAACTCTTACCCACTGTAGCAGAAAAGGGTGCATCTCAAAATACAATTAAGTTTCTCTTCACATATTTAGCAAATGGAGGTGAGAGGCAGCTGGGACCACTGCCTGCTTCATAGGTTAAAAATATATAAATATACTCAGCAAGAAGTTTTGACCTCTTAAAGAAGGAATGGGATTTGTTGGTCCTTTCCCTCAATAATATTAAAAATCCTCTTTTCTAGAACCACAAAACAAGACTGAAATAAAGGATCTATTCTATTATAATGTCATATATTGTAATATAAGAACATTTAAAACATCTTTCTTCTGGTTTGGCAGAGTTTACTATAGATATAACGAAATGAAAAGCATTTACCTGAAGACCAATCTCCTTTGTGAGCTCTAGATAGATCGGGTTTTTTGGTGAGTTTGACTGAAAAGAGAACTTGTCATGTTTAGGTATTGAAAAATCAAATCCAATTCTCATTCTCTATAACAGATGATTAATATGTTGTTGCATGGTACAACAATGCTCAGCTTCCATGTTACAATGCCATTACTTTTCCTCTATTGCCAAATACCAAGAAGCTGTAGTTCTCTGTCTGAATGTAGCTGAGGCTTTCTGATATCCAGTGTCATGTTTTTCATGTGATAAATCTGCCATTTTTACAGAGAGCCTGAGTAAGGTTGCTATACCTCATTTCAAGTGTTTAAATATTTTATTTAGACTCAAACGTACAAGGTAAAGAGGGAAAACACAAGGATGGTGTGAGCTGAAGTGCTGCGTGGTAAGAATGAAAAACAGGAAGGAAAACAGAGCTCAGAAAGGTTAAGGTAAAGGTCAGGAACCCATTAAATATGCTTTTCTTGTGTACCATAAGGTTTCCATTAACTAGAAAAAGCCATGTGTATGCTTAAAGCAAAGCCCTAGGGGAAAAGCAGAGTTCAAATCACAAGAGATGGGCATTATCATGAACTGGCATTCTGCAATGAAAATTAAGGTGATTTTTATTGCATTATTCTTTTTCAATAAACAAAATGTCAGACCCATGAACATCCCCTGTTCTGACACCAGGAAGTCACCCCACTGGTATGGCAGATGGCCACAGAGAAAAATCAGAGCTGGCCAAGATCTCTAAAACCACCTCTGCCTCTTTGAGTGAACCACAGTGCCAATTCAGTGACCAAAAGCTCACACAAAGGCTAATCAGCCCTTACTTTTCAGAATTTCCACTTACCGGAAAAGATGTATTTTTACTTTTGTTTGAATATTTTAAGGCAAAGTTGTTGGTTTTTTTTTTTCTTTTTTGTTGAACAAATAGGTGTTTTCTGTTTATGTGGCCTAAAAGATTCAGTTTGTGATGGGCCACACATTTGGGAGTATGTTGTATATTCCAGCTGGTGTCACTGAACTCCAAATCTACTGCCATTGTCTTTATGACTGCTAACGAGTTATGGTTTAATTAGCAATGACCTGTCATCTGCACAGTGCATAGGTGTGATGTGCCTGACATTGCATGAAAAAACACTGAGGTTACTGCTGGATGAAGGAATTTCAAGTTCCATCCTTTGGCCAGGGTAGATGTGTTGTGTTATCAAGTTGTCAGAACTGCTAGATGGTTTCATTTATTTTCTTTGTGGTATCTCAAAGTCATGCCTGCGTCTGCTATTACAGCTTGGTTTCTGCATAGCTCTTTAATTTGTGGAGGTCTCATTGACAGCAAGAAAAAATTAATACTGGAGCCAGTGGAATACATAATGCCTGCCTGCAAAATGGTGTCTCATTACATCCATACAAAGTTGGGAAGGTGAGGGAAGGATAGGGATGGGAGGCATCACAATTTCCCAGGATAACTGCATTGGAGGTTGAAAATGTTCATGGTTAAAATAAGAGCAGTGTTACCCTCAGTGCTACAATAAGGTCTCACATAAACTTTGTATTAAAACTGTGCTCGTAGGAGGAATTTGGATGTGTTTAGGGCATTATGCATCTGAGGTCTGTTTGATTAAGATTTAAATGTGCATGTGAGAACCTGATAAATGTGAGTCCCATGTGACTGGAGGGAGAGAAGGAAAGCATAAAAATGAGAAAGCAAAATAGAAAAATACTGAAATGAATAATGTAGTATCTTGAAGAAGTCAAGAAAGTGAGAAAAATATATGAGATGTCTCTCAAAAAGGAATGGTGCTGTCATATTTCTTTCAAGGCAGGGAAAAACAGGGTTTTGAAATTGCAGGAATGATATTCAGTAAATGTTTGTTGGAATATTAAAATTGTATAAAACTAGTTTTGGGGTGATTAAAAAGGTCTTTGCAACAAACTGTTAAATAATGCTCTCCACGACCTATTTGAGTGGATGGGGAAACAGAGTCACAGAGTAAGAAATTTGCCCTTGACCCCCGGAAATGTAAGAGAAAGAGCAGAGAGCACAGGTACCATTGCTTGCCTTGGGCTTTGCCTTTGAGAGGGCACATCTCTGCTTGTTAGGGATCCTGGAGCTCTACTTGTATTTTTGACAGAGCTGGGCTTTTTTTTTTTTTTTACTTTCTTCTGGGGCATGTAGTGATGGCTTCTGCTGAGAGCATACTAGAATAATTGGATTAATTGGATTAAGAAGGTGAACCACTATACTTATTCTCATTTTCCATTGAATAAATACTTCCAAAGTCTGCCCAAGGTATTGCTCCATCTGGTTCCACCTGGCATTTTGAAACACGTTTCATTTAATGTGTTTAGTATAGATTTACAAACATAAAGCCAAAAGCAGAAGTGAGACTAAATGGGTGCATAATTCACACCTCTTTCTGCCATGGAGGCTGTGCCCTTCAGCTCAGAATTTATTTCAGTGTGGAGAATCTGAGCTGTGCTCGGTGTGTGACAGCACCTTGGGAACACCAAAAGTTGCCTGAAAATGTGCACAAATCAAAACAATCTGGAAGTTATCTAAGAGGATCAAGTGGGAGCTGATATCATGGGTTATTTAAAATTTCATGCTTATTTATTTATTTCAAAAAGCAACACAACTCACTCTATTCAGATCAGTTTTCCTCAAGGCTTTCATTCAGGAATAATATATTCCTAAGGAAAACATTTTTAGAATGATTTCATGACTTCATGGCTCTCCCACTTGGTTTATTTGCTCAAAGAAAAAAAAACTAAAAAACATTTGCTTCTGAGTTCCAAGATTTTTAACTGGACTCCATGGCCTATCTCCCTCTAGTACTAAATTCCAACTGCGTATATGTAACAAAATTATTTATCAGTGTTTGCTTAGCACTTCTCATTCAGAAGGATCCAGAAACACCCAATAACCTTGAAAAATTATAATACAAACTACACCAAGGCATATTTTCCCCATCATTGAAATGCAGGCAGGATGCTGCTCTTGACAGAACAATCTCCTGCTCTGATATGGTGCATCCTGCATTCTCGTGTTATTGTAGGCTGCTCTGGGGAGGGTATGCACAGAATGGCAAATGAAGCATTGTACTTTGTATGTTATTTTTTATTTGGGGTTGTTAAATATAAACATTGCAAAGCCATTTCTGTCATAAGCTTTCTATACTGTAATCATTTCCTCTGCTTGGCTGGAATATTAAGTGTTTGGCTGGAAGTATTGTAGGTCATTTGCAGTGGCTGTTCAGTTAGATACAGACCTGACCTTCATCTGGTTAATTGCCTCCTTCAGCTTTGAGCAAACACTTGTGGAGATTAATGAGAATTGTCTGTCACCTTTCTCTGAAGTACTAAAGAATTGTTTTATAAAGTGAAATTGTTTATGAGTTGCATTTAGTGTCTTTACATGAAGCATCTTCTCATTTTAGTGATTTCTAGAATTAGGAGTTCAAAGTGAACTTGAAATGTTCTTATTAATATATATTTGAGTGGACCAATGAGACAGTGAATGTCATGTGAGCAGACTGAGTGTGGCAGTTTGTCCATTATCCTGAGAAGATAACAATCCAAATGGATAGACTCTGAAGCAAGTAAGTAAGCATCTAGCTAGGTTGCATACACCTAATATTTTGATACTTATGATGGGTTTATTTTTGTTTAGCACTTCCTCCTCCTATGTTTCCATAACCTCTGTGCAATTGCAGAGTTAATTTTTCCTGTGCTCGCTCCAAGGAAAAGTAATGCAGGAGAAACAAGGCAGACATCGATGACAGACAGTGTCAGCTCCTCCTTTCAGACATCAATCATCTCTCCCAAGCACCTCAGAGACAGCAGCCTTTGGGTGAGCAGTAGCACTTCATTATTTTCTTCCCTTCCCAAGGAGTTTCCCCTGGTTAAACAAGTCCAGGCAGAAATAAGAGTCCAAATGGACATTTGCACCCCTCCTGAGGGCTTGACCTGCCTCCTTGGCGAGCAACCTCTCTTTGGTAAGCTGAGCCCTGAGGGTCTGTACATGGCAATGCACAAATGTAAAAATGAATGCAAACTGTGTCTGTGCTCTGAGGGACTTTGCATTTACCTGGGGGCTACAAGACCACATTTCTATTGCAAATGTTCCCTGTGGGAGTTTTTCAGAAAGGTGCAGCATGTCCAGGTTTCCCCAATCTGACTGAAACTTCATTTAGGCAAGGGTGTTTCAGAATTCAGTTTTATGTATCTCCAGCTTCACTAATGGTGTTAGAAATGCCTTTGGACAAAGGCAGTGGTATGGGACTCCCAGTTTTTTGATTCAGCTCTTTGCTTTGCTGAATCACCCTGTCTGACCCTGGGCAAGTCTCCAAACCCTCTCTGTGTTGGATTTATCCCACCTAACTTCTGATATTTAATGAGACATGAAGTAGTCTTGCTGCTGCCTAAGGCTTCCTAAATAGTTAATGGACAAATGTTTGGCATTTCTGCATAGCTGTGCACAGCTCTTCCCCTTAAATATACAAAAAGCTTCAAGCTTCTGTACTCTCAGCTAAGGTAATTCAGTTAGTTTGTCTATATTTAGGTGGGATGAAACCATTGAATTATTTGCTTTTGGCTGCTCTCTATAAAATGAAGAGTGCTTGCTTTTTCTCTTCTTTTCTCATCCTAGTTATTCTCTCAGACAAGTATTGTCTGCAACAATACAGGTCTGTTCAAAGGCAGCCTTGATTTCCATTTTCCAAATGCAGTGGTGGGGCCTTTTCATTCCTGTAATAATACAAATAATAACAGAAGCTCTCCCTGTTCCTGCTTTGCATCAGTCAGATTTCATTTCCTTTGTCAAACTAGGGGGCTATTCAATTTTCATTAGCACAGGGGCAGCTGTGAATGATTTTGGAATTAAATGTAGCACCTTATTTCCAGATTAAAGTTAATACATACCGCTGGCAGGGCTCTGAGTGATAGGAATCTGTCCAGGAGGATGATTGGCATGTGCATTCCATGGAAGTGGTCCTGTTCTATGGGTGTTGCTTCCCTTCATGTTAAGCAGCCTTCAGCCACTCTTCAAACGAAGTCTCTATTGCTGCTGCATTTTAATTTTTGTTACTGGGAACTGAGTGTTGAATGCATTTGAAAGCTCCTGGGAACATATTTGCTGACTGGATACACTTTGCTCTCATGGAAATACATCAAATGAGAGAAGCAGGCTAACAGTAGAGTTCAGAAGTACACTCCCCATCCACCCCAATTCTAGGTAGAGTTAGTTAGTGCTTTGTTTTTCAGAGTTCCAATTCTGAAATTTCCTGATTTATTTTTTTCATTAGCTCGGTTTTATTAGATTTTTCTCTATCAATTTAAGTACAAGAGTGTCCACAACTTGCCCACACTCTTATCATGCCCGAAAGCTCAAAAAACCAATAGGAATTTTCTGGTAATGCAACAAAAGATTTCCTTTTCAAATGTCAACCTTCCCTCAACAAATTGATCCAAATGATGTGATTCTAAGTGTTTTGTTATTGCCACCTTGTGCTGTTTTTCTTCTCCCAGTTTTTACAAGGAGACTGTAAAGCCATGGCTCTCTGAGGATGCAGAATGCAGAAAATGACCATTGTACCTGCAGTGTTTGTCTTCAGACCAGGCAGACTTCTAGACAGTGTTGTCAGGAATAAATAATATAGTGACATTTTTGTAGACTGAGCCAAAAAGATTCCCTTATTGTAAGACAAAGGAGAATGACAGCCACTGCTCTCAGAAGAAAAGCTTAATCAAAGCTTAATTCCCTCTCATAATTAAGTCTTCAAAATTGATACATGACACATTCAAGCATCGCATTTTTAATTTAATTAATTTTCTAAGGACTAGAAGACTAACTCTGATTAAAAAAGTACAGTATGCCAAGCTAAACTTCCAGAACCATATCAAGAATTCTCTGCCTGTGATGCTGCAAGAGTCAAGTGGGCCCTGGAAGTTACAGCAGCACTACAGCAGGAACAAAATGTGATTTTATGAATGCCAAGCTGGTTCCTCTCTCTACATTTCCTTGAGAGTTGGGGCACAGGGATCAAGGATACACGAAGGAGGACAGGAGGGAGGCCTTGAATTGTTGCATTATCTTGAATTATCCCTATTTGAAAAGAGGTTCTCACCATTGTTGTGTTACATCTTCCTTGGTAAGGCAGAATGGGTATCACTGAAAACAGGTCCCAAGGATGAATTTTGTTTACTCCTATGGTTCTGATGCTTGCTGCCTTTATCCCTACAGTCAGTTAAAACAATAAATTGAGTACCAAGTAAAGAAAATCCAAGGTACCAATTATGTGATATATATTCACTGTTCAGAGGTGTTGTTGTCTGGGTGTTTGTCTCCAGAAGTTCTCCACCTACTCTCAGGCACTTTCCATCCCGTTCCACAGCTTGGTTGGGTATTTGATGCTTGTCACCTCATGAAGACAGTACAAGGAGAAAAGTGATGGAGAGAGTGCACTAAACCAGACTTTGATTTTGCATTTCTTGTGATGAGCTTTATAAAACTCAGTCCTTGTGAGACAAACAGCCAGTGTGTTGAATCAGAGAATGCTCTATGGGGTCACAGTGAAACCGTTCATATCAGGAGTCATTTGGAAGCACCTTTAGCTCACCTATCCTCAGTTTAATAATTTTGTGCCTCTCCAGCAGATGTCCCCATGTGGTAAATCCCAAAACAGGAAAGGACCAGTTGTTGGTGTTGCTACCCTGAATTCAACAGAGCTAGTGCAGGCTTGTCATAAATGAAGCGTAGAGAAAAACTTGTTAGGGGTCATATCATTATCAGTTCTCCCAGTGTCAGCATCATCAAATAAATTATTTCATTAGGAATTTTGAGAGAACATGCAGTAGCTGGCTGAGTGAATTCCTTTCTCCCAGATTCTGGAAAATTTCAAATATCATTCTCTTTCTTTTGAGAACACTTGCAATACATGGTGTTTCCTTGAACTGTAAGGTGGCTTTTCTTATATTTTTTAGATGCAGAGATTTTGATTCACATATTGATGTCATATTTATATATATTTTCATAATGCATTCCAGGAAAGGACTGTGCTGTGTCTAGAACTCACTAAGAATAATCATTCTTTGATGAACAAGTATTAAGTGCATATTCTCACTGGAATTGCTTCAGGGATGTCTTTGGTATACCCTGCACACTGATTTGAAAAGTTTCTGCTTAAGAACTATGCTGTGCAGGTGAGTGACAGTTCTGAAATGAACTAGAATGCTTTACCAAAGTTTTTTCTGAGTTGATTCATGAAGGTAGAGGTATAGGTTGCTGTTATATAAGATAAACAAGAGTGTTTGTGTCTCAATTTATTGGAAAGAACCGAAGAATTAGAAATCCAGCATGAGGCATTGGTTGCTCCTTAGAAGCCCACATATCTTTGAACACTTGTCTCTCTTTTTTGAGGCTTGTATTTCCATTTCTTGAGTTACAGACAATTGAGCATTTCTGCCAGCTCCCTTCAGAAGAGGTAATTTGTGTTTTGGTGCTACACCCTCTGAACAACAGCAGATTCTGTTAAATTGCTGGAAAAAACCATCTCTTGACTAAGTGATATTTTCCAGCTCTAGTTCTCCCTTTTGATTTAAGCTATCCTTCATATTTTCAGGATGTCTGTGATGTGATAGCTCCTGAGTATATCCATGTGTATTTATGTTCTTGGAAGCATTAGAAGCAGTTTCAGGTGATAATCAGAGGAGAAAATTTTGCAGAAAATAATAAAATCGCTCTGTCTCAAATCATATTTTCACGTGACTGTCCTTAGGCTGAGGACAAATGGTGATTTTATGATTACAGTGTACAACCCCGTGTGCACCTGGCCTGATTCCTTGGAAGAGCACTAGTTGGTATAAACTGATGGGCAGAATTAGATGTGTTTGTCATTGCCAGCTTGGATGTTGGGTTGTGCTTGAAGGTTCTGCTGCTTCTGGTGAGGGACAAGAGCTGCACACACCCTGTGATCAGTTTCTCACCAGGAGTCAGTTTTTGAACTGCTACACTTGGGTTGCTATGGTCAGTTGTTAAAATCCTGTTGATTTTTATGAGGGGGATCCTCTCATTTTTGTTGCAGGCACTTCTCCCTTACCAGTTAACTATTTCCATGGTGAATTTCTTAGGATATATATTTTTTACTTTTGAGGCATCTGAGACAAATTTTTTTTTTAATCAGAAGCAAAAACCTGTGATTATTCAAATTTTTAAAAACTGAATGTCAGCTTGGCATCTTTTACTTGGTTTTGTTCACTTGAATGATGAGTAGCTCATAAGCTGTGCTGATGTTGCTGAGAAACACAACTGGAGCAATGCTTAGGTTCTGAATCCCTGGTGCTAACCCTGGTCTGCATTTTAAGACCTCTGGGGTCACAAGTGCCAGCAGATTTCCTTTCTTTTGTCACACCTGGGTCTGAGATGCTTTGCTCACAGGGACACTGGCAGGTAAATATATGGTGTGTCATTTTGTTTCCTAACTTTCGAAGAGTTATCAATGTTGTAGAAAGTTACAATATTGAACAGAGGCTGCCCCGTCCCATCTCACTGAACTGGCATCTCTGCAAAGGAGTGTCTTTTATTTTTCCATCCTAAAGTCATTCTGATCCTTGCTGACAGGATGCATTTGCCCCCCTCCAGCACAGCAGCTCTGGGCCACATCAGCTCACAGCTGCATGGACCAAGCTCTGAATGGCTGGGAATGCTCCACGGAGCAGAACACAAATCCACTCGGGGTCTAATATCCACAGTGCCAGCACAGTGCAGCATTAGAGTGTTGTTTAATGATTCTGAGCTCATAATAAAGATGTGGCATAAATGCAGAATGCATTTAAATGCCATTACATCTCAGCAGTGGTAGTTTCATTATGTGCCATGTGTATCTCTCATAAATTGGATCAGACCTTCACAAAAGAGGTCTTTTGCAGAGGTCCACAGGAATTATCTCCAAGGGGCTTTAATTTGGAAGCAGTTTGAAAGCAGTGAAGAAGGAAATTCTTTTATAAATACCCTTTTGAAATATGGCACCTTTCAGTAACTGAAAAAATTGTACTAGAACAATTAAAGAGGTGAAAATCAGGTACATCAACATGAAAGTAAAGCTCCATCCAAGAGAAGATAAAATATTGGCTGTTTGCTGGGATTTGTTATGACAGAACGTATTTGGACAACAAAGATCATGAATGGCTTCTGGCATTTATAGAAATTACAATGAATGAATCAGCTGCTAATCCCGAGCTTGAGGCACTCTGGTTGTACAGATGACATTTTGAATAACTGACAGTCATGTTTAAACCACATGGACTGCAGTGAATTTCCTATGGAACCTTTTTCCAAATACTTTGATCACCTTGCAGTAATCCACTGTCATTTTGAATCTCCATTTCACTGGGTCCCAGACAACCAAAACATTGATAAAACACTTCTAAATTATTATTTCTAGGCATTTCTGATGACTGTGAGAGTGTGAAATAAAAGCTTCTGAAACGATATTTATGTACTCCACTGGGTTCTAATAATGCTGGGAAGCTCTGCCTTTTTAAATGTGTCACTAAAGCTATTTGAAAGACTATTGCACTTCAACATGTAGAAGGTCAAGAGAGGAGAAGATGAAATCATTCCATAACAGAAATATCAATTGAAATAATAGCCTTTTTTTGGAAGTTTATATAAGTACCAGTTTAACAGTAGCTACCCTTTCAGCTCATCTCAGTTGCAACCTTCTAAATAAAAATGTTTTCTGAATAGTCTAGAGATTATTTAATATCCTCCCGTGGGAATTTTGGATTATTTTTTTTAAGAGGAGCCTACATAGATGGAGTTTAAATCTCATGGGCTAAAAGGTTCATTTCAAATTTCCAAGATTCTGGCAAATAAATGTAAATAAATCTTTATTACTTATTTAGGAAAAAAAAAAGAAGCAAATAATACCTTTATTATTAATTAAAAATATTCTTCAGAAAGAATTTTTATATGGAAATTATTTTTTCTGACACAGAGGGAACAAACTGAGGGCCGGTCAATATGTGCAGTTTTAATTCTTATATTCACTGTCTATCTTAGAAAGTAAACCATGAGGTTTCAGTTATTAATTCATGGGTTTGACTTTGTCCATCTCAGTTGAAATGAAGATCACAGTGAATTTGGTGGTAAAGCCACCCTCACCCTGCATTTTGTCCCAGGAGTAAAGGGAGTGAGCACATCTGGCTCTTGTGGTGACCTCAGTCATTTCTAGAATGTCTCTGTGGAAGTTTTCTTGTTGGAACCCTGAATCCTGAGAATTTCAGCCTTTCAGTTCTGACAAGCAATGATCCTCAAAAGCTCACTGCATTTGACCTGAGGCCCTGGGAAAGGATCCCAAGATTGTGGGATAATACAGAGGGTGCTGCTGTGAGATTAAACAGAAAAGTTACATCACTGAGTGGAATATGTAGAAAAATTAGGTTTGTAGTATATTAGTAATATATGGGTGACAAGATGGGGGATTTTGGGCATGGGTTTGTTCTTCTTCTTTGTTCTTCACAAATGTGAGTGTTTTGTCATTGGGTCAAAAATCCTGCAATGTGGGTCAGAAATTAATAATCACTGGTTTATAAGTGAAAATAAATTTGTTAGCCATTAATTTGGGCAGTCTGGGGTATAAGTGACCTTGGAAGCAGCACTAAGTGGCCGTTTTCACCATTTCCCCGTTGTTGACTTAGAAAGCAGTCTCTGTGCAGCTATGTTACAGATAAGATACAATAAACATCTAAGTCCAAAGAAAAACTCCCTGTTTCCTGTGCTTTAATTCAAACTCTGAGTAAAACAGACTCATGAAAAAACAAAAGAAAACAAAACCAAAGACTTGCAACATTTTCTCACTGTCTGATGAGGTTAGACAATGATATTTTCTGTGAAAATAATATTGTGGTTAATTATTAATAATGTTGCACAGTGATAATATCTCTTTCATACATCTTTTGTTAGTATTTTTTGAATTTCATTGTTTTCCACTGAAACAATTTTTTTTAAAGCTTTTTGAACCACTGTTAAAAATTAAAAGAATAAAAAGATTTGCTTGAATTGTTAGGGTTATATAACAGGTTTCTGATCCTCAGAACTTCTGAAACAGTTCAGTGAGAAAACTTTGAAGTAGGCTTGAAATATGTTTTAAATTAGAAGTCTCCAAGTCAAAATGAGGTCACTTGTGTACTTATTGAATGATATTTGTATGGATAAAAGACTAAGCAATCAAGGAAAATGCACCCTCTCTTTTGTAAATAATGAATTCTTCCATATTCCTAAACCACTGTGTCTCTCTCCATATTTTATATCTGAAACACTGCATTTGTTTATGTTGACAAAATAAACATAGTACAATCAGTTTATAAAAATTACATGAAATATGGACTATTTATTAATTTTAAGTAGGGTTACTTGAACAATCTAAATATTTTGTCAGTTTTTTGCTTGCTCAACATTTTGTTTATTAATGAAGATTACATTTTATTAATTTAATGCAGATTAAATTTTGAAGTTCTGCACTACCCCATAGACTGCAGAACAGACTTGGCTTTTACACTTCCATTGCTCAAAAAGTCTCATTCCCCATCTATAAAGAAGCTGCCAGGCTTTTGTAGTTCTAACTTGGCTAAATAATACATCAAATATCAGAGCATATAAACGATGGCAAAGCACTGTCTGTGAGCCCTCAGCTGGCTGGGCAGGAACTTTTCATTTCATTCATCACTCCAGACTTGCTGTAGTGATTCCATGAAGACACCCAGGAAGCTTAAAACAGTTAATGGGAAAGAAAACTTCCTTTTGAATTGGGATGACTTTCCCTCCTCTTTTGTCTGTGCAGTATAACAGAGCTGAGTTGTTTGTTGTGTGCCTCCTCTGAGAAAACACTGAATTTGGTGGCAATCAAAGACATTTTGTGGGGGGTGCAACATAAATCCACTAAATCTCCCCCATGTTCTGCTGTGTCCTTCACTTGCTGAACCACCAGCACTTTTCCATCTCAGCTTTACTAAAAATTTCATTTAGCAGTTTATGGGCTGTGTTTTCATTTTGGTAATGTAAATAAGTTATGAACGAGCAGCTGCATATCTGTCTTACTACAGAAAGGACATACAAAATCAGGAATGCCAGGAAACATAATTAATAGATTTTCTTAAAACCCAGATCTGTGAAAATACTGGGTACAGCAGGGAGTAAAGCAGGATTTTGCTGGATGTAGCGAAATATTAAATTCCATAAAGTTGGAAATTAAAAGTTAATGATTCAGAATTTGACCTAAATCGTGCCAGCATAAAAGTAGAATTATTTAATTGGAGCTAATGGGATTTTCTGGAATTAAAGTACTGTAAATAAATTCAGTATTTCTAGGTAAGCAGTTAACTTGGAGGCATCTTCTTCTTAAAAAGAAAAATCCAAAAGAAGTCTGAAGCTTAATTTTGTACAGCAGTGCTACCTTTTTTCTTCCCAAAGCCTAATGTAAAGTGGCACTAACTTTATACTTCAGGACCAGACAGTAATTCAGTCACATATGCTTCACTATCAAAGCTACCTGTTCTGCTGGACAACAATCATCCTCATGGCTCTTCTGTTCTGTAATTTTTTAATGTATATGCTCATCTCTTAAAAAAAAAAAATAGAAATAATTTGTTCCTTTTACAAATGCATTTTTTTAAAATCCTGTTTTTTATGTACAGGTTTGTTAGGATTAACTGTGTGGAACACAGGAAAAGCCAGGCAAAGGGTGATCAGTGTTTGTACGCTGCAAAGATTTGCCAGTATTTCAAAAAACAAAAATCAATCTCCATAGAATTTATGAATTTATTTTGGCAACTTACTTTGCAGCAGTTAATTATTTATATAAATAAGGCAGAATTATTGTGAAAAATCCAATTAAAAAGTTCAATTAAAAACCTAAATTATAAGTTTAATCAGAATCTTCAGCAGCATAAAACCTGATTTGCATACAGTCTCACTGAAAAATGCATTCTGTAAGATGAATATTGCACTTTTGTGCAGTCTCAGCTCTATTAGTTATTTCTGCTGCATAAATGATCATATATCATTTTATCCATGGCAATTTTCTCTGCAGCTGCAGTTCCTGTAAAAAAGAAATCAGCTTTTTTCCCACCTTTATACTGAGAATTCAGCAGGTTCCTCTTTTTTGTGTGTGAGCAATATGTGAATCAACACAAATCAGAAAATCCAGGGTGTTCCAAGGGAAAGCTGTCCCTATCCATCCATCTCCTGTTTGGTTACACTGAATTGTTTGCCTGCCATCATAAAAAACACATTACTGCAGTAATAGCAAGTTTCAGCAAAGCTTTCTTGTTATGAGTAACAGCAGATAAATCTCAGGGTATCAGCTGTGGTAGAGGCTGAGGAGGGAAGTTGGTGTGCTCAGGGTGACAAGGGAGACCTCACAGGGGAACTGATGCCATTGGCTGTGCAGGGAAACTGAGCTGGAAAGCTTCACCTCACCTGATGCCTCCTGGCTCGTTTAGAAGGAAGTGTGTGGTCCTGCAAGAGAGAATTCAGCCCCCAAATGGTGGAATGGCATTGGCTAAAATCCACAAGAACACTGCTTTGAGCACAACAGCATAGTCAGAACAGGAATGTTCTGCGGATTGACATCTTCAGGTTCAGATGTGGTTCTAATTTCTGGTTCTTTTTCATCTTCCTTCTCATGCAGTATCTTTAGGCTTAATATTTAGATCTAAGTTATGTAAATGATACATTTATTGAGAGTGAGAACAGTGAGTTGATGGAGACCTTTTTACACAGATGGCTGTAACTCTTTGGTTATGCCTGTGATAAGAAAATGATCTATTTCAGAAAAGCATTTGACTAATAATGATTTGTGAACAAAAATACCCCATAATGCAATATGGGAAAAGTGTGCCTGTATATTCATATTTATGTGAGAGGTTGCTTATTTCAGGTTGGAAAGTTGCTCTGCAGTGGTTGTGGTTTTGTGCAGCAGAACTTCCTGCATTCATTCTCCAAGGAGGAGTCACAGAGGAGCAGTGATCAGCACAAGCTCCATTTTTTTGTACAGCCCTGTGTTCCATCATTCATATAACTGCACATCTCCCACAGATAAGCTGCTGAGGAGGCGAGAGAGCATCCCTCTCATCTCTTTTCATCTGGCAGCAATGCAGCAGGCTTGGTTGATCAATGTCTGTAACGAGGGCTATAAGGGAGCACAGATATTTGGATCAAAGGGTAATCTCTCTCTTTTATGCAACTGCAGAGCCTCACATATCACCGGATTGTTCTCTGCACTTGCTGTAAATAACTCTCCCCATCAGATCTAAGCACTTTGCAACCATTGCCTCTAAATTATTAGATGATCTACACCACCTCCATGTCTGTGCAGTTCCCTGACCTAAGGCTGCTCATTTTCACTCGACTCCAGCTTCAGATTTATGAACACAGGATCACATTTTCTCTCTAGGGGACATGTTTCATATCATACCGAATTTGTTTGTTATTCGACATTTCATCATCACCTATTTTTATTACTATACTTTGGAAAGTATGGTGAAAATATGAACTTATCTCTGTTTATTCAATGAATAGCTTAGAGCTGTAGCATGGGTGGGAGCAGGTGTAGTTTCCCCTGGAGACCTTTCAGAGAGAACCATCCTCCAGGTTGTCCACGTGCTCAGTTACCTCTTTAGGTGGGCTCTGACATGTAAGGTGGAGAATGGACACACCCTCAAAATCTTTCTTTACAGCTGTGCCCATAAAGACACCTGAAGGCTGTGATATGGAAGCTGTGGACATTCAACCCCTTGATATCTAAAGAAGTACTCAGGGTTGTGCATTACCCTGTGATCCTGACTTAGAGCCCACCCCTATAGCTGTGCAGCTGTGAGGGCTGAAGTTAGCACAGTGCTGTAGCTTTCCATCATTCTGATGTTACCCCACAATGCCTAGAAAGATGCATATGGCAAGGAATCTGGGAAAGGGGGATTTGTGAAGGCCTGTGGAGTGGTTTCAGAAAATCTAGAACTCTGTTTAAACCTACCCAAAGGGCAGCATTACACTCCTTTAGAAAAAGCATGAAATCCACTTTGTAAAACCAAGCACAAACCAGCTGTTGGTGTGTGGCTAGTGCCGTGGAACAGAAATAGCTTTATGTGTCTGAAAACTGAGAGTAGCAGGGCTCCTGGACTATGCCTGCTGCAGGTTCAGCATGGCTCAGGGATGCATGAGGTGCTTTTCACAGCTGAGCTTTCACTTTGCTCCTTCCGTAGGAGCAGACCCCCGAGATAAGACACTTTTACAAAGTGCCTTTCCACAGTGAGTGTTGGAGAGGGGAATGAACACAGTAGCAGAGACCTGTACCTGCCTTTCCTTTGGTTCTATTCTGCTTGGTTCTGTTCTGTTTTACACTTCACACAGGTGCTATCACTTACCCCGAGCCATCTGCCTCTGCTGTGCCCCTGGACACCACGGCAAGTTCCAGTCAGGTTCGTTGTAATCATCACCAGTGAATTTTCTCCAAATACACCTTCGTGTCAGGTTTTGCTGCTCAGTTTCAGATGTCATCACCCCCTTGTGATAGGTACTGTGGTAATGAGACAGGTAAAGGGCAGAGTAGAAATTCAAAGGGTAATGAGAGGAGTAAAATACACAATATGCACCTCACCAAAGGAATGAGGCAGTCACTGTTGTGATAGAAGGAATACACTGACAGGCAAATAGAGATGAACCTCTTAATGCTTCAGTTCTAGTGGAGCTAAGTGGTCTTGATTGCTAATGGTCTCTTAACTCACCTCTTACTGAAAACAGATGCACTTGGTGCTCCTGCTTGTGTCTATTCACACAATATTCACAGGTCAGTGTGCTTGGAGAGGAGAATTCTGAAAAGTACTTACCCAGAAAGGGTGCAGAGTCATTTTTTCATGATAATCTGGGAGCCAGAATATAGCAGGGACAAATTTCTCACAAAGACACTGAGGCAAAAATATTTGTGACAAAATTTCTAAAACAGGAATAAATTCTGGAGAAGCATAAAGGATTACAAACTCTTTAAAGTGAAACTAATGAAACATTTGATGAGTTGCAAAGAATTTGCTCAGTGAGCAGAAGCTTAGTTGAGGTGAAACTAGAGATGCTCTTATAGAACTGGTTAAGGATATGTAAGAAAAGAACATTAGAGCTCATGCCACAATGTGATACTTATCACAGATGACAAAGGGAGGGACAAAAGTCTGTGGAGAGAAACATAAGGCCTACTTTGGGCATCTCATTGAGTGTTTTGAATCACACTCCATGGATGGAACAGGAGCTTTTAACTGAGGTTCATGGAATCCTAAATCATATGTCTCAAATACTCTAACAAATACCAGGCACATAGATTAAGAAGTTTAGCTGGTTAAAACCCAAAAGGTCTGGTAAGACAGATCAGAAGTAGCTGTTGAAGTTAAGTAGAGTTGACAACATACATTTACAGAGTTCAAATGGCAAATGGAAAACATCTACAGTGAAGCAAAAGGAAGAGACCCATCTTTCATACATAACTGAAATACCTGAAGGTGCAATGCTCAGACAAGAGGAAATAAAACATAATGCCAAATGTAAGGGATATTACTCATGACTTTACACCACCAGATAAGGAACTAATATGAACAGGAGGGAAAACTAAGTCATGAACAAATTTATTTCAATATTTCCACGTGTATAAATGATGCTGAATATTGCTGATTAAGGTGGCGATGTGTAGTGGGTTTAGTTTGCACAACCGGGCAGAAACACCAAATAGTGTAGTGGTTTTATGGTCAATTTATGCACTGTTCCCTGATTCCTTTTCTGTGAGATAAACCATTAGGAGACAGCAAAGCAGGCACACAACTTATATGCTATGATAAAGTTTATTAACAGACCCAAGAGAAAAGGAAAGAAAAAACCAATCACAACACACAGCCAGAACTTCTCCTCTTCTCCCTCCCCCTCCTTCTCCTCTCCCTCAATCCATGTCGCAGTTCTCAAGAAAGGAAAAGGGTTTCTTCCTGCTTTACGTGGTTTTCCAAATTGCCACTGGCTGCAGCAAAAAACAATCTGCAGTTATGTAAAGTCTCTTTGTCCATAAAACCCTCTAGCGGTTCCTTCAACTCTAGAACATGGGCCAGCCCACGGGGGTATCACNAGGGCTATTTTCTTCAGTTCGACATGCAGTGTGTGCTGGCAGCTGCGAACTGCAGGCCCCTCCGCCAGTCTCCTACTGGTCCCGTAGAACAAACCCCGTCCCGGAGAGGCCGTGCCGGAGGGAGCCCGAGGGCCGCCCCCCCAGAGCCCCAGAGTCCGTGCTGTGGCTTGGGAAGGGGGCAAGGGCAGGGACACCCGGCCCAACCCAGCCCGGCAGGGCCCGGCGGGGCCCCGGTGGGGCCGTGGCTCCTGGCCACCACCCCTGGGCTGGAAGAAAGTCCCCAGCTCCTGCCTTCTGTGGGATTTATTGGTAACATTGAGAGAAACGCAATTTGACCAGGCAACTGTCTGTCATGTTGGGGTTAACCTATAACACGATGCCATCATTATTTTTTTTTCTTTCTTTCATTTGACATATTGTTGTTTGTGACTTTGTGCCACAAGTTGTGTCTCTTAAGCTTTGAGCTGGTAGAGCATTCTAAGACACATGCAGTGGCAGGCAGGCTTCACCGAGGAGTGACAAGCAGAGCAATGCCTTAACTTCTGAGTTTGGGGCGTTTTATTCCAGCACCCTTAGCATTGCCATGTCTTCTGTAACACAGGAATAATACAGCCAGTGAGGCTTCCTCTCTTACAAATGACCAGTAACCAGCAAGGTCTGGGTTTTCAGAAAAACACTTTGTGTATATTGAATATTTTCAAGGGCTTGGTTTTGAACCTGCCACGCTTGGGTTGCAGAGCAGAGCAGATTTTTCCTTCTGGGGGGCACTTGGACTAAACCTGCAGGACCCAGAGCAGTGGAGGAGAGCAGTGAGGTGTGAGGGAGCCTCCCACAGTGCTTTCCAAATGCTGTGCTGGTGCTGCTGGCTACATCCTGTGGAAAACACAGAAAAGGGTAGAAGGACTTCTAAGGGGTGAGAAATAAAAGCAAATTTTAAGAATAAAGCAGAAAGATTTTAGGGAATAGATTCAGCTGCAAAAATATTGAAGAAGATACATATATACAGTAGAGCAAGGATATTAAACAAAGTTTTAAGTTTCTAGGCCTAACTGAGATGGCTTTTAGAGTTGCAAAAAGTATGCTTAACAAGAGAGATAAAGTTAAGATTAATAATGTAATATTATGCACTGTTATATAAGGTATAAAACAAGCAAGTATTGTTTATAATGAATATACGTGCAATATAGAAGATGGGTTGAAACTGCTGCCAGTAACTTTTAGAATATCTGCTATTAGCTGAGAAACTTTTAAGAATGCTCTGTAACCAGGAAATCCTTGGTTTTTGCCTGTGCAGTGCAAGCTGGTATCATCTCTGATGTCTCAACTCAGTCTATGAGGCTGATAATAAAAGCTCACAGAGCACCTGTCCTGGCTCCCCATCCCGTTTGGTTTTGGTGCACATCCCCCTGCTGAGCACCGGGGATGGGGGATTTGCATCACCAAGGGCTCTCTGTGCAGCTGAGGAGCTTTACACGAGCTGGCTTGTGAGGGTCTCTCCACACAGCTGTAATTGGGAATTTAGACACAAAACTCAGCTCCTGTTATCACTGCACATTGCATATCCTGTTGGTTTTTCATGGAAGCATAAAGGGAGCAGTTCAATGTCTGTCTAGCAAGAGCTTTCCTGGGATTGCTTGTGCTGTTGCTGCTTTCTAGATGATGCTGCCTGATTCAAGGCACCTGAAAGGTTTAAATGATACAAATGGAAGAAGAAAAAAGTTGGATCAGACAGGCTGTCTAATTAAAATGGAAAATGTAATGTTTTAAAATATCAACAAAGACTGGAAAGGGAAAGGATAAAAGGACAAAGGAAATATTTAGTCAGGATAAAACTCACCCCAGAACAGGTGAAAAAACACTGTTCCGTGAGCTTTATGAGCTATCAAAACAGGAGACAGGCCAGCTGCCTCCTGGGATGAGAGTCCTACACATTGTCAGTTGAAAGGAAAGGAGATTGTTTTTCTCCACATTCAGAATACATCCACACATGATGCTCTAGCTGGTGAAAGGGACAGCTGTATGTCAGTTCTGCCTCAATTTCATCATTCTTTTCAGCACATAATCAGGTTGGACAGTTTTAAAAGTTTGTCTTCATTTAGCTAATGCAATGAAATTTATTGTCATGGAAGTTAGTCCTTGAACTTAGACATGATTAAATTACTTCCAAGCAGACTGATTTTATCTGTCAGTCAGGAACACATTATAATTGGTGGTTGATTCATACTTTTTAGCAAATATCAAGTAGAATCAGAACTTCTTCCCTTCAGAGATTAGTTCAATATGTCTTTGATATTCCTGATTGTAGAACTTTGTGTTGTTAATATGCAAATTGACATTTCAACCCTCTGTAGCCTGCCACTGAATTTTAATAGAGTACGACTAATATTTCATGATAAAGTACTAAAAGAATAAAGGTACACAAGTAAGTAGAAAATTTTTTCATAAACTTTTTCCTGACTATTCTTTAGCCTGTGTCCTGGTGTGAATTATACACACCCCAGGGTGGTGTGGCTGGTTTTACTCTTCCTTGTGCCATAGAGTGAGAAGAAGAGATTGATGTGATTTCACAGTTCAGCAATCAGAGGGTATCATGGGCTCTCTCCCAGGAAAAAGCTATGCAACCAATACGACCAGACAGTGCTGGTCTGCCTTTAGTGCTTGTTCAAGGTTAAATTATTACAAATGCTTGAGAAGCAGCATAACTCACATGTGTGTGGTCTGTCAGAAATATTCAGTAATTTCCATCCTGATGAGAAGGGCAGAGGTTGTTCCTTGCAGAGGAGATTGAGTAATGTAAAAATCTGTCAGGAAAACACACAGAAATATATTTTATGTGTTTTGGCTGAATTTTCATGATCTGAAACCAGAATATTTACATGTTGGGGTCCATTTCACAAGACAAAAATAGTCCATGCTCATACATAATAATTTCTGGAGATTTGTTGGGTAGGGACTGCAAAAGTTTAGGTGAGATAACACTGAGCTTGACTGAAAAGCTGCTGGAAGGTCTTCAGAGTAATTTCTGATGGTAAGGCAGAGATTGTGTAAGGAAAATTTCAGTTGCTTGTCAATAAAAGATGGAAATAGTTCAAGGGCTGAATTTGACCCTAGCTCTTAGAAAACTGGCCATAAATGAGGCCCAACCTCATTTCTGGTGTCTTATGAAGATATATTTTGTTACAATTGACAGTGAAGAGAAGTGAAATGGGATTTATTTTACCAAGTGTTTTCTTTCCTTAAGACCTGTGCTAAAGCCTTAACAAATATTCTTAACTGAAAGTATCATAAATTTGGTCTCAATAATCAATCAGAGACATGGATCCAATTAGAGAATTTATTAATTAAAAGCAAGCGGATATCAGTCAAAGACAGCGGTGGGCGGGCGAGGCCAGCTTCTCCTGCTGCCTCTCAATGCAGGGTGCCGGAGAGTTACAAATTGTCACTTTTTATAACCTTCTGCATCACCCTCCTACAGTGTCCCCTCGTGGCTCTTGGTTGGNAACAGTTTGTGAACTACACTACTTGTAATTTATTACAAGAGGATCCTGAGAATGTTTGAAATTTTCTCTCATTTTGAGAAGAAATTTTCAGGCTTCTTCCTCTGGGTGTTCTAGATTTGAGATTAAATTGAACTCAGATTCTTAAGGGTAAAATCATTGTGAATTTATTATTCTACTGTTAACTGCTGTCTCTCACAGTTTATGACAGTTCAAATGTTCTGTTTTGAACTGAAGTGAATTAGAGGATAGGTGTTTGAACAGTCTGGATTTAAGTTTTCGAACACTGTCTTGTAAGAATTTAACATTTTCCTCTTATAAGAAAGTCAAAGATTTTGCACAGTCCTTATGAGCCTCAAAAATACATTCTTCAAGAGAAAAAACCAGCCTGTTTTGAAGGTTTGCAATAAAACTGTTGGCTGTGTATTTGTAGTGTTCTGTACAATGGGCTTATGACTGGAACCACGCCATCCTTTTATCCCCAAAGATATAAAGACAGAATGTTCATGTTTTCCAGACACTATTTTCCTCTTTTTCTACCTGCCTGACTCTTTCTATATATGTGTATTTTAAAAACAGACTTTCAGGGGGGAAGGAGCGGGGAAAGGCAAAAAGGAATTATCTGGAAGATATTCTCTCCTGTTTAGAATTAAGTTATGACCACAGGAATGAAAATGAGGAGGAAAAAAATTACTGGTGTTTTTTTCTCTTCTGCATTAAACCAGATGTGTTAAAACAAGCTCAGTGCAGGGGGGATAATCTGTCTTGATCAGCAAAAATCCACCAGCCCCCAGGACTGGGAGGCTGCAGAGCCATTTTAGCATCCTCTGCCTGTGGTGATTTCCAGCTCTCTCACCAGGGCCCCTGAGCTGAGACAGGGTGCTGGGCTGACAGGGAGGCATCACCTCCAGCATCCATCCAGATGCCACAACATCTCTGCACAGCCTCTCTATAAGCATCCATACAAACATCTCTGTAACAGCAGCCCTGTGCTGCACACACACAGAGCCCAGCAGAGAATATGTGCTGTTCATGAACCAGCAGAGATGGGAACGGGGAGAAAATCCCTTCTGTCTGCACCTGCTCTAAAAATCATGCTCTGTGCTTTCTAAAATGCCAAATGGCTCTCTGAGAGCTCAGGAGTTGCTTTAAAACAATTGGCTTTTTGGTGTGAAAAATAAGCAAACAGATAAAAAACATTTTTTTGTTGTTGGCAAAATCTGTTAAAAAGCTGTGGTGTATTTGGAAAGAAAATGAAAAAAGGATTCACTGATTTGTTTTGGTCAGAGGTCTATGTCATTAATCTACTCTCAAGGTCTGTTGGAGGTGTGAGCAGAAAAAAACTCCTCTAATACAATAAAAATTCTGATACTGCCTTGCCCTGCAACATTTACTGTCTCCCCTAATGGGAAGTCAAAATTTACATGTATATTAAAATAGTGTAATTTATCTCAGCTTATCTCAGAAGTTTCTGTATAAGAAGGAACTACTCTGGAAAGCAGTCTTAAAAAAACCTCTTACTCTGGAACTTTTCAGAAAACTTACAGTATTATAGAATATGTTTTACCAATTGGAAGAGATTTTTTCTTTTTTTTTTTTCTTTTTTTTTTTTTTTTTTTTTTTTTTTTTTTTTTTTTTTTTTTTTTTTTTTTTTTTTGTTTTGTCAGGAACAAGCTGATAAATTTCATTACTTTTGCAGGAGTAACCAGCTAAATTGGATTAACCAGATGAACTGATAACATCCCCAGAGGCTGCCTTAATGCCCAGGGATTTCTTCCTGACATCTCTATTTCCATTTACATCCTCCTCCTCCTTCTCGTCATCGTTTGAGACACTAAAATGTTTTTCAAATTGTGTTGTGAAGTGACAGCATATGGTAATTTGGGTGGTGTATGATCAAAAAGCTTGGTGACCCTTGCTCTAGGAAATGGGGAAAGGTAAGGCTCTGTTTCCCTTGATACTCAATGTCTCCCATCCTTAAATAATCCCATCCTTAAAGAATGCCAAATCTTCCCTGTTTACCCCTTGCTGTCCATCCTCTCTTCACCCCCATAACAGGACTTGTTTTCCTCCTCTGGCAGCCCTAAAATTCCCTCTGCCTAAGACCTGTCAGGATGTCCTTGTGTTGCTCTCCCTCCCATTGAAGGAAACTCATTGCAGTTCAGTGAGGCTCCAGTGGTCTCTCGGAGTTTTACATTCCTGCCTGGTGTAAGAAAGTTTCAAACCACCTGATGGTAGAATTTACAGCGTGCCAAGTGCCTTGGGAACATGCACAGATGACAAACCACAGCTTTACCCTGCCCACAGTGAGAAGCACCAGTAAGTCAGTGGGCTGCTGAATCAGGCACTAAAGTTTTAGCTAAAGTCTGCTTGTTAAAGCCACCAGTGACAGCCCCAGGACACTCAGTGCTGCACACCTCTCTGAAGGGATTTAAGGAGCTGCTCCTGGGAAAGGCATGGAAAACAACCCTGTCCTGGGTTTATTCGACTGTAGCTGCAGTGATGTGACTTCAGAGGTGGGAAAGAACTGGGAATGATGTCTAGGACTACACAGCAGTATAGTTTTCTTCCTGCTTACATATGAAATGCAAAACTCAAAGACACTATTTACAGAATATTAGCCTCTTTTGTTCATTCTTTGCTGTCTCAAAGGCATTTCTCTTACCCATTCACCTTTGCGTTCACCCTCTATTTCACAGTTTTTCTGCAAGGATGAGGCCTTTTCACAAAAAGATCTTTTTCACAATTCACTCTTGCAACAAGGTGAAAACTGATTTTCACAAATTCATATTCAACTCATGCTTGAAGTGAATTAAAACTACAGAAGGACAGTGAATATATTTTAATGTTTTTGTCCCTTCATAGTAGTTTAATGGGATATAAGAAAGTGCTTGAAGTGTGAAACCCATAACAGGGTATTTCTCTAAGTATGCATTGCTTCCACGACTAACTCAGCCTCATGCTTGGACTGTTGGTTGTTTGGGGACTACAGTTTTTATCTCTGCTCTTTGGCAGAGTCATTAAATTGTTATTTGTCTTTAAATAATGTTGAGAATTTAAATATAATTAAAACTTGTTTCATATTTTGAGCTGAGTTCTGGGCTTAGAGTATGGCACGTTGAATGTTGCCTGCAGCTTACATATAATTTCTTTTTTATGAGTTGAACCCTTAGAAGCACAAAGCTTTTTTAGCAGACTTTCAGTGGAAGCTGTTTGGCAAGAGGGATTTTTTTCGCGTTACATCCCTCAGTAGAAGTGCAGAGCTGCCATTTCAATTTGTCTCATGTATGTCTGTGTGTCTCCTGTAACTGGGCAGACTTGTCTCTCAAATCTCTTGCCACTAAGTGCTAGTCTGGAACAAAACACAGTTCCACAAACATGATGTACAAGAAAAGGCTAGGTAATAAGTGGTATAGGTAGGAAATGGCACAGATCTTCAGGTTAATTTCATCAGACTGATCACCTCCCTGTTTACATGGCCCAGTTTTTATTCAGTTATTGAAGGACTCTATAGGTTCTCCCTTCCACATTCTCTTTCCTTCGTTCTTTATACTTTTTTTTTTATCCTCTTGTTTCTCTTCCTTTGATATCAGCTCTCACTCTGAGGTGCCTACAGATCCCCAGCTCCTCTTTGCCCAGCTGTGCTTAGAAGTCAGCAACCATTTCATTGACGACATTGACACAGGGCTTGAAGGAACACTGAGTTTGTGACAAGACTACACTGGGAGAAGCTGCCTGGAGGGCAGAGAGGCCCTGCAGGGAGCAGAGATCACCAGCTGGATGAAGTTTAACAAGGGCAGGTGCCAGATTCTGCACCTGGCACAGGGCAGCCCTGTCTGAGTTTGGGACCGGGGAATGCTCTCAGGCACAGGGTGGGATTGTTGGGTCTGTCCTGTCCAGGGCCAGCAGCTGGACTCAGTCATCCTGATGGGTCCCTTCCAGCTCAGCCTATTCTACAGTTCTGTGATGTCCTCCCAAGACTGGGCTGGGAGCAGGAAGGGGAAAGCACATTTGGCTTTAAGACCAACTTATAGGATGGGTTAAGAAGCCTAATCTAGACAGATTTGGACAAGACTGTAAAGCTACTGGGTGATTTCCTTACACTTTGATCAAGTGATCAATTTTGATCAATTGAGTAGGTGTTACCTGTTTAGAGGCACTTTACCCTTCTAACCTGCCTCTTTAAAAATTCTAAATTTTAAAGGGTTTTTTGAAAAGCAAGCTACAAAGTTAGCAGTTGGAGGATTCATGTCATTATGCTGAAGTTGCCTTAAAGCTGGGTATTAAGTCACTGCCAGCTGTCTTCAACCACCTGTTTTTCCGCAAATATCCCATCCTTAGTTTGGTTTCCAGGGAAATGAAATGAGCTGTCCTTGCACCCAGGCTTTGATGTGAACAAAGTAAAACTTAGACATACCTGGTGGGATTATATTTCCTATACTCTGGGAGTTAAGTCAGTGTTTTCCTCCCTAGCTTTCTGGCTCAAATCCAATTTGATATCTGCCTCTGTGCATTGCATTGTTTACACTATTTGCTGGCAGGTAATGGGATTATTTAGATAAAACAAGCAAATGTGTTTTATGCAAGTTTCCTGACAGTATGGCCATGTACATATGACAGGTACCAGACACATGATTTTCTTTGGTTGAGATGAAAGGAAAAGCTGTACAAATAGTTTCTCTCACCAAGCAAAAGTGCAAAGCACAATATTGCATTACAGTATTTTAGAAACATGCAGGAAATTTACTCTCAGAATGTTGTGGATTTGTCAGTTTTTGCTAGAGGTAACTGACTTTGCTTTTGCTGAAACACCACAGGAGCTGGAGATGAAAATCCAGGTTATTTTCCATTTGCTCCTGCATGTTTTCAGAGACCAAATGTTAGATGGAAGGTCAAGTCTTGGGTGGAGGGAATAAGCAGACATCCAGAATTGAAAAAGAGAGAGATCCAGTTGGCAATTGAAGAGGCATTGTTGGAGAAAACAGTGACACAGCTATCAGAGGCTGAGGATAAATTGTTGTTTTTGTTTGCTAGTAACTTTCTTTCATCCATTGCTTTATTAAGATGGTAATATGGAAGAAAGAAATGAGATAGGGAGTATTTTGTGGGTTATATGACAAGATTTTTGAGAGGAAAGAGACAGAAACATAGCAATGACTTGGTTTACATAAGCTCCTTAAGAAAATGTGGCTCTGAAAAATCTGTGACTGGTGAAATGAGGAAGGAGGGCTGGAAGATTAATTAGGCAGGGGATTGTATGTTCATTTTTTAATACTGAAAAAGTAATCTCCGGAAAAATAAATGATTGCATTAAAGAGGGACAAAGTAGGGGAAAAGAAATGTAGTGGCAAAGCAAAGTGCTCTTCCTGTGAAGGGAAACTCAGGCAGTCAGCAGGACCTGGAAGCACTGAGTGAGCACAGGCAGCAGTGGTGCAGGAGGGAAGCAGGTGTGAGTGTTCAGAGAGGGGGTGTCTCATTCTGGTATCACTCACATCAGTTAATGGCAGGAACTGCTCCACAGGAGGCAGAGGAATTTCACAGCTTAAAACTGGTGGGGGGTTTAGGATTTTGGACTCCTGGTTGAAAGGAATTGTCCTGACTGAAATGGGAAGCCCTGGAAGTGAATGTAAAGAGGAATGATGACTCACACTTGGAAATAGTACTGTGGATGCCTCCGGACTGGCTATACAATATTATTTTCCTGGTTATTGTGGTGATGACCTGAAATCTGCCACGAAACCACCACGCAGCACTGGTAATAAATGAGGTTATGCTTTAGGAGTTGTGCTGGTTTTGCTGATATTAGTTTGTGATATGTGATAAAGCAGCAGCTGGGTCAGGGAGCCTCTCTGCAGCTGACATCCTTGGGGCTGCCTGGATAGCTGCTAGGGCACTTGGGTAAAGCAAAGGGGGAATTATCCCAGGCAAATCTGTAGGCTACAGGACACCAGTCCATCTGAGGGTTGAAGACATTCATGTTCTCTAATGCCATCATTATTACAGTGCTATCCTAGGTAATTTTTGCTGGATGAAGAAGTAGCAATTCTTATTCTTAGGCTGCCTGCCACTTTGTATTATAGAGGGCTCTTGTAACCTTTATCTGAATGTTCTCAGCACCTCATCTGCTTGCAAAAGACTTTTGAAATTCAGTGAAGTGGAAGACTTCAGGGTAATAAATGTTCACAAGTAGAGTCACCTGGGAATGTACTGTAAAAGATTTAGAGGTTTTCTGTTTGAAAATTGCTGAATCCCCTAAACCAAATCTTTCCTGATCCCAGACTTTGGACACATGCAGAATGGAAGACCTGGTCAAAATGAGAGATAGGAAAAAAAAAAATTCACAAAATGGCCATTATCAACAATGAAAAGGAGACAGATAATCATCTACTTGAGAACAGCCAGGCACCTCAGCAGTGTATGTGCCTGTATTGAGCTCAAGTTCTCTGGGGAAGAAAACTCTTAAGGCAAATGTTAACACATTTTGCTTCACACCAGGGCATGTGGAGGCATGGCCAATTACACCAGGATCATCTTTAATTGCAGAGTTCCTCGACTGAGTTGCTTTCCCTTGGCTTTATCCTCCAAGTGCTGCTTGTTTTCTGGAAACCACAAAGCTGCAAGGAAAAGCCTCCACATATAAACATTCTACTAAGAGGTTTTCTCATTATCCTTTCAGTAAAGCTCCCTCTTGCTGTTGTCGTTTAAATGGTTCACTGCAGATGCATTTTATTATTTCAAATAATTTTCTTTCCTTCTTTTTTTTCTATTAAAAGGCAATGTTTTCCCTCTTTTTAGAAAATAATAACAATCCAGCTTTGTTAACACATCAAGTTGCCTTTAAAGGCCAGAATTTGATGAAAGTTGGTGAATTCTATTGGCAGTAGGAGTAAGTGTAGCTAAAGGAATTAAAAAAGAAAAAGGAGTCATAAAGAGAAAAACTTAAAATACAGAAATGAAATGATACACTTTTCATGTTGTTATAAAAGGGTAGTAAAAGGTAATTCCCTAAGTAAGCTTATCTAACAAAAACTGGCTTTGGATGTCAGGTGTCAAAGGAATCTTAGGTGTTTGCAATTCTAGAATTTGCCACTTAAACTTGGAGGCACTGGAAATTCCCAGCTCCTGTGTTTGGTGTGTGTCTGGGATTCACTCAGGGGCATCAGTGTTGCTCAGTGGCTGCACAGCACTGGACACTTTCTGTTTATTTTAGGTCAGGAAGTGGTCTCAGAAATGTGCTAAGTACCTTTTATTTTTTTTTTGCTCAGATATTTAAGAGTGTGAATTTGCTCATTGAGCCATCTGTGTCAAACTTTGTAGGAATAAATACTGAGGCCTTAAAATTTTATGTGAAAAGTTTATTTAGAGAAATGTATCTTCGCAAATTGTTCGCCTTTTTGTAGATTCACTGGCACAAATCAAGTGAACTATGTATTTGTAATTGCTGGTTGACTTTAAAAAAATCATAATAATGGTACTTTTGTTAGGAAATTCTAAAAGCCCAGGACTAAATTAAGGTTTTCAATGCTCTTTACTTTGAAAAATTGATTCAAAGAATACTTTACAGTGTTCTGTGGTTTGCTTTTCCTTTCATCTAATAATTTTTAGCATACTTGCTCAGAAAATAGAAAACATGGAACACACAGTATCAAGATTGTGCCTCAGGCAGAACTAATAACTTCTAAAAACTTTCATTTTACTATAGATATATTTTTGATGAAAAATATTACCTTCTTCTCCCAAAATTGTATGTCCAGGTTCCCCACTTCTTCTGTTTTCTTCTGGCCTTTCTTTTTCACCCAGCAACAAAATGAGATTCAGATCAAACCTGGAAAGTAATCTTTTACTGCTACGTCCAGGTTCACTTAACTATGGTGCAAGATATTAGCAAATTTCTTTCCTTGCCTATATTTATCAGGCCAGACTGTATTGGTTAGAATCTTTATTTTGTCAGATTTTGTTTCCTTTCAAAGATGTTCTGTCTCCAGATGAAAAACCTCCAGTATAACAAAGTATTTAAATTGTTTTGGGAGCTAAAATGTGTACTATGGGCAGATTTCAGCAGCTATAAATCTTTTTTAGCTTCACAAAAGTGAAAGGTTAGGCTATTTCAACGAGGTACCAGGCAAAGAATGCTTTATATGAGGAAAAGAAAGATGAATTGTTGCCAGCACATAATTTTGTATATATAAGTTATTTGTCTAGGAACTATCCATCCTAAGCCATTAGTTCATAAGAAGGTGACTCTGTGAAAGGATCAATAAAGTTTGCTAACGATGCAGGGAATGTTCAGACAGGATCAACAGGGCCACTTTTTAAGCCCGTGCCTGAACCCAAGCACCTCTGGGGAAGGTGCTGGTGATGCCATGATGATTTTTTTGCCTTTTGTTTTATATACCCCTGCTATACCTTTTTACAATTTCTTCATTCTTTGTGCTTTTTGTCTCCATTCTAGGACTTGCTTGTCAAGCTGGGAGACTGAACATTTCCGAAGCTTCGCAGTGAGGGATCCGTGTGCCCAGAGCCCAAGGGCCTCTCCAGAACACATTTTGTAAACTGAGATAGAACCATCCAGGGGAAGGCTCCTCGGGGAAGGGGGCTCATTTGAGCCTCTCATTGGGGAATCTTTGACAGATGTGCTAATTAGTAACACCTCTAATGTGATACCAGGTCTTTGGTGGGTGGGCAGTGCAGGGTGCATGGAGGTGCATTCAACCTGGACGTGGTGCACCTGAGGATCCTTAAAATAAATACCAAGGGAACATCCCTTTTCCCCTTCTAACTGTGTTTGACTCTTGATTTTAAGAGCAGGAAAAGGCATCACTGGCAGCTCCTTGTGCTCATTGGCTTCAGCAGCAGCACTTGTTTCTCGTGGGGTACAAGCACCTGAGGGGCTCCTGATGTGACTGCCGTGGGACCAGGGTGTGTGTGCATGGGACGGGGACATCTTCCAAAACAGAACTCATCCTCATCCCATCCTCATGGTTCCTGCTCAGATGGAACTGACACCATTTGCTGGTGCAGGACTCTGCTCTCTGCTGGAGAGTGTTTTTCCAGAGCCCTGAGCCCATCAACAAGCCTTGACTGCCTGGAGCAGCCTCACCTGGCATCACCACCCACACCTCCTCTGCTTTTCTCCTCTTCAGGAGCTCCAGCTGTGCTTCCCACTCCTTCCCTGAGCTGTGTAGTAGCTAGCCCTCCTGTCCCAACTTGATAATTATGCTTTCAGAATTTATCTTGGACTTGGTTTTTTAATTGCATCTTGTCAGATGTTTGCTGAATGGCCACCAGAGCTGTCAGTCACCACAGCCCAGCCCTGCCTGGATACTGTGGCACTGCACCCTGACAGGTACGATTGCTACTTGGTCAGCCTCAGCTCCTGGTCTGTCTGCCCTTGTGGAACAGCTGCTTCTGCTGCTGCTCCCTGATATGTCCATTTGCTGTTTCCCAATCATATTTACAGTGGGAAGAAGGGAATGTCTCACAACCCTTGCTGAGCATAAAGTGTTATCTTTGAACTGCAAAGTGCTTATCAGGTGCCAGTGGGTCTGTCACACTTGTACGAGGGTACTGGTTGAGTCTGTTTGCTGATCTACCACTTAAAGTGAGTTTTCCATTTTCTAGAGGATGCTTTGCTACTAAACTTCAGGTTATTGAGTGGTTAGATTACCTTTGGAAAGTACAGGTTGCTCTGTTGACTCTCTTTCTGTTTGTTTATTTGGAGTGAAACCCCACAGATAATTTCCATCCACCCCATCTGAGTGGGAAGAATGGATCTTTGGGGCACCAACAAAAGGTGATGCTGAGGAATCCACTCAGTGCAAGTGGCCTGGGGTGGAGCCTGAAGTGAGACGTGGTGAATTGCCACCTTTTGGATAACAAAAGGCACCTGAGGCTCATCCTGGTGGAGACACTTAGAGATACGGCAGGGGCTGAGAATGCCAGACGTTCTCATGCTTGAACTGTGTGGGGATAAAAGCCCAGGGTTTTCTCTGTTTAGGGTCTCTCCTTGGGGACAGCAGCTTGGACTGTTTCTGTTTTACTGCACTAGGAATTGTTGGAGGCCAGAAAGGGGAGGGTGTTTGTTTGCCTGATATACCTGAGTTAAGGCCAAATATTAAAGATCAGGAAATGAGCTGCTCTCAACCTGATCCCAAATTATCTGATGCCCCTGGCCTTAAGCCATCTGTAAAACCTGACCCTGGTTCTGCTGTAAGACCCTCAGATGTAATTTATACCCCCCTGTACAGGTCTAATTATGATTCAAGGCCCTGCAATAAGCTCCCAGCACTTCTGGAAATGTTACATCTACTGAAGTCTGAGTTGGGACATAGAAATGGCATATAGATTCTCATGGGGTGAAAAGGTGAAGGTTTTTTAAATTTCTTTTATAGTAAGCTGATAAGAAATAAAACACAAAATGGTGGAGTGACGCAGCTAAAATTCTTTCTTCCTTTCTTCTTCCCCTAAGTCCATGTTCTGCTGAAAAAGTATTGGACAATTTTTACAGCATTTCTGCTGTTACAAATAGATTTGTTACATGGACATTGGTTTAAATCTATAAACAATAAGTTACATTGGTTATGGTGTAAAAAGAGCTCGAAAGAAAAGGAATCATCATTATTCTTTTTCTTCTTCTTCTGGTTCTGTTACTCCTCTTCTGCACCGTTGCTATGTAGTTTGCTGGCTGTAGTGCTGATAAGATAAATAAACAATGACAGAATTCAAACGTTCAGCCTTTGCGATTTTCTACCTGTGACACCAGAACAGACAAAATTCCCTGTGTCCATCCTGGTAAACGAGGCCAGGTTTGGAATAAACTGAATTATTATTATAAATAATAATTTATTCCAGGCCAGGAATAAGTTGTTTTATGGAATGAGACATGTGAGATACAGCTGTGGGAAACCTGGGGTGGATCTGGTAAGGAAACCTGGTGTGACTGTGAGGGAGATACACACAGGGACCTGTCAGGCCCCTGGAAAGGGGTTTTGGTCCCAGCAGTGACACTCTGGGGTGGTGTGAGTGTGGCTGCCAGTCTTGTGAAGGGTCAGACTGGGAAGTTTTCGTAACAGGAAGTTCCAAAATCTAATTACCAGGATAGAGGGGAAGAAAGTGGGGTTTTGTGTAAATGTGTTGAAGTCAGGAGGGAATAAATGAGGGACAGAGGTGGAGAGCAAATCCTCCAACTACAGTCCAGAAATCTCTGCAAAGAGAAGACTGAGCAGAAGGAGGAAAGGGTTGTTGAAATTGAAGTGTTGGTATGAGAACAAACTGTGTTATCATAAAGAGTTGGACAATTTGTTAATGAAATGTGATAATTCTTTAAGCTGGAAACAGAAACTCAAGAAGTGCCCTATTCTAGAAACTCTTAAAACTTAGGCCATTTAACATTAGTTTCACTCACTGAATTGATATTTGCTCCAGCAGAAAAGGTGTAGAGTACATTAATCTAACTTAGTTTTGACTGTAAGAAAGTGGGAAATAAGGACTTTAAGAAGCATAAGAAAACATCTAATATCTTCAAAAGTAGCCATAGTCACAGGTGAAAATCTTACTAAATTAAGAGTCCTGGGTTCTCATGGAACTCTCAAGGAGCTTCAGCACTGTGCTCTAGCACACAGCTGTTAAACCTGCTGTGTCTCTTCCAGAACCAGATTGATAATCATTGACCTTTGCTGTTAACCTGGCATTTAGAAAACTCTTCAGTTTGTAATGCATGCTTAAATACTAAAATGCCTTAATTTACATATTTCATTTCTACATCTTGGTTGTGAAGCTGTTCCATTTAATGAGCTATTGATAACTAGGTGAAAATTCAAATACTTCCAAACCTGACCACAGTTGTCAGTGAACCCATGGCTGTTTCTTTTCTTCTCATAGGATGATATAACCAGTAGGCAAAATTGTTATTGATAACAGATGTTTGCAAGGCTACAGGATAGGAGTTGGTTGACTTGTTAATCTGAGAAAACATTGCTATTCATAAAATTGCTGACTTTTAGTAGGAGCTAGAATTGTCAGTGATTGATCTCCAGATTGCTTTCATTATGGGGCTTCCACTCAGAAAGAACTTTGTGTTTGGTTTCCTTTTTTGCCTTTTTGCCGAGGAAGGTAGTTTCTGATGTTGTCTCATGAATAATGGCCAAAATAGTTTGTGAAGCTCAAAGAGCTTCATCCTCAGAGGGTTTAAGCTCAGAGCACGTTGAAGATTGACATCAGGTAAACTTCCCAAAGCAATTCTTCTGGATTGTTTAAATGTCTCACTTAATTTCTTCTCCCCAGCACTAAATCTCTCTGTCAGGACCTCTCCCATAAAACAGCATCACTAAAGATGAGTAAGCTCTAGATGAAAATACATTTATTACCTGGATAAATATTTAGCATATTTCAAAAGAGGGATAATTACTCTGTGTGCTGGGAAAATCACCGTTCCCATCTGTTTGACCTCTTTTAACAGTACAATTGCTACATTCCTTCACAATTGCTTAAGTATTAATACTTAGTTTTTTCAGTAGGTTTCATGATATTTCATTGCATTTTTAATGGTTAGATGAAATACAGCTTTGTGAATTCTTCCTAGTCCATATGTTTTATCACAGTAAACTTATCTGTAGAAGATTAGAGAGCATTTAATACAAATAGTTGTGGTAGTATCCAGCTGAGTTAATTTCCCAGTGGATTTATCAAGTGTAGATCACATCAAAATTAATTACAAAGTCTTCTATAACTTATCTAGCAAAGCCTCTGCTTATTTGCAAATAACAATTGAGGTACTATCAATAATAGGACAACCTGAAGTCATTGAAAAAAACTAATTAAAAATTTGTTTACATTTAGTAACAGCAGTTCAGATCAGAATTGCCTTCCCAAGTGATAATTCATTGTCAGGCTTTTCCTTTCATATGTTAGCTAAGGCATGCAATGAATGATTCAGGCTAATTCAAACTGCTTTTGAAATTCATCAGCAGCTGTAACCAGGGTAACCTGTAATTCTAATCTTAGTTCACTTGAAAGTCTTAAGCTGTTTTTATCAGATCTTGTGGTGAACTCTTCTTTTATACAGTAAACATTCATTTAATCAATGAATCTTCTGTCCAAGGAACTGTCAGGTTACTGCAACACACAGTGGTGCTGTTTCTAGATTGCAATTGTTGAGGCTTTTGAAATGTGTGTGTTGTTTCTAGTTAGTTTTTCATGATGTGCAAGCAAAGAATCTCAATATATTAGTCTGAAAAACAGACTGAAAAAATATATTTACCCACTGTCCAAGTATGGGAAAATGAATGACAGAATACAATATTAGATGGGAAACTGAAGCACAATAATTGATACATTTAGAAATGCAAATGTTTCCCCTGCTCCTTCTTCCTGGCAGTGTGCTGAGCCCTGGGGGTAATTCCTTGTGTCACTTCATCTGAGGGATGGATGTGGCACACCAGGAGCACACCTGTGTGTGGGTCAGCACTGAGTGCTGAGCCCAGTGGGGTTGATCAGGAGGAACTGTGCCTCGTGTGAGCAATTCTGCCACAAGTTCTGGAGGGAGAAGTCCCACTGTGCATAGGGAGGGCTCATGTCAGGATGCTGTAGCTGCTGTGGCCAGTGGGTTAAGATTGGAACAGACAGAACTTGTTTGCTAACCTCCATCAGGAAAGCTTGCACAGACACAGAGAATCTCTCAAAAAGAGCACTTTGTGTAATGACTTGGTCGTTTGGAGAAGCAGCTCTCTTCTTTCACCCCTTAGTGGGGAGACTTGCCCATGAGCATCTGATAGATGGATGTCAGTATGATTTAAGATTGAAAAAATACATTTTTTTTCACATTATGGTTGATTAACTTCTGTTTTCAATATTTATTTTTAGCTAAATGAAAAAAAGCAGTGGTGATTACCCCAAGTTGTTACACTGCTCATGCATGATGGATATGCTATATAGAACACAGTTAATTTTCCCTCTAACTGCATATTGCACTTCCTGTAGTGTCACTTATATTGAATGATAAAGTTAAACCCACTTTGGGATTTAATCTTTTTTATTAAAATTGCCAGCCTCATGAAAAGGGAACCATCAACATCAATGGAACCTGGCTACTGGTCCCAGCTCCTTGTTATTTATGTGCTCCTCTGATGTATCACACATATTGCTGAGCAGACTCTGCAGAAAGTCACATGTTCCCAAAATACAAAGAGAGACTCGTCCTGCCAGGGCTTCTAATTGAGTTTTACATAGTAAATATGTAAATTTTTTTTGCATAAGAAATATGCAAAAAATACATAGTAAATCCAGATAGAACAGGAAGAGAGAAACAGTTATTCTAACATTTGCACAGAATTTATGCTGTGTTATTATCCTTCTGTATTAATTCTGGACCACACACAGATCTGAATGACATCAGAGTAAGACTGCAGTAACCCCAATTAATTTCAGGCGGCTTATTCCAGATTTATCCTACTCAGAGATAAAAATGTGTGTATTTATCTTTGAATTGCATGGCACAGAGTATTATGATGAGGTGTACTGAGCTTCATTCTCAGGATAAATTAATTTAGCATAGTCAGTTGAAAAATATTGTTGCACACCAGATTGACAAGCTAGATGGTCCATTATCACCTCAGCTAAGGAAAATATGAATGTTAATGAATCTATTTTGTTTTATCACAACTCCTGAAAATAAAAGAAAATTCTAACACCTATGGGTTTTTTGTGGTTATTGGTGGTTTTTTTTTTTTTTTCCCCATTGGTTAGTGACCCCTGAAGATACTGGCATTTGTAGGAAAAGGAAATAACTGGCTGGGAAGCTTTTTGTGGATAAGAGTTGGGTCCTTTCAACAGAACATTTCTATGTTCCTTAAAAAAAAAAGTAGTCCTTTAAAATATTCATTTTATTCGTCTTCATCGATAAATTTTTGTCCAGAAAAGGTCACTGGTGAAGTCTGGTTCATCCTGCTGCATTCAGGTCTGAGGCAGATCATTCACCTGTGTTCTGTGAGGCTTTACCACCACAAAGGCAATGACATCCAGCTGCAGTGGAAGGATGTGCTTCTCTAGGAAGCGCTGTTGTCATATACACTGACACAACTTCTGAAATAAAAATACATTTTATCGAGGAAACTGTCAGAGTTCAGTTGAAAACACATTGATTTCCCTTTTCTCACACCTCTGCATTCACATGGCAACTGAAAGGGACCTGGATGAGTTCTCCTTTCTCCGTGGTGTTTGCTGTGCCCTTCTCGTGTCACAGGAGTGGCTTGGAAGTCTCACTTGGGTGACAAATCTCACTGCATGGAAAGGATTCACTGTACACACCATGGAGAGGACAATTGAGGTGCTCTGCAGTGCACAGTTCTGCCTACTAGATCTTTCCTGCTTGGTCCTGTCTTTTCTATTCAGTCAGGAATACGTATCTTAAAATGAAGTAAACAACAAAAAAAACTACTTGCAGTTTATGAAGGCGAATATCACAGCCTCATATACTGTGCTGGGAGGCTTTTATATGAATGCTGATAGAATTGTGATTTCACTCATTCATTTTATTTTTTTTTTCTAGATTTTTATATTTTCACCTATCTTTTATTTTGAATTTCATCATGTTTCATTTCTTGAATTTAGGTTGTAGAATGGGTGCCTCTTCTGTTTTAGGCAAAGTTATGAAGCGACTAGAACTGTATATGGCCTCCTTTCAAAAACAATATAGCCTTTTGTTCGGATAATTTTTTTCTTTCAATAAATGCATTATATGGAATTGGTGCCTTTTTGTCTCTGGGTGCTATTTTATGACCACTGAATAATCATCAGTTTTAGGAAAGGGAAAGAAAACTGCACTGCAGTACAATATTCTTTTTCAGCTCTCCTTTTCATCAATTTGCTTATTTAATGATTTGAAATACAATCAATGGTCAGGTATTTCTTCTGAAACCTTCTCTGTTGCTCAGGGAAATTTAGGAATGAATAGCATTTTCTATTTTAATAAAGAAATGTGGCTTTATGCTGCCACAGTCAGTGTGTTTGTCTGGAAAACAACCAGCCATAAAGAGAAAATAATAAAGATTATTTTTTTTATGTCCTTTACCTTGAATCCAGTAATCAGAAGAATGATGTTGTTCAAAAAACCTAATTTGAATATAAATTTGTACTTATGTTACTGAAAGCTTTAGTAAGTTTCTATTCAAATCCCTAGGGCCAGTCTGCTCTCAAAATGATGTCATTGCTCTTCTGTGCCTAAGCATTTCCAGTGCTGGAACAAATCTTGACTTATGACCATTGAAGGAGGAAAATACAAAACCCAAAACACCACCTCATTGCATTTATTGTACTCTGACCATGTCCATTATTCCAGATATTTTAATTATTCTGTTACAGAAGGAGGGAGACTTTAAAAACTGGCAAAAATTCAACAAATAGGTTTTGCTCAGGGAATATACTCTGGAGCACAAAAAGAAAACTCAGTTTTAAGACAAACTTGGTGACATTTAGTAAAGTTGACGAATCATGAAACAAAGCTCTTAACATCTGTTCCACCAAAAAACATATTCTCATATATCAGAACATCAATTAGCTCTTTCAATTATGCAGATGATTTGCATAGGCTCAGAAAGCTTCATGAGAGCATAGGAGATGTGCAGTAAGACAGTCCTTTTAATAGGTTTTCAATATGGATTTTTAAAATTTTTTTAAAAGTAGCTGTTTAGAGAATTTTTATTCAGCATCTATGTGGATTACACTGGTAATAATTTAGGTGATGAAGTTCATCACATGTGGGCCCTAGAACTTAGATGATGTAAACCTCAAGGGAGGTGAGAGGGAGTCTGCTCCACTCAACATTTGCAGGTGTTTTGCAAATCATCACTTCAAAATGTGGGATTATGTTGAGCAAGCTTGAGATCTCATGGGTTTTGTCTGGTGATGCAGGAAGACAGGAAAAAGAGAGCAATGGTGGCTGTTTTGTGTCTACACTAATTGGGCTGATTTTAATAATTACGCGCATGATCTTAAGACCAAAGTATAGATCTTTTGGCTTCAATGAGTTCTATATTTTCAGAAGTTCAGTGAGCTTTCAGCTGGGATTTTTTTGATTTTGCTTGTTTATTACAAGAAAACCTGACACTTTATTTCCTACAGTTTGTTTTTAATGTCCTTTCTTTGCTGGCAGGGGGAATTCCTACAGTATTCACTGCCAGTCCTTAAATGCCTTACAGATGCTCAGTGTGCAGTGACAATCAGCTCCAGCTCTGTGCTAGCAGGAGCCCTTACCTGGTTTAGAGTTCGGGGACTTGGAAAACAAATTTTCTTAAACTTCTGCTTAAAAATGGAACAAAGGCTAAATATTCCATGAATGCCAGACTAACCCACTTCACAATGCAGTTTTTTTATGCACCCTGTAGCACAGTGTGGTGACCCTGAGATTATTCTGCACTTCGAGTGTTTGCAAAGCTTGTTAGTGAGCGTATGGTTGTGTCAGACTTGTGAGAAAGCCAGCAAAACACAGTGAATTAAATTTGGCAGGCAATTCTTTGCATACTCTTCAAGTTGCAGTTTTATTGCATTTTTGTTGGTTTGATGAAGTATAACAAAAACGCTGCTTTTGAGCATTTTTGTTTGTTGTTTTTTTTTTTTTCCTATGTGAGCAGATCTGTGAGTTTGATATGATACTTATCTTGAAACAGGAGTTTTGCCACACAGGCTTTTTTGGAAGAACAGGTGGTGATGCTCAAGTTAAGTGTCTTTCAATCATCTTTCAAATTAATGAGAAAAAGTTTCCAATTAAAATCAGCCTTCGATTAATTAGTAGTTGAATTACTAGGAAGGAGACAAGAAAGTCAGGAGTGGTAGGATGTATTCAATGCAAATCAGGAGAGAAGAGTGTTACAGGAAAGAAACCATCAGCGCCTCAAAGGATGCTGGTTGTTTTTCTGTGGGACATCCATCCTTCAGCAGCCTTTTCAAGTGGATTTGAACAAACTAATAAAGAAAACAGCTATAATTTGTGAGTACTTGGAGGTTAATAAGAGCACCCATCCTTCAGCATGAGCATTATGTGTGACTGAATATATCTTGCAAATCATACCAAAATAAATGTCAAGGACATGTGCACATCCTCATACAATGTTTGAATAACAAATAGGAATGTTCAATTTTATTATTTCAAATTTTCATCTTCTCTTTTGGTACAGCAGGGACAACATTATCAGCTTTGAAAGTGGCACAGAGAAAGAAGCAGAACTTAGTTTTAGAAATTCTGTGTCCTGGAAACACTCTTATAAATGGGTACCATATTGCTTTTCTCTTTTGGTCTCCATATGGAAGTTGTAGCATTCAAAAGAGAGTACAATACTCAGCAGAGTGAAATTCATCTTTCATAAAATTTAGGTGAAATTGGGCCCACAATGTATTCTTGAAGATGAATTGCATTTGTTTGGTACCCAGTTTCTGGATCTAGAATCATAGAATATCCTGAATTGGAAAGGATGCACAGGGATCATCGAAGTTCAACTCCTGATCCTGCTCAACAGTCCCCAGGAGTCACACCCTGTGCCCGAGAGCTCTGTCCAGCTGCTCCGTGAGCTCTGCCAGGTTGCTGCTGTGCCCGCTGCCCCAGAGAGCACATTCCAATGCCTGACCACCCTCTGGGTGAAGAACCTGTCCCTAATATGCAACCTAAACCTCCCCTGACACAGCTTCAGCCATTCCCTTGGGTCCTCTCACTGTGACCGCAGAGAAGGGATCAGTGTCTGCCCCTTCGTCTTCCCTGCATGAGGAATCTGCAGACCCCAATGAGGTCCCCTCCTGTCTCTTCCAGGCTGAACAAGCCAAGTGACCTCAACTGCTCCTCATCTGAAGGAGCAAAATGGAGGCTTTTAAATAGCTTTATATCTTTCTGATATTGTGTTGCCCAAAGCTGTTAGGAAGCAGCACAACCAATCAAAAGCCTTCCATCATTTGCATGTTTGCATTTGCATGTTTGCATGTCTAATGTTAACAGTCTAAATGTTATTAATAACAGACATAAAAACAAAGGAGCTTTGTGGTTTCTCTTCCATCTGAAATATCAATGCAAAATGGCCTCAGCTCTAAGGGAAGCAGATGACTAACTTCTTGGTTCTGGTTATTTAAATTAAAAATTTCAAGTAGAAGTCGCAAAGATTGTTGATATATTATTCAGAATTCAGAGGAAATCAATACAAGCCTTAATGGCCTTCCCCCACTGCTCTGTAGCTGCATTAGTCACGTCTTGGGAGAGCACTTTTGCCATCAATCAAAGAAAAAAATCTCTTTATTTTCATATTGTGAACTTCATGGCAGCTTGTGTGTAATCTTGGCAAGGTATTTCTGAAATTCTTCAAGAAAAATGCAAGAGGAAAAAGTTTCTGAAAGGGTGGTAGGCTTTAAAGCATATCCAAGCAGTAATTCAGACACAAGATAAATTTTAGATTGCCAACTTTTTTTTTTTTTTTTTTTTTG
>VXAC01004709.1:0-15986 GCA_013399225.1 Rhipidura dahli | reverse complement strand
CACCCCGCCCCTCCCCAGAGCCCCAGGGTCCATGCTGTGGCTTGGGAAGGGGGCAAGGGCAGGGCCGCCTGGCCCCGCCCGGCCTGGCAGGGCCCGGTGGGGCTGTGACTCCTGGCCACCACCCCTGGACCGGAAAAAACTCCCCAAAGTCCCGCCTTCCGCGGGGTTTTATCGGTAACATTGAGAGAAACGCGATTCAACCAGGCAACTGTCTGTCATGTTGGGGTTAACCCACAATATTATGCCACATATAAAGTTATGCACTGGTCTGCTTTTGAGTCCAGGTAGTTATACCTTGATGGTGATTCTCTTCCAGTCAGTATTTGTATCCTTTCCTTCTCACCTAGCTTAGTCATTCTAGAAGAAAAGAATTTTCTCCTGGACTTCTTTCTTCTTTCTCATTGTCCTATTATGGGGTGACAAATAACAAAAATATAAGTCAGCTTTACTATCAAAGAATTAAGTGTCTTTTCATAGTTACCAGGGCCATGTGTTTCTGTAGTGTGAGTGCAGGCATTTGATAGTCACACAAATAGAGCACATTGATGTAGTTAGGGCTGGATCAGGTGTTGTCTCCTTAGCATTAAACAGCTATAATGGGAGAAAGACGAAAATAACTACAGAAACATGACGAACAACAAAGATGAAAAGGAAGATGTGAGAATGGTACAAAAACATGGTTCCTTATTTGTAGGGTAAACTTGAAAGGTACCCTTCTCAACCTGCCTGGCTTGTAATGTATTCAGAAATGGAAATTAATCAGCAGTTGTTTATAGCTGTGCAATCCTGGCACAGGGATTGGATATGATAATTAGCAAGCAACCTGCAGGTTTTAAGACTAAGCTGCAGCTCTTCCACAGAGCTGCCTTTTCCTATTAATTCTTCTCCATAATCTCAGTATCTGAGCTGTTCCCCTTGCTTTTTTCCCCTTGACTTTGATATATGAACATAGTCTTCACTCTGGCAGCTCAGAGTCTAAAATATTATTCCTTTATATTTGGATCTGTTGAATTGTTTTACACTTTATGTGCATCTCTCTATTAAAAAATTATACTGATAATTTCACATATTTTCCGAAATATAATGTTTGAAGTTTAAAACCAGAAAGATTCAAAGGAAAAATGGTCTAATAAAAACTAAATTCAGTCAGTTAGATGTGATTTATTGCAATTGTTTTTCAGTCAGTTTGTGTGCTTTAACTTGGTTTGGCTGGGTCCTGTTGTGAACCAGAAACTTTCTTAATATTGATACCACTCAATGTGGTGTCATTCTCTCAAACATCCTATCAGCTGGGCTAAAATGCACAGGTTCTTCTCCACCTCCAAAGTTTTGTAGATGGAAATGAGTTACAATATCTCTTCCAGACTGGAGTTAATCTAAAATGTGTGAAAACAGAAGGATTAGTTATTATTGTCCCATCCACTTACATCAATAAAATTTGAGTTTTTTCAGAGGAGGTGTTTTTCTCTTCATATTAGCATTAGATTAGATGAATTTTTTTTTTTAAATCCTTAATTCTGAAGAGTCAGTGCAAACAAATCTTCTGCTGATTTCTAGTGTTTATCAATTTGCAGAATGTTGGCAGAGATATAATCCAGCGGGATTGTTTAGAAATTCCATCTGAAGCTGTTTCCATTTTGGTTTGACTCTACCTGGTTGGCAGAGTCAAATTCTGAGGTGCAGTCTCACTGTGATGAGAGGAAAGCCAAGGAACACAAGTCAAGGGGACACTGCCCAACTGCTGTACCATTGGAATGTTACCAAGCCAAAGGTGTGATCTCTCTCAAACCAGACATTTATGGCAGGGTATTTTCTTTATTAGCCCCTGCCACTCTGATCTAGCTGTCCTTAAGTGCACTGGCATTCCTTCCTCTGACATTCAGAAAATTTGGGTCAGGACTCAGAAAAGTTATCTTCCTATTTCCCCTGCATTTGAGCACATTATGACAACTGAATAATTAAAATTGCTAGTTTGCACTGGTGCGTATGTTATCTTAGGTAAAGATTGTTGTGCATTCCACTATAAAAATAACTCCATTCCTTTGGTTTAGTTAATGGGAGGGGACTACCAGAGAGGTAGAAAATGAGTGAAAAATGTCTTTCTCATTGCTGTATTGAGTGGTTCAGCAAATGACATTCTTGGCAGAAGTTCTTAAGCCCTCAACCCTTTCATAACTATTGATCTGTTTTTGAAGTATGGAAATTCTGCTCTGGTGATGTTGTTCACACAAAAACTTCTGACATGATCTCTAAGCCACTACTTTGTTTTACTTAGTTTGTATAAAAGTCATTTTCAGCTGTTTGTGGAATTTTCCTCAGATAACACTGAGTGATTTAAACAAATTTTAGGATTGAAAGGAAACAATGTCTAAGAAAAGTATTTAACAAATAAATTTATTTGTACAGTATTACATCTGACTTGTCATGCTCATTTTCTTGAACTCGTTTACTGTGATTCTGGCAGGGGTTTTAATCAGTCACATTTCACATATGATTTTCCTCTCAATAAAAGAATATTACTGATTTACGTGCATGTTTGATATGCATAGCTGAACGAAGCAGTGTGTTTGTTTACCTGAAGGACACACATCAACTCTAGTTTTCTTGCTCAGTGTCATGTTTTCTCCCAAGGACACAAGCTTTGGGCCCACAGAACAGACTTTAACAAAGGATTTATCTTCCTCCCTGATTGTTTTGTCTCATTATTCTTTCCTTCATTCAGATAAAATAATTCATCAAACCCACATATGGGTGTCTGTATGTATGTGGTAGCTCATGCTGTTCTCACAGACTATTCAGCCATAATATGCAGTTGAAAGATAATTGCAATGCCAGGAATTGGGGGTTATTTAAAACGTGAATGGGTAATGACAAAATGGCTTAGAAAAGCATCTCAAATTCATAATGGTCATTCACATAAATAATACTTTACCATTTCCTGTCTGTCAGCCACTTTGAAGATTGGTGGCACCCTTTGATCAGATGATTTGTCCTTGAAGTACAGTTAGAATTCCAGTGTGCAGTGCCAACTGTTCTGCTGACAGAATGAGTTCAGCCAGCAAGCATCAAACTCTCTGCATGGCACTCATCATGGCAGCCCAGGACAAAGGAGGTTCAGCCCTCGGGCAGAGCAACCTGCAGCCTGGGCTGTGTGAGGGTTATGAAAGGTTTTAGTGTTCAAAACCTAATTCTGGTGGCACTAATATAGGTTAGGCACTATTACTGAATTTGTTTCATGAAGTAACACAATGACCTGTGGTTGCCTGATAGTCTTGACAAAGTTGTAATCTCATTCTTGAGAAAGTTCCTTTATTCCCCCATTACTTAATTTTTATTTAAGTTTTTTTGGTTTTTTTTTTTTTGGTTTTTTTTTTGCAACTAACTTCTGTAATTCTAAATGTATCGTTTTCCCCAAATTTACATTTTTATATAGATAGGCCTGTGTTATAAAAGGAAGAGCTGACTAATAATGCTGCTTTTTAGGTGGGAAATTACTTGAAATGCAAAAATAATAAGAGCACAATTTTATCCCTATTGATAGAATATATAAATCAGCTAGGTTATATGTATTCAGCTTTTAGAATTCTGATTTTTGATGACCTAATAGTTGAAGGAAATAAATATCTATCTATTGCCCAGTCATCAATCAGGGAGTGTGTCTGTAGAAATTATTTAGCCCTACCATGTGGGTATAAACTTGTTTTGAATTTACCAATTTCATGTTGAATAGTTGTCATCCATATGCATGTAGACTCTGATTATGCTATGGAGCAGCTGGACTCTGCAAATTACTTAACGGCTTTCATGCTTTCATCATTCACAAGTTCCCTCTGGCTCAAATATCTGAGTAGCTTTTGTATGAAAAGACAGATGTGCACACAGTGCACTCCTGATTTTTGCTTCCCACGTGGAAACAAAAGTAGATTCAGCAACATTTTGATCCAGGAAATGCTTCCTTTACCTACAGTCCAGCCTCATCCTTAAAGTTTGTTGAGTTAATTTAGTTTTTTTGAAACAGACTTTAGGCTGGTGACAAAGGTGAGCAAGGGGCTGACCTTGAAGAAGGCTGTGCTTGTATGGAACAGGGAATACTTGGAACACAAAGAATTTGAGTGTTTGGATGCAAAGTAAGGATGGCTGTTTTTTAAGTGGAGAGTGTCACTCCCATAATGGAATCAGAACTCTTTCATATATACCCTTTACAGTCATTTAAAACTGAAATTTCTTGATCCACTTTGCATGGATGCAGATCTTATGTCAAAGCACAAACACTTCAGCCAGGGCTGTGCTGTGTTTTGGATTGAATGCAAGCTCCAGATTTTATTCTTCCATCACTGTTCAATCAAACACAAAATGAGAAACAATCATCATGATATACTAGTACTGAAGTAATTATTGTTACATGCAGTGCACTTGTATTCTGATATTAACTCCGGTTTTGCTTTTGCATGATGAAGAAATAAAAATTGAGTAGTGACTTTATGAATAAGCTCTTATAAATTAAAAGACTAACAAGTGTGAGTAGATCAAATATACCCTTCAGTTTATTCAAAGGTTTATTCAGTAAACCTTTACTTGTAATGCTGATACAGATACGTGCTCTGCAGGGTCTAAATAGCTGAGGATATGCTTATTTTCTATCAAGTATGACATTATTAATATGTTAAATCCCTCAACATCATATTCAGGTAGTGAATAGATCGTGGATGAGCTTCATGACCTATTTTGCCACTAGCAAACAGATCCCTTTCTTAGCAGAAAAGGTTTTTTGTAAATAATCAGTTTTTATGATAGGCTCATAAACTTCCATTAATAAAATGAAATAGTAATAAATTGACTTTATGCATTATAAGTCTAGTCTTTTTATAGGCTGAGGAAGGTGCTCCTGCTCAGTGGGCTGGAGCACCTCTCCGACGAAGATGGCTGGGTTGTTCAGCCTGGAGAAGAGAAAACTCTGGGAGGACTTTAGAGGACCTTCCAGCGCATAAAGGGGGTCTTAACAAAGAGAGTGACCTTTTACTGAGGTAAGTAGTGGTAGGGCAAGGAGGAACAGTTTTAAACTAAAAACCAAGAGATTTCTATTAGATGTTATCAATTCTTCCCTGTGAGGGTGGTGAGGCCCTGGCACAGGTTGCCCAGAGAAGCTGTGGCTTCCCCATCCCCGGAAGTGTCCAAGGCCAAATTGGACAGGGCTTGGAGCAACCTGAGAGAGTGGAAGGTGTCCCTGCCCATGGCAGAGGTGGGATGAGATGGGTTTCAAGGTCCTTTCCAACCCAAACCAGATAAAGATCAGACATTTTCACACATGAGTTCAATGCCTGCTTTCCTAGTGGATCCTTCCCTAAAGAGTCTCTAGAGCAGCAATGAGGTGTGCTAACTGTGCTCACCCTGTGATGCTAATCACAGTTATTATCATCTCTGTGAAAGGATGGTAGCAGGGCTGACAGCATCTGTCAATCCCCACTCAGGTACAATAGCTGCAAAATTAACAATGGATAGAAATTATTTGCTTAAATCATAACATATTTATTTTTCATGTTACTTTTTATAGTGACTTGGACTTAAGTGGCAATCTATTGGAATAACTTTCTGTGAAGACAAGATATAATTTTGGCCACTTTTTACATGACAATTTCTTTCTTTAGTGATCATTGATGGTTGAATTGCTGAAACTTCAGTTCTTAACAGCCTGCAACAGTCTATATCTGGGAAAATTTTCAGGATAAAAGCAAGACTTCTGTTTTATATGTAATTTTCCACATGATTAACCGAAAAGAAAAGATTGTTTTTCCCTCTTTTGGCAGGCTAGCTCCATCACATTAATTTGATTATCCCAATACTGTTAATATTTAATAACTGTTAAGAGTTCTAGGAATTTAGAGCCTGGACTATATCTTTTAGTGAGATTTCATAGACATAGGCCAATCTTCTTACTACCAAAACCGAAAGAATATATGGGTCTGATTCTGCATTCATTCAGTCAAAGATCCTACTGCCTTAGAGTGTGTGTAAGGTGAATACCTGCATAGTTTTTCAGTCAAAACCTACATTAAATTCTCCTGCTGCAACTCAAGCTCACAAAAGGATGGAAATTCTCAGCATTGAGCTTCCAAGACTTTGCTGCAAGAGCGTGACTTGAAGTTAAGTTGCAGTGGTTCCCTGTTGTGCCTTGATCCTGCTCATAAGTGTCTGTTTTTCTGTTGGTGCAGACAAAAGTTAAAGTGAAGTCTTTTTAAAAGTTAGGAGGGATAAAAGAATCCCCAAGCTCTTCTAGGGACGTGAAAGCATAAAGGTCTGCAGTGACTGGGGTTTTCAGAACAAGAAAATTTCCTTTGTGTGTCAGTCTGGAAGTGGTAAATGGAGCTGAACAAGGGTAGATGTGTCTTGAGGACACAGGGATATTATGAAATATTGTGTTGTCACCCCACGAAGAACCACATAACCTCAGTGTCTGCTACAACACCTCAGAGAGCCTCCAAGGTAAAATGACCATCATTTGATCATTCTACAGTATCTTATTATTTCACTAAGCCTAATAATTGACAAAAATCAGTTTGACTCTACAGACAGTTTTCCATTGCCTTAAAGCTGTGCCTTTTCAAACACACTATTCTTAAGGAGGGGTGGAGAAAGACAAATGTTTATCCTATAAGGTAATGAATCAGAGCCCTGTGTCAGAGTCTGCTGGGCAAATTAGGAGACAGATGGATCAAGGCAAGTGAAAATGTAAGAATTAGTGTTGCACAGGCTTGGTAGCTACAATGTGTGATGGAAGAAGAAAGTTCCTCCTTTGGTATCTTTGCCTAAAACACTGTTCTTGTGTGTGTGTGTGAACTTTGCAATGTTTTGCTTGAAGGCCTGTGTGTAATCCTGGGTAGTAGATCAAGCAGGTGATGCAGATAAATTGCAGGACTCTTCCCCTCAGGGATGGAATAAGTTCAGCAGTCGGTTGAGTACTGAGGTAACAGTAGATTTTTCCTAGGGTCATGCTATAAATATTTATAATTTCATAATTAGTTCAGAGGCTGTGGAGCCAATCAGTAGAAACTGATAAAGAGAAAAATTTTTAATAAGACCCATTTAAGTGCAGCTCCTCCACCCTTACCACACTTGGCGGAAAGAATTTCTAGTTCAGACATATTTTACCAGTTTGAAATAGTTATGCTGCTAAGGCCAGATTAGGAGTTCAGTGTGGCATCTAAGCTAACAGACAGTGATCCTATACATCTGGAATATATCAGATACTAGAGTACAATAGAAAATGATATAATGGGTAAGATAGCTCGCAGTTACTGATTCAAAGTCATCCTAACATTTGAGCAAAGTTAGAATTTAACTTTATTTTAACCTTTTCTTCCCATTTTCCTTTCGAGAACATATACTGTGAGCTTATAATTGCACAAATGAAATGTACAGTGAAAACCCATGAGTCAAACTAAAGGGATGCTTATTATATCACACATGAAAAAACATTCTTAATACACTGTACATTAAGAAAGCAAAGTGACAACTGTGACTCAATCCTAAAAGCAGAAACAGGTAATACAGGGGAAAAACAACTAATGACAAGTGCAAGATCCTCTTTCATGCTGCTGGAAATAATTTTTCCACTTGCTCTTTTTTAAACCAGCCCATCTGTTGGAAAGAAGAATTTGAATATTCAACTTTTAAGCTGATATTTCTTTTCACTGAGAAACAATTCTTTGACTGGGTTAATTCAATTTAGATTAATTAATTGTTTTGATATAGATTATTTTCACATCCTAAAAGAGATTTCCATTGGCTTTGTTATCTAGAAGAATTACTTTAATGTAATTTCATCCAGTTGACTTAAATTGCCTAAGGTGACTTGATGTATGACTTCCTAAAATTATTTTAGTTATCTGATGAAATTGTTTTCTCATTTATACTTGGTAAAAAATTGGAGAATGGATTCTGATATATGGGAAATGCTTTGGAGTCCCATTGTGCTCCACCTGTTGCATGGAAATTACAGACAATTACAAGTGACCTTGACTGTGTCTTGCAAACTGCAAAATGTGGCTAATCAGGCACCATTTATTGTGTTTGCTTCTTCAACACAATCCAAGGAAGGAAATAACAACTTTGTTGTCCATTAGCTTATTGAATGTGACACTAAAATCAAAGTTTTTATGCAACAACAACAACAATATTGAACCTCCTGTTCAATGAAGAGCCTGGATTCAGCTCCATCACATCAGTAACCTCAACAATCATCAGATTTGTTTATTCACAACAGTACAGATGTCTTTCAATCTCAGCTGGAAAACAGATGCTGTGGTGTTCATCACCACTGCTATTCAATCTGATTCCAAATCCTAAGTGTATCAACCACGTGTGTTACTGGATTTAGGGAATCCACCATTTTTCTGTGGTTGGACTCCTAGTACTGAACTAAAGCCAAAGCATATATTGAATTAATATATAGCAATAAGTAATGCTGTTTTGTATTTCAAACTATATAAATACATCTAAGGTCATCATGCCACACCTTTTTTTACCACTGTGATTGTTGCAAAATAAAGATGATTTCTGGAGGTGAAAGTGTAGTATCCTAAAAGATTTAATTGGCCAATACTTGTCAAGTAGGATAATGAATCAGTTTTGAGGGATGTTTAAAACATATTTTTCCTTTTGCATATTTTCCATTTGATGGAAACAAAACCTTGTCAAAGTACATAATGAATTTAATGTGTTTGAATAGAAATACAGTTTTCTGAGGCTCTGTCCAAAATATTTTCATAATCCACAAGTTTCACTTGAAAAATCCTGAGGATTTGGACTCATTAATTGAAGTTCTTCAGAATGAAACAGCCTGGTTGAACGCTGTAATAAAAAGATGACTAAGTTTTAAGAAAAAAATACTCTCGGTATGTCCTTTTTATAAAAGTAATTTTTAGAGTGAGACAAAGATCACCTGCTGGCACAGTCTGGAAGTTCTATACAGAATCAGAAAAGAGGAAATAAATGTGACTTGTCTGTTCATTTTTCCACTTTTTGTGGCAGGTTCTTATGTAAAGTTTAAGGGACAGACCTTGCACATCCTTGTGCAAGTAGTTTTCATTCATAGAAGAATTCCTTTGTGAGCCATTGGAGCTACTAATTTTAAGAGAGGCTATTTTGTCTTTAATATGAAAGGTTTCTCATAGGTGAAATATATTTGGAAGCGGGACAGGTTGAGAAATATTTTTACCTCATGGTAATAATGGAGAGACAAAATGAAAGGTTCTGGCATGGTGACTTTGAGTACAGGAATAATGGCATTAAGATTGGCAGGGATAAGGTGTCACACCTGGCCCTGCTCCTGGGAATGATGAAATTGGAAGTCACAGTCTGCACAGATTAATGTGCATAGCCTGTGATTTTGCTGCAGAGAACTAGATAAATGGAGTCTGAGAAATTATTTATTTAATTTATAAGTTGATAAGTTAAAAAAATAGAAACCTTGATGACTTTGTAAGCCTTCTGTTTGTTGTGTATTAAGATTGTAATACACAACAAACAGAATAATTGTATTGGCATCAAGAAAGAAAAAAAGACTGGCATAGCTAAATATTACATGGCTAATGAGACCCTCACAAATCTTTCCTTGTCTGATAACCAGCCCAGAGAGAAAGATTTGGGTAGGGGTCACATCAAAAATTGTGGCCAGACCTCTTACCTACTCATTGACAATTCTGTGTTAGAAAATAATTACATTGTGTAAGATGGAGCACAATACAAACATGGCTCAGTGTATTTGTGGTTATATCTTTGTCCTTAACATAAGAGCAGGTACAGAAATTAACATGTCCTGTCTCCAAAAGCTCCTGATAAATATCTACAAAACCTGAAATTAAAAGAGTGTTAAAGAAATCTATGTGGTAGAAGAAGATGGAGGCAAGAGAAGACAGAAAGGAAAAAAGAAAGAAATTGATTTGTATGGATAAAAACTTTGCCGTAATAGGGGTCTGCACCATTATATATTGGATTGTCTGGGGTTTATATTTCTGTGGACACTGTAGAAGTCAAGTTCCACTGCACCCATTTCAAGCAGCTTGATTAAAGACCTGGATTAGAGACAATATTTTGAGATCCAGTTATGATGAAACTAGTCTCCTCAAAGTGTATCATCCTAAATCAGAAAAGACAAATTTGGTGATTTCCTATAATTGTAGGATTTAGCTCTGATATTTTTCTTGGTTTCCTCAGATAAAAAAGAGGTTTGTTTTTTTTTTTTTTTTTAAGCAAAGTCGAAAATTGGCTGCCAATATCCTTCTCTGTCTGGTAAAATGTACTCTCATTAGTGCTTCAACTTCTTTCTCCTTCATGCATTTGAACCAGCTGACACCTTAGTAAGTTCTGCTCCCACCAGAGATTAGAATGGCTCCCAAATCTTCACTGCAATCCTCCCAGAATGGTAATATTTGCTGCACATTTCCCAGACATCAGGGGAAATCCCATAATCAGCCCATAAGCAGCTGTCAGTGGCACAGGAAAGTGAAGAGTGAGCCTGATTCAGGCAGTCATTTTACTCCTGTCAGCTTCCACCAGATGCTTTTGGAGAAGGCTTTGTGATGTGGTCATATGCTGACATTCCTATTTCCAAATCCTTTAGTCTTCCTGAGCAGCAATGAGCAAGTGCTCGTGGAGAAATGTCATCTTATTTCTGTCTTGGCTTTTTAAAAGCCATTCTCCTTGTGTCTCTCATTGACACGATTCATTCACTATTCTTATTTCTGAAGCTGAGCAGTTTGGCATCTAAACAGAAAATACTTTTTCGATATTCCTTTGTTCATTAACGAGCCAATTAAACATTTTCCCTCTCCTTAATAAAGTACAGGAGCGTGGAGCTATCTACCTCTGCCTTTGCTGGGAACTGCCCCAGATACGTTCATAGTGCTTTATTTGTAACTGTTTTACAGCCAGTAGTGCAATAAGACATTGTTTCATTTGCTTTATTGCTATACCAGTCTGGTAGTTCCCAAGCAAGATTCACACCATTTGTTCATGGTTGGTTAGGAGATGTGTAGAGCAGCAAGGTTTCATTGCCTTTTCTCAATCCTGCCTGTGTACCCTGTGGAGCCAGCTGTCCACCTAACTTGGGTTCTGTGCCTCATCCCTCTGAATTTTTATTAAACATTGGAGTTTCCCTCCAGGTTTCCCTGGGTTCAGCTTTGTGTTTTATGATCTGTCTGGTAAACAGGATTTCATGAGTTCCTTTAAGGCAATGAAACAGCTCTTGGAGGAGGGATCCCACTGAAGATCGTTTGGTGCTGGCAGTCTGCTGAGCCAACAGCAAAAACAAAAACTCATGATATTTGTCCAATTCTGTTAACAAGGATCCTGACCTCACCAACTCTTTTTTGCTCTTGGGAGATATAATCTCTTTCTAGTTCAGTTAATTGAAGACAAAGAGGAATTAGAATGAAAACTGTTGGTGGCCAAGGGGTACTGGGTGTCTGGTGATCCCGTCATGAAGAGAGAGTCACAAAATAAGTATTGTTTCTTACTTCTCTGTAATAATGATGTTATCATAGTGTTATAATAGTGCTGCTCTGTTCTATGATTTCAGGTATCTTATATAAGAAATCTATCTGTGAAATAGTCTGTCCTTTACCAGACAGAAATCTCTTTTGATCAATTTATATTTTTATCAAAGATAGATATTCTGGGACAGGCTGTCTATCTTTTAATTAGCTGAAAAAAACATCAAAGGTTTTGGATTCCATCCAGCACAGAACAAGGACATTCTAAAATTCTCAGAGATTTTTAGCAGGAAAACTGACTCAGTCCGAAGGGAAATTCATGGCCAAATGAACGTGCTGACTGAGGAGCAGCATGAGCTCCCCAGGAGGTCTAGAGAGGAGAGGAAGACTTCTGAGGAGGAAGGATGATGTAAGTTAGAACTTATATCCTTCCCACAGCAGAAGTCTCGCCCAAGGAGCTGAGCTTCAAAGACTTTCCTGCAGATAACCTTCTACTTCAGGCAGTGACTGTGGAAAAATCCTGGGAGGAAGCAGAATAAAATAATCTCTTTCAGGGTTAGGAGAGCCAGTGGCAGCTCTGACTCAACTGACTCCATGATTTTATTTTTTTGTCAAAAATAGGCTCCCATGATGATGACATTGATTTTATGTCACTTTTTTTTTTTTTTTTTTTTTGTCTCCTGGCACTTCGGGCAATAGGTCTCCAGACTGCAACAAAAATCCCATATTTTTTTCCAAGAATTAATAACTAAAGCTGCCTAAATGGTGATGAGGATGGATGCTGGTTTGGAACATCTTAATTATTCTGAGAAAAACGTCATGGTCATAATTTAAATTATGTGCAAATAAACAATCCTGCTAAAGGTGCAAGGAATATTGAGTTAGTATCTCAGTTTAATAATGGACGGAGTGATTAGGATGAAAGTTTGAATTGAGCCGGCACAGATAATGGAATCAGTAAGCTGGGAGAAGGAAACAAGGATCTTGTGCTAAACGTATACAATTTTCACTTCATTTGTTTTAGGAAATGATTGGCCCAGAAATGAGATACATATTGATTTAGCACTAATGATGATCAGAGACTGATGGAAGCAACAAAAAGCAAACACAAATCCCAGCAAACATTTATGAAGTTAGTCAGAAATGAAAGTACATCTGTAAGAATTACTGAAGGAGAACAGTTTTTCTGAGATTCATCAGTACAGTTAGAACTGATGAGTTCAGACAGAGGCTTGAGGGCACACCTGTGTAGACAACATTTACAACTCAATTGATAAGGCTGGGTTTTTCTGTTTGTTTTAACAATTTTGTCATACAAAGGGAACCATGATGAAGATACAAGAGAAAAGGACTTGTTTTGTTGGGGAATAAAAAACTCCCATGTTTCCCTGGTCTAGTCCCTCAGTTGCAGTCTGGTTTGGCCGATGTAATGGTTGAAGAGTGATCCAGTCTGATATGCAGTGATTCATGTTGGTGTTGAGAAAGATTTTAGCTGGAAAAAACTCAGCTCTCTTTTGTTCTATGGGAACTCTGTCTGTCCCATGTACGCCAGCCTCAACAATGTTACCGTGAGGTAAAACTGGTTTGTATTTGCACTTGTTTTTCTCAGATAGTGATGATTGCGGTTAGGCAAACATCTTTCTGCTACGTGCGTGTCCCTGTTCATAGAACCGACACGTAGAAAGACCACTCTGACTCTAGAAGGGTTTTTTTGACGGAAGATCCGCAACTTTACTGATTCTTTGGAAGACCTTTATAACACAGATTGTGCCCATTTCAGGTGTCATAACCTCATTGGCTCTGTGGGCTGGGCCCACCCCAAGGGGCAGAGCTGACACTCTGGCACGTAGTAGAAAATTGTTTTCCTAACAGAAATATTCCCTATCAGAGAAAAACAGATTGCAGCTGCAAAGGGTTTCTAAAACAATAACATTGTTTAGGCTATCTTATATGAGAAAGAAAGAGTTCTCACAGAGCACTAAAAAGCTAAGATTTTCCTAGCTAAAGCTTTCTCAGCACCGACATGTGCCAGTTTTAGGTCAGCCCCTTAGGGGGTGGCCAGTCCATAGAGCCAATGATTTTGTGACACTTAGCACATTTGACCATCTACCTTACAAAAACCCCTGGAAAAATCAGTAAGGAGTGGTTCATCTGCCATTCTCCTTCAGCTCGGGTCCGTGTGTTTTTTTCTACATGTCTGTCTACAACAGCGACAGATTTATGCTTGGAAACATTTTGTGGAATATGGGGCTGTGAAGTCTGATGCAAAAGTCTCCAGAATGAACAGGAGCTAATGAGGTGTTTCAGTTCCCACCCACCCTCCTGCACTCGCGGGCACTGTGGCACAAAGCACAGCGTTACCGAGTGATTTCACCGCTTAGCATCTATTACTCTAAACAGCCATGAAGGGATATCAATACCATTATCCTAAAGAGCAGAAATCAGAAGCCTTTTATTTGTGCATGGAAGATCTGGCATTTAATGGCTTGGAACATTCTTGCTTGAAGCAGAACATATTTTGTAACACACCACCCAACCGCTGCAGACGTGTGGGATGTGCTGATGCACGGCTGCTTACAGGGACCTGCACTTACAGTGGCCATTGTGCTGCTTCCAGTTGCTTATTAGAAGTTTGAGGAAAGCAGTTTTGGTTTAGCTCCTGTGGATTCAAAAAAGTATGATCAGCTATGGCACAGCACAAATAAATGACATAACAGACTGTCATGTCAGGAATTTAAAAGGGATTCACTTTCTATCTTCCCTTATTTCACTCTGTTAAATACATATACATTTTAAAGGCATCTTTGTTTGATCACTCATGTGTTGTTAAATTGTACAGGAGTGTGCAATATCATGTTAGGTTTGCCTTTCTCTGCAGATTGCAGCCACAATCAAACATGTACATGGAATATTTGTTGCAGGGCAAGTGTCTTTTCTATGCCTCAGTCCATTGCTCTGTGTGGTTTTTATTTGTCTTTCATTTCACCTTCTTTCTGTCTTCATGAAGAAATGACATTTTGCCTTGAGAAGCTAAAATGAAGATAAAAGTTTGATTCAGGTGGGTTTGTTTTCTATTAGCTGTTAGCCAGGAGGAAAGGAAGAAGGTACAAAGCAGCCCTTGAAATTTGGGAACTCATGTACCACTGAGTATGAAGAAAATCTGTCAGGAGAAAGTAAGAATAACCTTTTTTTTTTTTCTTTTTTTTTTTTTTTATTATCTCTCTCCTGTATCAGCCGACAAAAGAACCTACATTTTGTCTGGGCTTTTAGAAAGAACACTCTCTCTTTGCTGGTACATTTTTTTTTTTTGCCAGCAGCTTGCTAGGTTTCTGTTCTTGTCTCACCATTCTCTTCAAGTGCCACTCGAAGTACAGCCCCAGGCCTGGAGCTTTATAAAGGCATGACTCACATGTTCTCTGAGATTGGCCTTTGCTATTTAGGAGCACTGGGGTGGTGGTGCTAAGGAAACAGTGAGATTTGCTCAGTTCGTGTCCATGAGTCTCTGAGGGAAGCTCCTCTTAAGCCAAGCAATCCAAGACAGTTTTTGAAATGAATTTGTCATTTAATAGTTAAATAAAATGTCCTGTGTAGAGCTGCCACTGAGCTTTGTGAAACCCAACGCAAGGCTGCTTGTGTTGGGGTAGGTTTTGTGTGACTGAGGATGGCAAGAATGTGCACTAAAAGCTGTCTGTGTGCACTGAGTTCACAGCCAGCAGAGAAGGAGGGGTTTTTCTCTCATGCAAACCATCTCAGCTGAAGGTGCACACTGGAAAAGGGTGACTGACTCAGGCTGTAGTACTGCCTGTTTCCCTGTGCCCACTGTGAAACCTGAATTCTTAGATCAGGTGAAGATATTTGCATTACAGATGTCCAAAGCTGTTACTGCCCATGTCTGCAGGAATCACAGGATAAGCAGATCAGGCTTGCCCAGCTACCATTTTAATTCTGTACTTATGGAAATGTTTTAGCTGGTAATTAGAGCTGACCCAGGTCACCTGGGAATGCTAAGAACAAAAAAGCTGTTCATGTACATTATTGTGCTCAATTAGCCAAGCAAAGCCCTGATGAGAATCAGGCTATTGTTTAAATTTTTTTTAGAGCCAAAAAGTACAGAAAGGGAGAGTTGACAGCTGTAGAACAGCAGGGGGATTGTAACCCTCAGAACTCTTATTTGAGAGACACTTGTATAGGAAAACATACTCAGAATTCTGCTAGAAGAGAAGCTAAGGAATTTATATTGTAGTTGGTTAAGGATGTAAGGGAGACCAAAGATAATTCCCAATTATCAATACAATTCTACCTTCTGTTTCTCTTCTGTCTCCCCTGCTCTAAGTTGGAAAGCACTACCTCATAGAACCTACCCTTGCATTTTTATTTACAGACTTCGGATGCAAAATGTTAACACCTCTAAGTTTTGTTGGGTTTGGTTGTCTTCCGTCTGCTGTTGTTTTCTTAGAAGGATGGTTCTTCTAGCTAATTGTCTTGGTTTGAAAGACA
>VXAC01004708.1:447989-449156 GCA_013399225.1 Rhipidura dahli | reverse complement strand
ACCAGAAGCAACCTCTGATCGCTAAAAGAGGAGGCCAAAAACTACCACTAATAATAATTTTTAAAAATTCAAACCAAAACGAAGTTGCCATCCCTACATCCCTCCCATTTCACCTTCCCCCCGCTTCCCCGCTGGAGCAGCCCATCGCATACCCCACGCTTCATCCCGCCAGTCATTCACAGCTCCCAAACAGCCGCCAAATTTGTCCTAATTAAATTAGGTCTCCATAGAAGTTTTCACCCAGATAAAACATTGATAGATTTCCCCCGGTGAATAATTTAAGGGACGGTTCTCCGGCGAAGCGCGGGGCTGGGGTCCCCCAGTTTTGTGCCCTCTCCCGGTTAGAGAAACACTTCCCAAGCTCCCAGGAGAGAGGAAGAGGGGGGTACTTCCCAGTCCCTCCCATCCCGAGCCCTCTGGGACCGGAGCTCGCGGTACCCTGGGCCGGGGGACCCAAACTGGCCCCCCCGGGAGGGCTCCCCCCGGCCCCTGGGAAGGTGGGAAGAGGGGCGCGGGGAGAAGCAGCGTTTGCGTTTAACAAAGAGGAGAGCGAAAGAGCCGGGCCGGGAAATCAGACAGGGGAAACTCTTTAAATCTTCCTGGGAGGTTCGCGCGGAATTAAATCCTTGGAGTCGGGGGGCGGGCACGGTGGGGTGAGAAAGGGAAAGAAATAAAAAGAGGTAGGAAGGAAAAAGGAGAGAGAGGGGAAGGGGAAAGAGGGAGAGACACTTTATCTGTGGAAAACATACAAATAGATTTCCCAGTTATGAAATATCCAGCCAAGATGATACATTTCCCAGCGCTGGTTTGTGTGGCTATGAGAGAGGGGGAAGTTAAAATTGAAATAAAAAGGAAGTCGAGCCTCTAATCTATGCTGTCTGTCCGGAGCTGTATTTATTCACCTAATTGAATGCCATACAATATACTGCTGTATTATTGCTGTTCCCTCCCTCCCCCCTATAGATTAGTTTAATTATGGTCTCCGTGCCTCTGCTTGGAGCTAAAAGGTAGCTTGAATTTGGACTACACAGCCCTAACAGAAATAAGAAAACGATGGGGTTGGTATTAATTCTGGGGTCAAGGGCTTCACTTTTCACCATAATTTAATTTCTTTCTCTATAAATACTAAATGTAAACTGTGTCCACTGGACCAAATTTTGCCTGTAG
>VXAC01004708.1:282989-442989 GCA_013399225.1 Rhipidura dahli | reverse complement strand
CCCCGGCACGAGTCCCGGCGACAAAAGGGCTGCAACCTGATCCGGGCTTGATTGAATCCCTATTGTTCTCCCGGCTAATTCCCGCTTGTCCTCCCTTCCCCGCCACGGGCAGGGGAGGCCCGGGCTGTGTGTGTGGGGGTGGCTGCCTCTTAATTGTTTAAAAATTTAACTGGCCCACCACCCGACCGCCGAGAAACCCGCAGCAGGTTGGGAAGGGGTTGCTGCTCCTTGGGAAATGAATTCATTTAATTCCAAGTTTGTCCCTGGGAAAATGTTGCCCACCCTCGTCCTAGGCATGTCAGGAGGAATAGCAGGGCTTTTAAACAGGGGATTAAGGAAAGTGGTCACTTTTGACTCAGTAGGAAAAATCCCTCCGTGACGGTAATGAAAGCCTGGATGATATAAGTATCTTCTGGTTCACAATAGCAATTAATATGGTAATATTCTACTATTAAAGATGCTAACATTAAGATGGAACTTGTACGCGGTTAAAACATTTAATAGAGGAGAAAATGCATTCCTTGAGCATCAGGTAACAAAGTCAAATGGAAAAGAGGGGAAACGAAAGTATCTTAAAATAACAAAGACCTCTGTATAATTTGGAAAGGCTTTTAATACTCCCTTCCTCCTCAAGGAAAACTTGAGGCTCTTTGAGAAACGGGTATTAGCAAGTGCAGGAGGAGAGTTAGTGCTGGGTGGGGAGAGCTGCACTGGTGGGAGCCCAGCTCTTTTTGGAGACCAAATGCAATGGGGAACATCTGCAGTGACCAACTAGTGACCACTGGCGTAGCCTGTGCTGGAGCAAAGACATTGAAGCACCACAATATTCCAGAAACGTGGGGGTCTGGAGAGCTCTGGTCAAACCTCTGCTGCAGGCGAGGCCAAGTTCAGAGTGAATCCGCGCTGAGCATGACCTTGTGATGTAGAGATGAACTGCATTCCCCAGGGATGGAGGTCCCAGGACCTCTCTGAGCTCTGTCCTGGTGCTGCACCATGTTAATCCTGATTTGTTTTCCCACTCAGGTCTACCTGTGCATCCCTCGGCCTGCCTCGGGGTGCCTAGTCCCATGCAAACACCCCAAATCGTGATTGTATAAGAGGGAACAGCAAAATCTTTGATTTCTGCTGGAGAAGGAGGAATATTAAGACCTGCTCACCTCTGCCCTGTGAATCCACTCGGTTTGATCAATTTGCCAAGCAGAGGACAGACACAGTTATGCAAAAATACTCTCTTAGCAGAGTTTTTAAGTATCAGTCTATTGGGGAGAAAATTACAAAGCACTTATTTAAACTACAGTCCACACTTCGATTATTGTAAAAGCCTTTTCTCTCTTTTTTCGCCTTTGTTTTCAATTAAAAACAGTCAGGATTTAGGTTTTTGCTTTTCACTATAATAAAAGTAATTTGCAAAGATAATAGTATTGTGGGAATGAAGGAACCTTTCAGCTGATCACTAGAAGAAGCAAATATTTACCAACTGGCTCTGATGATGATTTGAAGACTGATGTGGAGAGTATGATCTTCATCCTGGCTACAGCTTTGCTGACTTCATCAAATCTGACCATCTTGGGTTTACAGTTATTTTTTCTCTGAAATGTAGTTTTCTTGGGAAGAAAAAATGTCTTCTGAAGCTTGCACTATTGCATAATTTATTTAAAAGAAACACTGCCTGGCCGATGCCAAGGATTCATGTAGGTCATTCAAGCTCCAGTCTGCCCAGTTAGCTTGGCTTCCCTGGCCCGGATTCCCTCCTTCTGTGTCTTTTCCTTCAGGAAAGTTTAATGTGCAAAGCCACTCCCAGGGTAGGTCCTCTGCTAAGTTCACAGCTGCATCAAAGCCGTGCATCACAGGAAGATGTGAATTCACTTTCACCAAAACTAGAGAAGATGGAGAGGAAAACTGATGGAGAACAGGTCAGTGAAGGGCCAATGCCAGTAGAAGTGTCATTGTCCCGCGTTGGAGGTCACACCCCTGTGGGTGCTGCTGAGGATGCTCCCTGACCCACACTGAAAAGATCAAGTCAGATTAGCAAAAGCTTTGTGTTTAACTTCAGCTCATTCTGATGGAGCTGGGTAGGGACCAAGCACTCAGACCAACAGGCTGCAGGGATGTCATGGTTTAGCACAGTTTGAGTTTTTAGTTAAGGAGGGCTTCATCAATTTGCCTGTGTTCTCCACCAATTTCGGACAGGGGCAGGCATCATAAGCAGCAAGGGTGATTGTTGGCAAGCAACCTCTCCAGCTGGGAGATGCATGTTGGTTGCAGCCCCTTGCCTTTCCCACAATCTCGTCTCCCAAAAATCTCCCTAAGACAAGCTCAAACTCGGCTCTGTAGCAAACAACAGTGCGGTGATGACATGACACAGAGCAGTGGATCAAAGCAGGAGAATAACGACCAAGAAAAGTTTGTCTGTTTAATTCTTCTTCTCTCTTTTCCCTCACTCTCTGCTGTTATTTTGATATTAAAGTTGAAGACATCAAGGAAAATGAGGACCCTTCAAACAGCTGCTCAGCTGGAGCCAGCATAATGGGAGCTGAGAGGCAGCTTGCCCCTAGGACTGTTCCCAGCTCTGCTGCTGGAGGTTTATGTGCATAAAGGTGACCTTTGTGTCCTCTCCTGCCCTTTTCACCTTGTCTAGTCTGTGTCCAACATCTCCTGGTGGAGACCATCTCACCATGCACAGAGGGGCTCAGCCCTGCAGGCAAAGGGGCTCTGTTGGTGTGGGGGCTCCATTGGCACAGGGACTTCACCAGCAAGCGCTGTGGAATCAACTGTAATGCAGATAAAGATGCAGGAATAGGAAAAAAAGACCTGCTGAAATTGAGCAGGGGGGACACTGAGAGAGGAAGAAAAAGCCTCAAACTTTAAAGGCAGTATTAAAAGAGGGCATGCAGAAAGTGAAGTCAATTAGCCAAAAGAATCGTTTGCTGACGGAGGTCGTTGGGCCGAATTCCTAAAAGGATTCATGAATCGACTAAAAATACCCCTGGGATAGCTTGAATACGGACTGAGTTACTGAAGGGCAATGCCCCAGATGACCCAGGAGACCCTTTGCAATCCCACAATATAAACAATGACGCCATTAACATTTGTACTGAGTACCTGCACGGGCTCCCATCCTGAGCAGGAGCGGAGCCTGAGAGATGCGCTCTGTTCCCTCCCTTAGCCCAGAGGGCATCCTTTAGGTACCACCCCAGAAGTCAGGGAATAATGGAAAACCCTCTTGACAATGGTTGGAGCAGGGAGAGGCCGCAAAGATCAGCGGAAAAGCTTGATGGAAACTGAAAGTGCTGAAAAGAACAATGGGAAGGCTGGAGAAAATCACTGGTGAGCGCAGAGACGCAGGGCACGGGGACCTTAATGGAACGCTGAGGAGCCACTTGCAAGGCACAGGGGGACAGGGACAGTCTGGGGAATCTGCAGGTATATAACTGGGAACAAAGCTAACTACGTACCCAAAAAACCAGATGGAGTTTGGGCACAGTAGGAAATCCAGCAGGACTGTGTGTCCCACCAAGACGTCCCACCAAGATGCTCCAGGTGACCCTTGCCCTTGGGATGTGCCATCCAGCTGTGGAGCAGTGTACAGACCCCACACAGACCAGGGGCTGTGTGCTGTACTGACTGTCATTAACTGTTTCTCTTTCCCTGAACATCCCTGATGATTAGACCTGGCTGAAATGGCACCCGTGGTGTCACCGCTGGACACTGTCCTGGGAGGTGGCAGACCAGTGTCACACCTCACAGGGGTGTACAGGCTTAATGGGAAGGCAAACCTGCAGCCCTAAATCTCTAGCTTGTAATTCAAGTACTGAGGATAATAATGAAAACAAGGTTAGATAAAAACATTCACTATCAAAATTTAATTATGCATCCACAGGCTGAGGCTCATTATTCATCCTCCAAACCTGGAAACAAATTAGTCTAATGAAGCCATGAGTTAAAATGGAGAAAGGATGTAAAGGCTGGAGAATATTTATGTCTGTGCTCGTGTGTCAAAAGCAGCACTGAGCTCTGGGTGCTACATTTGTCACTGGAATCAGGTGCTTCCTAGATGTGGTGGCGTATCCAGGACCTGGATTTTGCCATGAGCAGGAACAGTCGCTCCTGAGTGGAAATCTGAAGCAATTAGAGACTGGTGAGATGTGGGGGCTCAGTACAGACATGGGGGCTCATCAAAACCAGATGTAATCAGAGCCCAGAGGTCCAAAGAAACCCAAATACCAGTGTCAGCTGCCACTGAGTCAATCTGACTTGAGGGACACATTTTGTGCTGGCACAAGCTCCCTGGTGACAGCCAGAGCAGCCCCATGGAGAGTTTGGCTCCAGTGACCTCTAGTAAATGGGAAACCAAATCTCAGGGGTTGGGAAGAAAAGAAATTGGTAACTAAGTATAGTGGGATGGCAGCTCTCTGTGGGTTTATTGTGCAAGTGTTTAAGCAGACAAAGGCTATAATTAAACTGCCCAGGAATGTTTAATCACAGCAAGGAAGGTCTTTTGCCGTGCTCCTTCCCTGCAGAATTTGGGGAGAAATGAAATTACATCGCAGGAAAGGGAACTGGACCACACTGAACCCACAGCCTCTGCTGCTGCCCCCAGGTCTGGGCTGGTTGCTTTGGGCACCTATAAAAGTCACCCACGAACTGTAACTCCTGGCACAAGCAGGTTTGAAGACACTTACAGGCTTTTCCACTGCACACCACAGCAAGTCTGCTGATATATAGCCCAGGTCTGAGCTCTGCAGCAGAGTGCAAAAGGTTCAAGCGACCTAGTAAAGACCGTGCCAGTACCAGAGAACAAGTCCCTGTAGGCCCCCGGCTGAGCCATTCTCACCGCTTTATTCTCTCGCTCCCATCCTAATGTGCTTAACTATAAATGACCCCTTTATTTTTTATATCTCCATTTCATTTTTCCCCTTCTTCCAAGGAAGCAGTAAAAGCAGGGGAGGCGAGAAGCAGAGCTCTTATTGTAAAGTGAGTGCTGACACGGAGCAGTTCTGGGGACCTCGCAGCTCACGCTGAACATTTGTAACATCACCAGGAGCCTCCGGGCTGCTCCTCTGAGAACCAAGCCCTAATCCTGCTCCCAGGAGCCCAGAAGAAGCCTATTAGGATCACACAGGCAGAGGTGAGCTGCTTCTGGTACGGAGGCCCTGACATTCACTGCCTGAGCTTGGCGCTATTTTATTTCCAGTTTTGCTGGGTGTTTTATTCCATGCTGTCCCAGGGTTCTACACAGGCATGGCAGACTGGGGGTGAAGACAACCCAGCTGAGCTGGCCCCCCTAAACACAACCCCCTCTTTTGTGCTCTTTGTCTCCAATATGCAGAAGATGCTCGGCCACCCTGGGCAGAAGCACAACATCTTGCTGTTTATTAGTATAATTTTTAAAGGTGCCTCATTGTATTTATTTGCTGTGTGGTTAAACATTTATTATTTATATTTAATTTTCCCAGATTCAAAGGGGGCATCACTAGTGGCTGAGTGCCTGCAGATTCAGTGCAGCTCCTTCACACACTTATTTATGTAACCTTGGCCTCCCCCGAGGGGCTCCCGTTTCACGATGTGCCATCGGCCTCTTAATTGGCCTCACAGATCACGCCTTCTCCTTCGGCTCACCCAGGTCCCTGTGACTCGTAATTTCTAAGATATTAAATGTGGTTAAAACAAAAGAGTTCAGTGAATTAAAGCCGGGAAGTTTCCTATCCCTCCTAAGCCTCTGCTGCCAATTCCCTCTCCAGGGAGATGGCCGGACTGGGGTCATCACCACTGGTCTGGAGGGCTCAGGAAAGGACCAGGCTGTGTCCTGGGCAAGGGGTGGACATCCCAGCCATTGCAGTGCCTGGCTTTGCACCCAGCTGTGTCTTCTTGATAAGAGCATTTGGCACTAATTAGTCTCCAAGCAGCTGATTAACCCGCAGGGATGTACGGAAGCTGTTTTTGCTATAAGATACTCCAAGAGAGGCAGGACTCTCCTTGGGACTGCTTTGCACAGCCAGTCCAGCCCCCTTGGATGGACAGTGGGTGGTGGATGGGGGAGGCCCATTCTCTGCCTCTGAGTCACCCCAGAGCCCTCTCTCCCCACTCCCCAGCACTGTAAATCTCACCCAGCTAAAGGTCTGGGTACCAAACTTGTAGGGGCACCAACGCTGGGCCCCTTAAAAAGACACAGACTCTGGGTTCTAAGAATGCAATTTCCAGAGCCATGGAGACTAGGAACACTCAATGGCATTTCCTGAGAAGTAAAACCACACTGAGGCGATGGCTTTGGGTGTTCCTTCTGTGACACAGCTTCCTGTCAATGCACCCCAAGCATCTCAGGGGCACATCTGACCCAAAGATGCTGCATTTCACTTCCAGCCACCAGCCCTGATGCTTCGTGAACCAATGAAAATGCACTTAAAGCTAATAAACTTTATTTAGACAATACAGGTCCTGTAGCAAGGAGTTCCACGTGTCATCAACAAGGCAAAGACATCTGGACAACTCAACCACGTGAGGTTTTCAGTAGGGTAACTAAACATCTGGCTGAAGGGGGCTGATAACCCCAGCACATTTTTACCTAGTTGCCAGCTGTTAGAGAAACTGACTGCCATAGGTAAAACTATTTCAGCATCAATGGTTTTATACCTTCTCCTTAAATATATCACAGGCTATACTTGGAGATGGAGTTTGAAAGTAAACATTGTTATGCTGGAGCTGTCATCTGTGAGTAATCACAGACCTAATTGAAGCTGGCCAGCCTATTAAATAAACATTCTGCATAAACGAGGGAGCAAAGAAATACCCTTTAGTTTGGTAATAGTAGAAATGATGGAAACCAGTACCTGAGTCAGGGACCAGGGAGGTGGGCTTGGAGTAGCAGGAGAGCCAGGGAGGGAGGTTTTTGCAGCGTGCTGCAAAGCAGTAAGAACCAGAAAGCACCAGCATCCAGCTTTGGAAGGGAGACCAAAGAGAGTGCTTCCCTGGGGCAGGGTGCTGCCCATGGCAGGCCAGGATTTTGGGCATGGCAGTCTGGAGGAGTCTGGTTTTGCTGCACCCAGGCAAACATGACTTCCCACCACCCACTGTTAATAGCCAGGCTAATAGAAATCATCCTCCCAGCATCAAATACTGCCTGATCACCCCACCAAAATGGGCAACAACAGCATCTTACAGCGTTTCTTGTGTTCCTTGGGGAACCACCTAATCCTCCCTGTTGTCTGCCAGTTTTTCCTCATCCTTGAGAACTCCATGTCTAGAAAAGGCTACGGCTTTCGAGAGCTTCCAGCCCTTGCTGCTGGGGGCTCGCCTCCTGCTGCAGTGCCAGGGGTGGCACAGGGGCATCCCAGGCTGTGCTCTGGGGCTCCAACTGCAGAGCAGGCAAATGTTCACCCCAGTGGACCTTGCGGCATCGTGCCCCTCCTCGCCCTCCCTCCAGATGTTGCACGGCTGTGTGCTGCCTCTCTGGGAGGTGATGAGAAGAGGGTGATGCACTGGAGTGACATGCTCAATTTCCCTCCAAGATGGTGCAGCCACAATAACATTTCTCCTGCTGATGGCATCCATGTGTCTCCTGCTTTTCACTGGAGCTCTGTTGCACGCCGGGATGCGGCAGGAGCGTGTGTGCACCTTCTGTTCCCCGAGCCACCCCTGCCTTTCCGGGGAGGATGAGGTGCCTGGCCTTCCGTGGTTAGTTGAAGAAAAACACTCTCCCAGTGATCAGCGCCTGTATGAAGGAGATGTATGGTTTCAATTCTGTCCTTGAGCCATGGATCATTTAATGTTGTCAACACATATACATCCTTCTCAAACATCCCACTGAGAATTTCTAGGGACTGTAGACAGCTTAAAGCTAGCGTTACAGCAGCAGCAGCTTCATATTTGCTTTCAGATCCATGTGCATTTTTTAATACTAAAGCTTGCATAATTGCTGCTGAATTTCTAAGCAACTTCTTCAAAGGGGCAGAGGCACATCAGCAGTAGAGAACTGCTGGTGGAGCAGAAACAAGGCATGTTGTTGGCTTATGGCTTCCCAGCAGCCGCTCAGAGATGGTGTTTGAGGAGCCCTGAAGAAGGGCTGGGTTGGGACCTCCCAGCTTGGCATGTGCTTGAGCAGGTTTCCTTCCTGATCACACTTGGTGTGTGCTGCCAAGCAGCCACTGATGCTGCCTGCATTTAAAGCATTTTAGTAAGGCACTTATTTTGCCAGGGAAGCTTGCACTGACATCCTGCTTTGGAAAAAAAAAAAAAAAAGTAGGATATGGCTTTGCTACCTTTTTCTTTTTTTATTTTTTTCTTTCTTGTGTGTGAGGTCTGGATGTGCCTAGAAGCACAGTGAGGTGCTACATGCAATGAACATACCCTGCCAGGTGAAGGGTCCATCACAGGGCTATAAAAGGAGAGACAAGGTGGTTCCTCACTATACTAGAAGGATCTTCTGATCTTTCCCAGCTGGTGGAAATGGAGTTGCAGCTGAGTGAGGGCCAGTATCTCCTGGTTTTGGGTGCTGCAGTCTCTGTGTGATGTCCCTCTGAGGTGTGCTGCTGTGCATGGGAAGGACATGAAGCTCTGGCTGGGATGCCCATCACCCCAGGCTCAGTTTCCCCTGGGTAAAGTGCAGTGACACCTCAGGGAGAGGGTCACCCTCCTCTTCTTTAGCTGCCAGATGTTCTTTTGGATGCTGGCAGCAGGGACCAATGTCTGCTGGCTGGAGTGGGACAACAGGAGGCTGTGGGTGTGCTGGACAGCCCACACCAGGCCTCTGCTGAGAGGTACAGATGGGTATCCAAAGGCTCCTCTGCCTCTGGAAATGCAGAAGGGCTCTGGGTGATGATGGCTCCCTGCACACCCAGCATCTGGGTTTGGGGAGGCAGGGCCCTGCTGCAGGCACAGGAGGCAGCTCCTTCCTTCCTCTCCTGAGAAAGGGCATTTCTGGGGGTGACACCAACCCGATGTGCTCCCCTGTGCCGAGGGAGCTGTCACCTCTCTACCCCTGCAGCTGCTGCAGGGCCTTGCACAGTGCTACCTCCAAGGCACCTGGTCAGCCAAACTCCATTTACTGTGTCTTTATTTATTATATTGGAGCCCAGGGTAATTACTTTACAACTCTGAACATTACGTATCATTTGTCTTGTTCCAGTAGGTCCAAATCTTTATGAATTTTATCTGATGCTTGCTCCCTTCAATTATCTGTCATCAGAAAAAGTTTACTGCTGCTGCAAAAATATCAATTTGCCAGAGGTTGCAATACATTTACTCTGCACCTCTGTAATTTACAAACTTACATTCCATGATTAGAAAGAAAAATGGCTAATAGGAGAAATAGTCATGCAAAATCGATACTGAATAAGATGCTGCCACCTTTTGGCTTAACCTAATTCTACATTTAGGGCCAAATTCACTCCTGGTGTAACTGCTTCCTGGGAGAGCTGGCTGTGAGAGGTGGAGTGGGACGAGGAGACGAAGCATGATCCGGGGGGCTCAGCCCCTGACTGTGAATGGGGTATGGGAAGCTGAGGCTGTGGGGTTTGCAAGGTTTGCTGAGAGGAAATTTTCCATAGCTGCACATCTGCAACAGAAGTTTCCTTCTCCCACACCCAGAGCCAAAGTGGAGGCTTCTGGCAGGTTTTTCTCTCCCTGCAGCCATCCAGGAGGCCGTTGTTGGAGCTGTGCCCTGGAAGGAGGGACCAGCCCTGGGCTATGGGCTTGTGTCTGTGCTGATACACTGGGAAAGGGGGACTGGGATGTGATGAGGCTCAGCACACAGCTGAAGTTGTTTAACCAAGCTCTGAAACTGGTTTGATCGTTCATCTCAGCTCGTAGGCAGCCTCCTCCCTGCCTGCCAGTGTGCAACACAGCGGGACTGGCAGCACTGTCAGTCTTGGGAGCTCCTGAATGCCCTTCTTCTTCAATTACCCAGCACTGCGATGGGCCGTGGAGCCCAAGTGCTGCTGTGCTTTCAAAAGAAAACAAACCAGCGTTTAATTTTCATAGCAAAGATATTCCAAAGTGCTAAGTGCTGCAGCAGAGCAATTGCAACGCTGCTCTGTCTCCTTGCCCAATGACACAGGGGTTTTTCAGCTGAATACCAGCAAGCACGTGATTAAATGCTCTTAGGATTCTGCCGTTGTGGGATTTCCAGCAGAACTTGCTATTTCTCTCATATCTTGCCCCTTTGTTTCCCTGAGTTCAGGGCAGAGTCTGAATTCGGTAATTGCCACCTGGATTTGCTTTGCTGTCTTCCCAAGGAACTTGTTTGAATAAATTGAACTGGCAAATGTATTGTTCAGCCGCAGAGCATTGTGTCGGGAATAATGCAGGTATTTCCAGGCTCTCTGTTACTGTTCTGAGCACACTGCCAGGGACAGCGAGCCCAGGCAGGAGAGCTCCCTTTGAGCTGCTCCCTCTGCTTCCTCTTCAGAAAGAAGCACAGTTTTTTTTTTTGGCTGGTTGTTCCATCCTCTAAAGCAAGAGCAGAAGGAGCTTCCTGGGCACGTCTAAACCCCCTCATCCATCGGGGAATTTTAATTTAGTAGGTTCTTATGGCTTGAACTCGTGTTTCCTTCACTAAAGCAGACTTGGGTGCAGCAGTCACCTTGTTTTCCACGGAGCACCTGAGCAGTCAGTGCCATGGGTGACAGCATTAGGTCTGTGTCAGTAGAGCTCAGGGCAGTGTGATGGGGACAGACAGGTCCTGGGGGTGAACCCCCCTGAGAAGAACCGGGCATTAAGCTGCAGGATGGGGTTAGGCTGTGGAAACTCAGTATTTAGAAGCTCAGGAGACTAATCAAGGCACTAACCAGGTGCTGGGCAAGTTCTTTGTGTTTGGAGATGTCACCCACAACATCTCTTTTCTGCACTGGTGCTTCCAAGATGAGGGTGATCTGAACATGCCAAGGCATGAAGTTTAAAGTTCCTCATTGACACAGGCTCACCTAAATCCCTCCCAGCACGTCGGAACAACACTAAATGGTTGATATTTCAAGGTAAGGGCACTGGTGCACAGCTTTCCCTTTTTCACTGACTTACAGACATGGCTTAGTGCTGGGTTAATGGTTGGACCTGATGAGCTTAAAGGTCTTTGCCAACCTAAAGAATTCTATCTGATGACCAAACTCTCCGTGAGAAATGAGCTCTCCTGCCTGCAGGTCCTTGGGGAGCATGGGCACAGCCAGTGCCCACCACCAGGTCAGACACACCAGCCAGGCACAACCATCCTCGTGACACTGACACCTCTCCCAGTGCCAACAAAGCAGGGACAGGAGCCCAGGACACCCCTAAGGAGAGCTGTAACCAGTGGGAGGTGGCACCACAACCCTGCAAACCTCGTTCCTGCACTGCCAGGTGACCAGATGTCCTGAGGAGATGCAGGGGGGCTCTCACAGGCGAGGATGCTCCATGGGACAGGGCACCACCTCCTGCCTCAGCTGGGTCTTGCAGAAGGGAGAGCTGCCCAGCTGTTTAAAATGTCCCCAAAATCTCAGAGGGAGGACTTCAGGTGAGCAGGGGCTCCTGCAGCAGCTGCGTGGCCACGGAGGTGACCCCGTTAGCAGGGACATGGTGCCACCTCGTGGCACGCGGCTCCGAGTGTCACACGTCCCTGTCCTTGTGGGATGGACATCTCTCCAATGGGTGCTCCACCGCCTCCCAGGGCTGCTGCTGCTGCCTCCAGGGTGATGGATGCACCATGGGCTGGTAAAGGCCACCAGTAAAAGGGTGGTTGGGACTGTTGGGTGGGGGAAAACAAGCACAACAGCCAAAACTCTGGTCCTGTCCCCTGGTCCCAGTATGGTCAGCAGAGCGGGCACGACCCAAATCGTAGTCAGCACTTTTGGAGATGATTCCATTAGAGCTGTCTGCCCACTATGGGATTCATGACCTAAGGGGTCCTTCTCCCCTGTCCAGCTCTTCCACCCTGGATCTGTCCTTTTCCTTGTCCTCTTCCTTTCTCCCAAGCTCTGCCAGGAGCCCCCTGCTCATCCTCCCCTGCTGACCTGCAGAAGGCCCACTCATCTGTGCCAAAAATGGCTTTGGTCCCCTCATGTGCTGACAGCATAAACCAAACCCCACTTATGAGGGTTTCAGGTCTATTTCTTCGTGCTACAAAACAGGAAGAAAGGTGGCTCCATTTATCCACATAAAAATAGGAATATCAAAGACAATGCTGAGGTTTGTTACTAAATCATCATCAGCTGAAATACTTAAGGAATAGACTCTTGGTTTTCAGTGAAACACTTTAATTCAGAACCAGCAATGCAATGGATAAGAAGTATTTGGGGTATATATAACCCCCCTTGCTAATTCATGCCATCATGGTTAGTGCCCAGGAAATCTGGGGCTCACTAGTGCTGGGTCCTGTCATGCTGTCTGCAGCATGGACTCAACAGAAAGACAATTGTTATCTTGGGAAATCTGCCATGGAGACTCCAAATCTGTTTTCTGCTAGGTAAGACATTAGTGTTTGATCAGTGACCAGAAACCACCTGATAAGGGATTTCTTTTTCCACTACTATTACAAAGGCTGTTGCAATGACTCCCACCCTTTGAGACAGCATTTTCAGAGGTACCCTCTGTACCCATCCCACTGCCAGCTTGACTGTTCTCTGTGCTCTTTCCTTTTGGGTTGGGGCATTCCCAATCAGCAAAGCAAATGGATTAATTCTGTTGATTTTTTGTTCCTCCTGTACAGATCCCTCCTGGATGCTCTAAAAGGGGGTTGGAAACAGAGTGGGTATCAGAGTCAGCGGGAGATATGGTGGGGTTTACCTCTAAAACACCAAATATGAGATTTTCTCCAGGGGGCCAAGAGTTGGAACTGGGAGCATTTTGTCTCTGAAGTCCAGCTGACAAAGCCAAGGCTTTTGTCGTGTAACCCAAGGAGATGACACAACATTTTTTACAGGTATATGTCACCAATAATTAGCTATCAGAGGTGGTCCTTTCCAGTTTATTTCCTAATTTAAGAAGACATTTTTAAAAAAGAGACTGTTGCTCTGAAGAAGTGAGCTCCTGCTGGTACAATGGCATCTGTGTAAATCCAGCAGCAGAACGGGGGCTGCCCATGAGCCCTTAGGCATTTAGCAGGGATTTACCAAGGAGCCTAAGGGCTGATACACACTTGAAACTCAATGGGATTTAGGTGCCTAAATGCAGTAGGCTGCTTGGAAAATCTCAGCCTTTGAAGTTAAAGTAGGCACTGACAAAAAAAAAAAAAAGGCTAAAACCCCTTAAAATAATAAATGTCAGACTAATGTCATCATGAAGGCAGTGGATGCTTGGAGCTGTGCACCCAAAACAAGGCAGTGGGAGGCAGCCACTGAGGGCAACCAAGAGGCTCCACCAGCATGAAGAGCTCCATCCCTGGTGTCTCCCACTCCATCAGGAATTGCAGCAGGGTTTCTCCAAATCATTTCCCTTTCTGACAGATATCTCCTCATGTGGGAATGATCCAGGCCGTTTGGCTGGGGACACCCAGTGTTTGAGGAAAACATTAAAAATGCTTTTTAATTTTTTTGTGGAGAAGAGTCTTAGGGCATTAAAAGTTGGAGAACTCATCTTCATTATTTCTCTTTAAAGTTAGTTATGAATTGAGAATGGCTCTGCTCATATTTCTCTTTTATTTGCTATCTCCCCAGGCTAAAGTGTTGTCTATTTATCTTACAGATTAGGTTACTTTTTATGGGGTTCCTGCTATTATATTTCACCTCTAACTTTGTTAGTTTGTGTTTGCTATTAAATTATGTTGAATAAAATGGGCGGCTGAAGGACATTTTTCAGCTCCATCCTGAAATGAGGTTCTTAATCCTGTTTCTGGCCCTGCCCCTGCAGCCCAGCCCACGGGGACAGAGTCAGGTACGTAAGAAGGGCAGCAGACGAGTGTTTGTGTCAGCCAAGGGCTTTGCAGGGTGAAGCTGCAGGAGGATCGTGCCTGCAACGCCACTCGCTTCATGTACAGTGATTTTGGAGGCATCTCTTTAGAAGAGGGTTCTAATAATATTGACATCATCACAAGATAAGATCCAGGACTAGTTAAATCAAAGCCTCGCAACTCAGTGCTCCTTTGAGGATTAGAAGAAGTCGCTGAGCTGTCACTCTAAAGCTGATCATGGACTCGTTTAACTATGTCATCCCATAAGACAGCCCTTTCAATTATGTCAACCTGTCTGCTCTCCCTAGACTCTAATTTTAGAGCAGCAGTAGCTAATATTCTTGGAAAACTGATCCGCCTCCACAGATCTCTCCTCTCTGTCTGCCGCTGTTAACGGAGTATCCTGTGGGGAGATCGGACTGCTTTACTTCCCCTCCTGTAATAAACCTAATAAAAATAGGTACCATTAGGTTCCTTTGTGTGTGGTCTCTTTAAGACACTTATCTGAGCTATGTAATGGAGATGTCATGTCTCCTCCACAGAGGGATCTGGCAGCACCACAGGGTCATTGCAATAAAAATAAAATTCAGTTTTAAGAGCCTGGTACGAAATTATGAGCTGAGAAGCAGGACATTGGGACTGGAGTTCAGAGGCCTGGAAAAGGCAAATGAGAGCTGGAGTCACTGGAATGTTAATGCCACGGCAGTGGCTCTGCAGCTGGAGCAACAAGCAGGATGCTGGTGCAGAAGGACTGCAGGCAATCAGGTGGCCTTGGGGACACCAGGGACAGGGGACTCGTGTGTTTCTTCTGCACGGTGTTGGAAGGAGATTGGGGCACACAAGGCAGAGAGCAGGTGGATGGACCTGGTTGTCTTGGCCATGGGCATCACTGTGCTGTGCTGTCATAACCCAGGGTGGTGGAAAGGGGACAGACCCTGAGAGACAGGATGGAACCACATGGCTGGCTCCTCATCTGTGTTGTGCCTGTACCTGGCAGTGATGTTGGACAGTTGTTCCCCTGCTGCCCCATGAATGTCCTCTTCAGAAGTGTTTTATCCCCCCTTTAGGATGCAATGTGGGTCCTAAGGCAGACCATGCTGCTGTGGTGGGGTGGACAGTGATGTTTAATACCCCAACAAGAGACAGTCCCATGGACTGGATGGAGAGGAAAAACAAAGAGAAAAGTATGGGACATGGGGAAAAGCAATAGGCCTCCTTCTATTAAAACTAGAAAGGAAGTAGAAGGGATGGACAGGGAAAGAGGAGGCAGAGAGTCCGTGCAGACACAAGGGAGGGAGATGATCCCCATCCACCCCACCCAGTGCCACCAGTCTGGTGGCAAAGGGGCCAGGCTTCCCTTTGCAGATCAGGGTATATAAAACTAACACTGCACAGGCTGCTGGGGAACGGTGCCTCCCCAAGACTCCAGCAAGTTAGTTACACATAGCTTTCCTTTCACAAATCCATGCTGGCTGCCCCTAATCAAATTCTGCTTCCCAAGCAATTTCCCTCGCTAATTCCTCCCGAATCAGCCCTAACCCACCTATCCCCCTTGTCGCTAAGCTAGCCAGCCTCTAATCACACACTGCACTGTGTGATCCCTTCCCAAGTAATACAGGGTTCGGCACTTTCCTCTGGTTCTCAGCAGCCTAACCTGTCAGGAGCAACCTTCTAAAAATATCACTAAAGACCTCAGCTAATTTCTAATCCTCGTTTCTATTAAGAGACGGCTGCCTGTACTATGTGGGTTTCCAGACTTGGGATTTACAGTCTTCCTTAAGAGCACCTAATCTGTGCAGAGCCATTTCTGTTGTTATCCATAAGCAAACTCCTCCCTTCTCCACCATAAAACATGATCCCTTTGGCAGCAGCTCTCCAGTCTGCAGGGCATTCTCAGCCAGCCAGGGAAGACACCAGCCTCTTCCTCTCTGCTTGGCTCACCCTACTACTTTTTGGCAAGCCTTCCCAGGGAGATCACTGGGCTCCCACTCCTCCCAGGCACTGGGGAGGTGTCTTGTATGAAACAAATCAGCCTGTGAGCTCAGCAGGACATGGGGTTTATTTTTTTTGCACCTCCCAAGTTTCTGAGTTGTGTAAATTGTATAAGGAAGCTGATGTATAATAGAGCCAAGCTCTCGAAGCACCTTGGATAACTGGACTTCCTCTCCCTATTTGTATTTGGATTTTTTTTTTTCCTGTTTCCTCTTCCTTTTTAAAATTCACCCGTCCCAAGCTGCCAGAACAAACCAAGTCAGAAGAACAAAAGAAACAGGAGAGAGTGCCATACTCTGGCTGTCCCCTGGCACACACCAGGGATCTGGCTCAGCCCAGGCAAATGAAGTCTTTTTAATCACAGGCCACTGGCCAAAGAACCCTGGTGGAAGATGCTGCAAGTGCCAGGCATATCTGTGTGCCAAAAGGAGCACTAAAGAACACCCAGAGCTCTCCCTGGGCTTGAGAGCACCGGGGTTTGCATCAAGCACCACAGAGGAGGAGATGAAATCAGAGCCTTGTCCTTCACAAACCAAAGATGTGGCAGAATCCAGCGCTCTGTCAGCACAGCTGTTCTGTGGAGTAAGGGTTTACCCGAGGAGATTTGGTAATTTTATTGGTTCAGAAGAGAAAATTAATGGAAGAGTGGGAAGAGTGTCTAGCTGATGACATGGCATCATTTAATCCAGCAGGGAAGTGCTCCAAGTGGGTTGGCTGCGAGCTGGCACGCACAGCAGGAGTCACACGAGTGCCACGCTGGAGGGTGACGTGCCAGGCAGAGGAGTGGCACATGCCATTCCCAGAGCTCAACAGCACAGAGTGGCCTGTGCAGGCAGCCAGCACACGCAGTCCTAAAGCTCCCCTTCGACCTCCTGGCTCCACTCTGCGTCTGAGTCACGGGCTACAGCAGAGAGCCAGGTGTTTTCCAGGGAAAACAGGGGCAGAACAACACTTTGTCATTTCTCAATCCTGTAGCAAATGTCATGAAATCAATAGTCCTCCTCTGCTCCATGTGAAGCCAGTACTGTCCCACACCTCCAAACACCAGCATTTCTCAAACGCACTGTGATCTCAAGGTGCCTTGTCAAAGTGAGACAAGCATTTAAAAACAGAGACCAGCTGGGAAAGTTTCTGGTTGATATGTTCAAGCCCACAGCTGCAGCTGAGGCTTGTCCACCCAGACCAGTTAGCACAGTCCACTCAAACCAGTCACAGCCCATTGCAGCTTGCCCACCCCGAACAGTTTAGGCCATGCTGAAGTCCAGCAGCGGGGCCCTGAGCATCAGCCTGCTGTGCTGAGAATACCCCCTCTCATCAAACTTTCTGGATTTGTTTTGAAGTTTGGAAGCACCATGAGTTAAGCATTGCAATCCAGAGGGCTGGTGCAGCAGCCGAAGATGTGATGAAAAACCAAAACAAGAATGGCAGTGACAAAGGGCTGTGGCACTCCAGTGATCTCAGTCCGACATGAGCTTTACCGTGTCCTTCTCCACGTGTGTCCCACGGCTGTGACAGCCCCACACTCTCATCCCTTTGGGCGCCTGCACAACGGGGAACTCACAGCAGTGGGAACACTTGTGTGGATGTGATTCCCTGGGGAAGCTGGAGAACCCTTGTCTTCATTACCAACGTCTCTCACCTCCGTCCTGAACTCATCTCTGTGCCCTTCCCCTTTCCCTGTTGCCCCAAGTCCTTTTTCGCCCCAAAGCCTGTCTTCGTCTTCATCTTCATCTTCATCTTCATCNCGGCCGTGACGTCACGGGCGGAGGCGGCGCGGCGGGAGCGTGACTCAGCACGTGGCTGCGGTGAGTCAGCACCGGGAGCCCATAAAGCCGCGGCGGCGGCGGCGACTGCGCCCTTGTCCGTGTCTGTTCGTGCCCCGGCGTGAGGGTCCCGCTGCCCCATGGAGCTCCCGTGGCTGGGCGAGCACTGCTCCGAGCGCTCCTGCAAACAGCTGGGTAAGTGCGGGCTCGGACCGAGCCCCCGAGCAGCGCCCGCCCCGCTGGGCTCGTCACGGAGGGACAACGCGTGTCCAGGGGGCCGGTGCTGTCCCCCGGGGCTGTGCAGGGCTGCTGGGGGTAGTGGCACGCACCAGTGCTGCTGCTGCTGGAGTCCCCCATCAGTAGGTGTAGGGAAAGAGTGATAGCTCTGTGCGTGTTTAAACTGTTAAAGGATGGCTTTTCCTGAATGAAATTCTTTTTGAAGTTGGGCTTTGTGTTTGTACTTCAGCTCTTAGCTCTTGACTAGTTGCTCACTGAGGTTTCTGCATTCGAGGAGCTCCCGAGGTGCTTATGGCTTGTGTTCGTCTTACACTGCGGATAAAAAGAGGAAAGCTTATCACTCTTGGGTTTTTAATTTTCATATTTGTGAAGAATGATCGAATCTCTTTAGTGATAATTGGATTGCGACTTAGCAAAAATTGCTTTAGAATTTATTTGTAGTTTTTTTGTGAGTACCCTTAGAGTTATTAACTTTGTTCTATGAAAATCTGTTTTTTCATTCCTCTCCCAGATTTCCTCCCTCTGAAGTGTGACGCATGTGGGGAAGTCTTCTGTAAAGATCACATTCGTTATGATGACCACAAGTGCAGCTCTGCCTACAAGAAAGTGAGTTCCTGTGTCATGTGAGTCAGTAATTCATGCTGAAGAATTGCCAAGTCATTTATAAGGGCTGCTCTGAACCTTCACCCATGGTTTCAATAAAAGTGGCTGGGAGAACCACAAGATGGAAGTTAATGATGGATCCAGGTTTTAAATATATAGAAACATAATATTTCAGAGGTCGCTACTGCTGGATTCTAGTTTCTTTCACTCACAGTACATCTCCTCAGAGAGGAGTGCTCTGTATTTTAAGTAATGTATTGTGGTCTAAAATTTTCTGCAGTCCAAGTCCTGTAAACTGAAGGACAACAATGAAACTACAGAAGAAATAAATAAAATAAGTGGGGCCAAACTTTCATCTCTGGCCTGTGCTTGGGCTTTGAAGTATTCAAAGGCTGTAATTGCAGAAAAGCCAAAAGGATATTTAAAGTCAATTTACCAAATAAGTCGCTACAAATTGATTTGGTAAAGCATGTCTGCATGATTTCTGGACAGTGATTTACAGTCACTGTTGTGAACTGTAGCTTGAAAAGCATTAGGAAATGAGATCATGAAACACTCAGGAATATGCTTCTATCACCTATGGCTAAGAGAAGAGGAAGGACAGAAAAATAGGGTTGGACTTGATGATGTTAAAGGTCTATTTCCACCTAAACAGTTCTATAATTCTGTGATTGTGGTCTGTGTTGTGTGTTCTTAGAATGTGCAGGTCCCTGTGTGTCCCCTCTGTAACACACCCATCCCAGTGCAGAAGGGAGAAATCCCAGACGTTGTGGTTGGAGCACACATAGATAAGGACTGCAAATACAACCCAGCACAGCAAAAGCAGAAGGTAAGAAAACTGCTGAAGTCTAAACTCCCTTCCTAATGCTTGTGAAGTTGGGCCTTCAGACAGCACACTGTAGAAACTTGCTCTGTTTCATCTTAGCTGCAAGGGTGCTTGAACATTTGTGTTTCAGCTTGGCCATTGCTCACAGGACCAAACATTGTCAACTCTCTGTCCTCTCTTTCTTAGATCTTCACAAACAGGTGCTTAAAGCCAGGCTGCAAAAGGAAAGAGATGATGAAGGTGGTTTGTGAACAGTGTGGTGGCAACTTCTGCATAAAACACCGGCATCCTCTGGATCATGACTGCAAAGGGAGCAGGAAGCCCATCTCCAAGGCAGGGTGAGCTGTACTTGTGGTTCTTCAGCTCAAAATGGGATTTCAGGGTTGGTATCAGGAGCTGGTGGGGAGCTTGGACAGCCAGGGAATTCTGGAAACTACTGGTCATGTCAATAAAATAGCCATGAGTTCCTCTTTGCAACTCAGGCTGGATTTCTGAAATGTCAGCCTTGATTTCTGAGCCAAGAGGAAAGGCTTATCAAATGCTTTCCTGAATTTTTAAGCTTTCCTGTGTCAGTCTCTCCTAACTGAGAATAATCACTGGCCAACTCAAGCACCCTTTGTGATCTTGATCCAAACACTAGAACCCTAAAGCTCTGTCCAGCATCTTGAAGTAACCAAGAATAATCAATACCCTGGCTTAATTTTAATTAAAAAAAAATATCTGTCTCTTGCAGGCAGACACACCTTGACTGTTGTGTGCAGTAGGAGTGTGAGATTTGTGTGACAGATGCAGATGATTAAACTGGATGGAAGAGTGGAACTACAGAGTGCAGAGGTGCCTGAGCCTGGTTGTTTTTGTTTGTAGATATGCAGCTCTAATGAGAGCCTCTCAGCCCACCTTCAAGTCCCCGGGAGCAATTGGAGTGCCATCTAATGGGAATCCTCAGCACAACAGGTATCAGCGGCACCAGGAGAAAAAGCAAACATTTCTTAAGACTGGGCTGCTGTCCACACGGTCAGCAGTGCCACTGTCACAGCTCTAACTGCTCTAGAGTTGGTAGCTGACCTGTAAATGGTGTTGGGAGTGCAGCATAGGGGCTCTGGCAGCACAGGTACATCCCTGCTTCTTTACAGTGGTTTAAGTGGCCACACAGACACAAGCATGAGGACACCAAATTGTTGTATCTGCAGCTTGGTCTCCCACCTGCTCAATGAGAGGCTTGGCCAAGTTCTGGGAAAATGGGGTGTCATCAGAACACTGAGGAAAGCACAGCAGACAGCTGAATTAAAATAAATGGCCCAAGCCCTTCCCTGGCACATTGTAATTCCTTGTGACTGAAGTTCTAGTTGTGTAACCTTTATGGTGCATTTTTGTCTTTTAGGTGCAGATAGTAGAGGCTCTTCACATCTGGATCAAACCTTTAATCTTTTCTCCCTCTCTTTAAGTTTCTATGCAGTTAACTTATTTTGTATCATAATTTTGTATGCATTCAATAAACTGTAACCCTTTCCAAGCCAATGTTGTTCCAATGTTTGGAATAAGAACTTTAATACTTTGTAGTAAACTGGGGGATGGTAGTAGGAGGAAGATTACAATTGGTGTGAAATACAGCCAGCTTTGCTTAGTTCATGCCAAGCCTGAACTAGGAATCTCCCAAAATGAGAATCTGAAATACAAGCTTACTCTTATATGTTTTAATCCTTCACATCAACGTGAAGCAAGTTTATATAAGCTTCCTCTTGGTTTCTGAATGTCACTGAAAGAACTTTATTTATAAAGCTATACCCTCTTTTTTCCAGGCCCTGACTGAAGGCCAGTGCTCACAGAGGCACATGCAGTATAATTCTTCAACATTTATTGCCCTTTAGACAGAAATCTAGATTTGCAGGGATATATTTTGTGGTTTCAGGGAGAAAAAGAAGCCAGAGAAAGCAGCATTAACTGTGTCTCATGTAATAAGGCCAAGATACAGCATTGTTTAGGGAGGCTGCTCTTGCTGCCTTCCTGAAAAGCTTAAACAAGTGCACTCATAACAGATAATGCTCCATCTATTATCCTGATCAGCTCTCTTGGCTCTTTAAAACTGCATGAGTATCCAGCTGCTTAGCTTGAGGCCTGAAATATTGCAGGTTGATGAAATGGAAATGTGCTGTTAATGAACAATGCTAATTCCCCAGATGGGATCTAAGTAGACCTCTCATCCAGCTAATTGTGAGAAAAATGCCAAGGCTTACTGATGGTGTCAGGGGGGTCAAGACCTCAATTTCATGTGTCAGTGGAGCCATTCCTCTGCACGCTGGGGCTGCTGGGCTGGAGTGTTGGCTCAGGACTAACTGGAGGGTGATTGCAGCCCCTTCCATCCCCTGCAGCTGGGAGGTGGGAAGAGGAGCACTTTGCAGAGCAGAGGATGCAGAGGTCCTTGGCCTGGGAGAAATAATCTTTGCTGATGCTGTAAGAGATGGGAGCCTAAGTGCAGTTGATGCTTTGTGCAGCCTTGAGGGGTACTGCAGTTGTGCAAAGGCTGCTGTGTCTCTTCTCTTGGAACAGTTTAATCCTTGGACTTTGAATGCTTCCTAGGGAGGAAATGTGGATTTATGGACCTTTACAGGGAACAGCATGTAAACAATCAATGCCTTGGGTCACAGGTCTTTCCTAGGAAAGGACAGATGTAATTTCTGGCCAGCACAGAACAAATATCTGTGTTATCCCATGTTAATGTTTGGCCCAACGTGATTTCTCATCCTGGAGAAGTTTTTGGAGAAGATCACAGCTGGCTGGCCAAACTGAACACATAATACAGGTATGAGTTCCAGTGTTCACTCCATAGAATCTAATTTTTGCAGTCATGCAGCCAAGATTGTGATGTGACAGTATCTGTAATACTGTGTTTAACCACAGGATGTCACAATAGGATATGCAATTATACAATCTTTATTTTAGGAAGTCTAAACATAGAAAACCATCCTCTCCCTCTCCACATTGGAGCAAAACCTTTAATTACAACTTCAGTTTTAGGTACCCCCACCCTCTGATTATCACCTGTGTGCCAATGCCCTAACTCAGCTCTAGCCCACTGCTGTATTTTATATATATTTTATATCTTTTCTGTGTAATTTCTAACTGGTCACCCATTCACAAATGGTTTGGTGGTTGGGGAAGGGGATTCCACAGACAGGGACCAGGGCAGAGAGGCTCTCCCAGCCCCATAGTGATGGCAGGGGGGGGACAGGATGGCACCTCAGTGTGGGGAGGAGGTGGAAGAGGAAAGCAGAGGTTACCTCTTCCCACCAGTGCCTGGAATGGTACAGGGAGTTGTTTCCAGCAGCATCTGCTCCCACATCCAGCACCTCAGCTGCTGCTGGGATCCAGGCAAAGGGAAACAACAACCCTAACTCAGGTCGTCCTGCAAAAACAATGTGTCATTCACGTGTGTGTTTGTGGTAAAAATTATGGCCAAGGGTAGGTGGAAAAGTTTGTGCATGTGGTTATTTATAGAAAATGAAAACATGGAAACTAATTTGCTTCCTGGAAATTGTCCTCGGAGGTGTTTTGCTCGTCCTGTCAAACCACACCCTTGGCCTCTTCCCACGCATTCCACCGGACCCCAGCGGGTCACGCTGGCTCAGCCTCTAGGATCTTTTAGGATCTGGGTTTTAGGACCTGCGGGCTCAAAGGGATCGCCGCCGTTCTCCGGAGAGCCACACCTCAGTGCATCTGCGGCAGCCAGGGTCCCCACGCCGCCCTGCTGTGACCGGGAGCTGCCAGGCCCCGGGAATCCCTCCACAGGCCGCGGGTGGGTCCTGTGAGGCCGCGGGGATCCCTGCCAGGCGCTGGGGGTCCCTACCAGGACTCTGAACGATCCCTGCCAGCCCAGGGGGGTTCCCAGGCAGGGTGTGCAGGAGGATTCCTGTGAGGGCACGGGCGGGTCCCGCTCAGCCCCGGGACGCTGCCGGCCCCGGGAATGCCTCAGGCAACGGGGCGGGGCCACAGCCGCATCCCGGCGCGGGGAGGTGACGTCACCCGCGCCCCAGAAACCGGAGCAGCGTTCGCACACACGTGTTCCCGGTGGGCGCTTTAACTCCGAGCGGGGCTTCCTATTGGCCAGCTGGGTGATTGACAGGCCGAGAGCCAACCAGATGCCGCCGTTCTCTCCCGGTAGCCAATGAAAGGCAGGGGGCGGGCGGCGGCGCCAAGCGTGGGGCTCGGTTGAATGTGCTGAGGCGGCGGCTGCGGGAGGTGCGTGTGGGAGCGGGCGGGGGGTGCAGCCCCGGCTCCCCCCGGGGTGGCGGCGGCGGCTCCTCCGGGGGTGCCCCTGCTCGCCCGGAGCTGCGGGAGGGGCGGGAAGGCCCGGCCCGGCCCGGCCACATGCGTGGCGGTGGCCGAGTGGGCTGAAGCCAGCCCGGGGGTGTGCGCTGGGATGGGAACCGGGCGCGTTTGTGTTGGGGCGCGGACCCGGGTCCGTGTGTGAAGCGAATCCAGGGTTGTGAAGCGGGCCCGCGGTCCTGTGCAGGAGAGCCGGGGGTAGGGGCTGGGGCTGCCCTCCTGCCCGGTCAGGCCGTGCCTGACACGTGCCCGGTCTGGCTCCGGTATCACCGAGGTGCCAAACCCCTCCTCTGGCAGCTTCTGCTGTGCTGGGAATCTCCCAGCGTGGGTTTGTGGGTCGCTTTGTATTTCAGAGTATGTTTCAAGGTAAATGTTTGTGTCGTGAAAATGACAGCGAAACTGACGCTGAAAGTGACCCTGAAAGTGACGGTGTTTGGGGTCACTGGGCAAAGCCACGTGGATCAGATGTTCTCACAAAGAAACGGACCTGGCTTCAGAGCCCCGTTTTTTGCAGCTCCTGTTCACCTTCACCCTTATGTCAGTCTGAAATTAAAGCTAATGAGGCAACTCTTCAAGCACACTTGTACCACATTAACCTACATGAAAACAGGAAAAACCCCGCAGTTTAACCAGGAGTGGTTTAAATCCCTTTAGGAATCAAATGGGCTTACTTGTGAGTGCACACGTGTGTATTAATGAGATAACTAACAGTCACATGAGTGTATTTTGTGATGAGAGAGGTCTCATTGGTGTTACCTGAGGTACACACTTGGTCACACAGCTCCACGTGGGGTGTTGTCACCTGCAGAAAGCACAGCCTCAGCTGTGGGGAATTCATAATTCACTGAGGCATTTTCCACTACAGAGCCTCAGAGGACAAAAGGTGCTGGAGATTCCTACAGGAGACTGGCATTTGTGTGCCTTAACTGCAATGTATTCCTAAAGGAGACATGAAAATTCTCCAAAATGAACCAAATTTCAGTGCAGATGTGCATTTCACTGTGAAGCAGTCACAAATAATTACCATGCTAGTGTAACTGTCTGTATATGAGACTGCCATTTAATACTGAAGAAGGTTCTAAGTGCAGTCTGGTGGTTTCTGTTACAGAACAGCATTTTAGAATGCCCAAAATGGTTGTGGAAAAAAAAGAAAAGAAAGCAGAAAAAAGAAAAAAGCTGAAGCAGCATGTGGCCCAAAAGGACGAGCTGGAACTGGAAACCAAACCAAAGAAGAAGAAGCAAAAGCTGCAGGTTTGGCTCTTTAGTTCAGTACAGTGTGGGGTTGTTGTTGTTGTGGATGCTGTTCTGAACGTGAACGTAGTGTTGGAATCAGCTGCAGTGATTCCTCGGATGCAACATGCCTGGAGTGAAAGCTGAAAGAAAAAGATGAATTAAGCCAAATCTGGGCACAATCGTGGCAGGCAGAGGGGGTGATCTTTGGTTTGGATCTTTCTGTGACAGACTGAGAAAGGATGTGGGTGAAAGGGGAACCGAGTGAGGAGCTGTCATATGGCAATCTCGGCGCAGCTTTGGTCTCCATGTGACCCTGAGTCCCTGGGAAAACATGAAAGATGTTTGCTTGGAAATTCTCCTGGTTTTTGGGCTGAGTGTCAAGTGGCCAGAAGGTGTCAGCAGTCCCTTTGTACTCCTGAACATCTTATGAATTGTTTTATGAGAATGAAATTAGCAATCTCAATTTGTTACTTAAGTGGAAACTTGGCAACTTGTTTTTTTGTGTTTGTTTGTTTGTTTTTCTTTTGGTGTGATATTATGCATAAATTATGCATAAACAGGACAATCCAATCCTGCTGTTCTTAGTGATGGTTACTGTGGAATGAGGATCAAAGAACTGGAAAGCAGTTCAAGAAGTGGAGAGAGAAAGCAGGTTTTTTTCCTCAGGAGTTCTTGAGGATCACCTCTAGAAGGCACGGTCTTAATTCTCTTACGTTTCCTGGCCTAATATAAAACAGATGTGAAAACTTGTTATGTCCTTTATCATGAGATGTATAGGTCAATGGAGATCATATAACTAAAAAGTAGTGCTTATTTTGTTGTTATACCTTATTTAAGCTCATTGGCAAGAACATATTAAAGAACTTTTGCATTCATAAGTGTCTCTAGATGTTGCATTTAGAGTTTGGGAAGCTTAAAATGAGAAAATCTAATTTATTGGCAAAAACTACTCAGAGGTCTGTACATTTTTGCAGTTTTGAACTCAGCAGAAATGTTCCTAAGTAGGAAAAGACTGCTTCTTTGTCAAAGCAAAAACAGGAAATTTTGTATTTATAGCTTAATAAGAGGGAATGTTTCTCTTCTGTGTTGTATGATAGAGTGAGGATTTGCAGTGCTGAGGCTGAATTTGAGTGAAAATAATTTTCCAGGCTAAACCAGTGTGAAATTGAAATGTCAAAATGAAAATTTTATTGCCTGTGTCAGTCTGTATAATTTCATGTAAAACTGCCAAGCGTTCCAGGTGGGCTTGCCCCTGGCAAGTGGGGCCTTCTTGCACTATCTGATATGCAGTGTTAAGTTCTTGGAACACCCAAATGAGTTTTGTGGGCTGTGCAGACTGTGAAAGAAAGAGCAAATAGTAGTGGAAGGAAGAATCCTTAATGCTGTTAGGGAACACCAGTGAGCACAACAGTTCTTGGAATCATAAAAGCTGATGCCAGTGGGTGGCTTGAGCATGTATATAGTGAGTTTTAGGAATGCCATATAAGGTCCATGACAAAGCATTTCTTGGCATCAGCTTTATAAACTGTAACTGTTGATAGCAGGAAAGTCTAAGTTAATAGAGCACTTTTTTTGTGTGTGTGTGTTTGAAGTGACTTTTGGGAATGAAAAACGTGAGGCGGATCTTAAACAGTTTTACTTCAGAAGTGGTTAAATAAAGTTTAATTGCTTGGCAGTTTGATTGTTGCTTAGTGTAAGTGCTCCCAGCTTTGTGTGAAATGCTTGGTTAGGGCACACAGGCATTTATGCTTTAAAGTGCTTTTGGTCATCAAACCTTGGCAGCATGGAAGGGGTAGGAGAGACCAAGGTAAAAGTGCTCTGTGTGCACAGGAAGATCAGGAGGAACTCTCTGCTCAGTGTGGACGGTTCCAACTAAGAAATTTGGAACAAAAATTAAGGCAACTGCTGAGAGGGTTTATTCTGCACCCTTACTTTCTTTAGTTTGATTTTTGTTACTTTATAAGCTGGAATTTTGCTAGATCTACAGGAGTTCCTGAATTGTGGTGACTGGATTCTGATGAGCTGTGATTGGCTTTTGACACAGTAACTGAATTAAAGAAAACTCTTTCTGGCATTCTTAAAGTAAGGATGGGTAGGCTCCAGTTTTTCCTAAGGAGTCACATATGTAGCAGAAAGAAGTCAAAGTGTTTGGTGGGACAGAGGTTCATTAAGTCACTTTCCTGTGATTTACTTCTTTTTTTTTTTCCCCAATTCTAGCACAGCAAATTTAATCTCCGAAGTGGAAAATACAAATCTCTAATTGATTTTGTAACAGAGCTGTAGGCAAGTTGAGGTGTGTTTTAAGTGACTGGATTTAGTGTACACTGATCATTCCTTCAAGAAATTTGTTTCAAAAATTCTTACCAGCCTCAGACTAAGGCTTTTTTCCTTGGAACAGCTTGACCTTTCAGAGTAATCTTGATGTTTTATTGATTTTCATCGACTCAATTTCTTCTGTTTACACTAAATAGCAATGAGCAATTCAAGACCAATATGAATATTTTTGTGAGTGATCTTAGAACTACACAGCTCTAAATAAGACATCTCTAGTGGAGCCAAGTTTTAAAGTTTAATTAAGTTTTAAATCTTAATTCAGCCTTGTGGTTTTTCTGACTGATTTTCCTGATGTTGCTGTTCTATTTACTTACGTGAAATAATCCCACATTTTAAACAGATTTTTAAAAAAATCACTGGATGTTAGTTTTACATGTTTTTTAATTACTTTTATTGTTTTTCTAACATACGTACATGTTGAACTATCAGAATGTTTAAGTTTTTTCTTTCAAACTGTAACACAGGTGAAGAAAAGAGATTTAAAATGTCCCATCCAGCCTGGTGGTTTGAAGCTGAATATTGGCTTGTTAGGTAACAACTTCCTGATGGATCTTTTCTGACAGGTTAATTTTGCTTTAGTTCTCTGGAAAAAAAAAATATTTACAGTGTTATTAACGTGTCATCTTGAACTAACAGAACCCCTTAGAAGTGTTTCTTTGCAATTTCCCCTGTTTTGCTTCTCTTTAGTTTAGTAAACATTGTAACTTCAAGGAAAATGACAATGACTAAGGGAGGATCAATCTTTTAGAATTCTAATCCCCTTGGGCTGGAGGGTACTTTGGGCAATGCTCATACAGCCAGTGGGTACTTCCTTGTTGTCTTCAGCATTGCAAGTGGCTGGAGGAGGAGGAATCAACATTTCCCTCAGCTAAAGGCAGGATCAGTGGGAAAGGAATTTAATTTTTGAGATTCCATACAGATACTACAAACAATGGCAAACAAACAAGTAGCTCATGGTGTTTTTTTCATCAGAGGGTGCAGGTGCCCAAACAGAAAGATCTGTTTACTAAATGGAAAATGGCAAAATTTCTAAAGAAAGTGTTTTTCTGTTTGGCTTTTTGGAGGTTGTCTTAAAGAGTGATATAGAATTATTAAGCTGCAACAAAAACCACGGGAAAAAAAAGATTCTTTAAAATCACAGTTTGGTTGTAGCAGAGGAAAACCCCATAAAATTATGTTTAAGCTGTGGAGATAAACATATTGGGCATGAGCTCAGTGGAATAACTGGGAATGCTATTTTGATATGATCTCTAATGCTGCTCATAATCAGGTAACTGGGGTAGTAATCTGAATTTAATGAATTAATGAATGCAAACCAGGCATTGGTGCAAACTGATCCAGCAGATATTGCAAAGCTATCATCAGACAGTGTATTTATTTGTTTGACAACCCACTAATTCATCCCAAAGCCTTTTCTTGATATAATGAGTTGTGGATGATTTGCAAACAAACTCAGTAATCCTTTATTGTTCCCTTAATTTATTTTTCTAATTAATGGGAAGCTTATCTTGTAACCATCAAAATAACTTGGTTTATATTTTCCCATCCTAAAAAAAATGCCATGAAGCTAACAACTTAGTGTGATGTTGCAGGATTTTCTTCTGATTACCAGGCTACCAATATTAACTGTATCTTATATACATTAAAAGTATATTTTGGAAACTGTTTGCATTGCAATTCCACTGTCCACTCCTCCTGCACTTGTTTGGTTTTGCTGTGCTTGCTTAACCCTCTGTTGTAAGCATTAGTGTTATCTGAGGTTATTAATTTTTGTTCAAGAAATATGTTTAAAAAATCTTAAATATTGAAAAAAAAAAGAAAATAAATTCCAAAAAGTTAATTTTATTTACCATAACCTTCTAAAATAACAATCTTGTCTCATGCTATTTTTCTGGACCAATTTTAAAGTATCTTTAACATGCAAATAGAGTTTTGTCCATGTTATGAAGAGAAGATGACATAATCTTTCATCTTCCCCCATCCCTCCATCTCCTCCTGTGCCTTGATGGAAAGATACATCAGCAAAAGTAGTTTCCCCGTGATAGAAGAGGGGTGGGAGCTGTTTCTCAAAATGGCCAAGCTAAATGTCAGGATGGATATTATTGTGCTCTCTGCTGGGTTTTTTCAGTCTGTAATTAAAACATTGGGTCTATTTCTCTTTGCTTTGGGCCACCTTTCAGTTGAATGTTTATTCTTGGGTTATTTGCTTGGGGTTTTTTTAACTTGCACAGGGAGACAAGTTTGCTGGCCCACTGGCTTCCTAGTGCCTCTCTGTGTGGTGGCCTTCTGATAGCTACAGGAAATAATCATGAAGCTCTAAATCCATGTGGCATTTATGGCTTACTGTGTGACATCTTGCTTGGTTTATCTGCTTCCTTATCTATGCAGTATTTCTCAAATTAGGAAAACTTAAAAAAACCCCACCCAACCACAAAACAACAAACTTTGAGGGCAGCTGGTTATGGGACTGAGACATTTGTTTCCTGCTAACACTTCTTCATCAGAATATTGATGGAGTTGCTTCCAATTATTTTATTAAATTTAACCATGCATTTATTTATTTTTAAAAGGGGGTAAATTTAATTGTGACACCCATGTAGTGTTTATAGAGAATAGTAGGCCTTTTGTAAACAGACACGTCTAAGAAGGTACAGAATCCTGTCTGAAATATGGATGTGCATAGATTAGGCTGAATAATTTTACATTCCTTTGAAAATTATTTTTGTAATGGTACGAATAGATTTCCCAGGAAAGAGTATTCACAGCTGGGAAAACAGTTGCTACTTTGAAGATGGTTTTCCCAGGCGAAGGGCTCACGTCCCCAACTGTGTTTGGTATAAACAATATGTGGTGTATTTCTTACTTGTGTTTAAAGGAATTGTGCATTCTTCATTACATATTAGCCAACAAGAGTTTCATGCTAATTCCGGGTATTTGCCTTAATCTGTATCCATTCAAAGTTAATTCCCTGCTTTTATTAATAAAGCCAGGGTATTAAATTGATAGGGAATTTGGTGGTGAAACACAACAGTCCCTTCTTTGTTGTTAAGAGGGGAAATTCTTCCTTCTCTTCTTGGAGCACGTACTTGTTGTTTCCTCTCAGCCCTCGTTCTCTGCTTGCTGGTGAGACCTTCCTTGATGGTTCTTGTTGGATTTCCAGTATAAATCCTTGCTTTCGTGCCTTAGCTGCAAATATCTAAACAAAATTGAATTTCAGGACAGGATTCCCACTTGTGAGTTGAAATTATTGAATATTCAGTTGTGGAAGGAGCAAAGGCAAGGTTTGCGTGACAGTGTCACCCAGCTCCAGTCCAGTGGGAACACTGTTTTCTGCCCTTTTTCAATAATAAGTTTATTCTGGTTCTGTATTGATGACTTCTAACTCCTCATAGAGAGAGGCATCATCAATGAAAATTGCTGGAAAAGGCCCAAATTGTTCAGTATAGAAAAACTGGCACAAAACCTCAAGGTATGTGTAACTTCAGTTAAAAAGAAGTCCCGTTAACATGTTTGAGTTCACAAAATGCATTCACTTGGCAATAAATTAATTTGTAAGTCTGAAAGGATGTTTGCTGCATTCTGATACAGCATAAAGAGCATAGAAATGGGCATTCAAAGGCAATTATTCTTGACAGGACTTGAAACTTGGAAATGTCTATTGTATAATATATTAACGCAGGCCTGATTCTTGTGGATTTGTTACTTCCTCTTTATTGATCTTAGTATTGTTCTGTTAATGTTAATTGGTTCAAAAAAACCTAAAATGTCACAGATTGGAATATTTAAAATATGCTTATTCTAAAAAGCAGCCCTGTCCTTGATGAAATGCTGCTGCTTGTTTAAACAATGTGGGAGTCTGGTATAATGATTTTTATAAAATATGACTTTTTGTGTGTTGATGAAATAGATTCAGAAATTTAAAACTCGCAGTGTTTTGGTGCAGATAAAAGGGGGGGTTATGGTTCCTTCCATAAGTTTCCTCCTTCAAAATGCCTTTTGTGTTTGGATGTAATATTGTGAACCACATGAAAGATCAGTGTATATTTATGTATGTTAATAAATTACAGCATAGATAAAATGGCTCTGGGGTATTAGATCAAAGCCACACGGATTAATAAATACTTGGAAAGTGCTTGTCTGTTATATCCAACAAGTAATTAGAACAGAAAAATTAATCTTTTGACTTTTAGAACCTGCCTGAAATATTGAGGGTACAAGCATGAAGGTATTTGACAGGGGAACCAGACTCTGTCTTTGAATGCATTTACCTGCTTCTAATTGAATCCCACAGGAGTTCTGTAGGACATCAAACGGAAGAGCAGCAACCAGTGTTTTATTAAATTTCTCAGCATTATCTCAATCATTTGCATCTGTAAACCAGGCTATTGCAAACAGCATATACATAAGGGCAGACAGCTCTTCCTACCCTCTCAGAGCTTGAAAGATGTCAAAGCTGCTCAGAGAATGTACTGAGGGCTTAGAGCTGCAGCGCTGAAAAGGGAGCAGGGTGGTTTTGTAAAGAGAGGAGAAAATCTGAAGCATCCGTGGAAAAGACAGGCTTTTAGTAACTGTCATCTCATCCTACCTGTGCATGATGGACTGAATCCTAAAGGGGAATTATTCATCCTTACCCACTCATAAAATAACTGGGTGGTTATAGAGCTGTTGGACTGAACAAGGTCATTGAAATTGGTCATGGGCTTTTTGTGAACTTAGGAGCCTTCATGCACCTCACTGGCTGATTATTTTTCAAAAATACCTTTGGAACAGGCAAGCTTTTCCTGTTTTATGATGAAAGTCCCATCTTTCATGGCTTTGAAGCCTCTACTCTGAAGGTATTTTTTAATAAACTTGTGAAGTTGGGGTTTTTAAATTGTAAAATTTACCATGCTTTGCTTAAACCACGGTTGTCTTCTTTACAAGGATTTGTCTAGTTTGTCATGATCTAGTTTGAGCTTGGAATAGAAGCAGTCAACTGTCCTGATCCAGTAGGTCTTGGAATAAAATCTCTGGGCAAGACCCAAAAGGTCTCATTTGGTATCTTGTAACATCAGAAGTTATTATGCTGACTTTATGTCTTTGGAAGCCAAGCAAGTTTTTAAATTAAGTTCCCCCACACGTCACTGTCTGTATCTTCTTCCCACCCTGATACTCAGTTGACAGGATATTTGAAATATCCCATTGTTTAAGTGAGCTCTTTCCTTGGTTTCTTTCTCAGTTTGCTGTGTGCACTTCACTCAGAAGCACAAGAGTTAAAAGGTTTCTGTAGTCAGGCACAGGCTATTTCTCTTTTGTAGTTCTGAATGGAGAGAGAATGAAAGGAAGAAAATCTTATTTGCCATTATATTACTGTTTCTATTGAGGGAATGCCTGGGAAAGGAAATATTTCTGCTGCTGAGGCAGAAAACAAATCTATCTCCAGCACTATTAGGCAATTCTACCACTGAGCTCTTTCTGTAAAAATCGCCTTAACTCCTATTCTAAGGATAATTTAACAATATCCTAATAATTTTCCTGGGTTTCTACTATGTCTTTTTTCTCCCCACAGTTTTTTAATAGTCCTTCCAGAAAACACATTCAGTGCAATTTGAAAAGGTCTTAAACCTTTTTGGTGATTTTACTTGCAGGTCAAGTGAACTGGGACTTGTAAGCAAAGCTGCTGCTTTGGGAAGGCTAACCCTGCTGCATTAAATATTTATTTTGAGAAGGTAGCATTTTAATTTTTGGTAATGAACAGCTCAGTAGTTTGAGAACTTTGAAATGTCTGTATATACCTGTAGCAGACTGTTTGAGCCATGTGAGAAAGCAGGTTGGAAACCTAAATATGGTTTTTATCACGGGGGTTGAACAGTTTCAAAAGCCGTTCTGAACAAGCAGGTGACTTTGTAAGGCTCCAGACAATCATCTTTATATTTTGTAGTGTCATTTAGTGGACATATGTGAAATAAATGATGTGGCATGTAAGAAGGGGAGTTGGAAGCAGAGCTGAGTCTGCACAGACTGCAGTCCTGAGAGGGCACTGCTCTCGTGTTGGCACCTTGGGTGCTCAATATGCAGCTGCTTATCCTTAGCTCCTGGCTGTGTCATGTTGCCTTGGGATGGAATAGAAGGCTAAAAGGAAGCGCAAACACAAGGGTTAAAAGTTTATTGTATTAAATGTCACTGTGGAATAAATAGTTTGGACAATACTGTTGAAGAAAGGACACCTAAATTATAAACATGAATGGAGGATGTTCAGATTTTTATATCTGGTGTGTCTCTCTTTAAAACATAGCACAGGGCATGCACCACAACACACCTCCCTGAGAGCAGAGAACAAGGGTGTAGAGCAAAGGTGTTCTGTGTGCTTGGCTTAAAAGTGACTTGTTCCTCATCACATGATGTTGCAGTTTTAACTTTAAAAAGGACGAATAAACGATTTAGCCCTGTGCTCTTCTGTGGTGAAAACTTGAAGTATTTGTCTGATGGTCTGAATGGGTGAGACTTAGAGGGAAGGATACTGTCCCTTAAATTCAAATCAAGCCCTTATCTTCGTTGTTTTCAATCAAAATCAAATTAATTCATTGGCTCACCTTCATGAGTAGCTATTAAAATTCAAACCTGCTTCTTCATACACTCACTTGTTTTTAGTTATGCGGAAACAAGTTCCAGTGGAATTAATGATAATCAGGGTTGAACTTGACATGCTTTTACTTACGGTAAACCACTCTTTAACACATTTTTTTATGTGACAATCCTAACCATTTAAAATTGTCCAGACAACCTTTTCCCTTTTGCAATCTTAATAAACAGCTGAGAGAATACAGCAAAATCCTTACACGGGAAAAAATTCAGTTATACTCTAACACAACTTGATGGCTGGAAAAAAGATTAGAGCCTGCACTGTACAGCCAGTGAATTTTGTTTGAAACACAGACACTTAGTCTGAAACTTTACAAGCATTTTCTTGTAAAACTTTGTGCTCAGGTTTTTTTCCAAGCTCTTGAAGGGAGAGGTGGCTTTTCTTGCATCTTGCCCGTGTTATGTCAAAGCCTTGCACAGAATCTGGGATCGCCTGACTCACTGATTCAAATCCTCTGTCACATGCCCTCCCATCCTGTAATGCTTTTCATAAATGAATCAAGCTTTATCTTTAGACTGACCAGCTTTGCATTTTCGAGGCGTGGATGTTGTGTCTGCACAGTCGGTATTTAGTATTTAAGACTGTTAAAAGAATGCAAAGTTACAGCATCTCTTTAACATGTTAAGGAGATCTCACAGAACTCTTTTTTCACACAGCTGAGGGAAGCCTGTTGCTTTCAGTTGCATCAGATCCAGACTGGTGCTAGTTTATGCTGTTTGCACTGATTTTGTCTCTAGATACTCAGTCATACTCTGTGCATTCAAGGCATTCCTGTGCTAAGGAATTCTTTTCAAAAGCAGTTAATGGTTTCAAGGAATTTTTTATTATTCCCTCTCTCTTCTGTGAGCTTTTCCTAGTACTACACTTTTCATGTCTGGACACTTGATATAGACTATTACAGCAAAGATAGTAAGCATCTGTGATAAATAAATCTCATAGTTGTCATCAGTCCAGTGTTTGAGAAAGGCATATGGAATCCTTTCCTCAAACTCACCTATTAAACAATTCATGAGAGACCAGAGGAAAAAAGTGAAGAAGTTGTAACAAAATTCTTGCTCCCATTGCCTTTTTCTTCTACCCTCTAGAAAAGGTTTTATTTACTGGTGATTATGTTCTTTGAAATGAAAGAAAATGACATATCAAGCTGAGATCTTTTTGGTCCATGGGTAAGCCATAGCAGCGAGTTATTGCAAGGTGATGGCTTGCATAAATCACGTTGTGTACATAAACACATGGAAGTTGTATGGCATTTCTGTAAATATTACTTGTACAGAGTTACTGTTTAAAAAGAAAAAAAAGCTTTGGGAATAAGTGTGCCGTTTTTTCAGCTGGGACAGTGCTTTGCATTTAAATTAAGAAGTACGTTTAAATTTAGTGATTTCAGGCACAGTTCATAAGTCTGTACCAAAATATCAACAGTAGGGAATCATCAGGTATTTTAAGTTTGTAATTGGGTTCTAAACATGCCATAGGTTGTTTTGGGTTGAGTAATTATTGTTTTCTTAAAGCTATAGTAATCTGATCTTCCCTAAATTTCACTGTATATTACTGAGTACGATCACTTAGAAACAAACTGTTTTGTAGGATGCCAGAGCAGGCATTTGGTATTGCTGTTTGTTTATTATTTTAAGCTTCTGCACAAAGACTTTTCTTGATTTGTGTTCTGCAGGAGTAGCAGAAGGGCTTCTACCATGGCCTTGATCAAAAACATGATCCCTGTACTGGGAGGAAGGAGGAGGGGAAAGGATCTTATTCCTATAAATCCAAAATTATCAAGAACTACAATTGGGGAAGTATATTCCTATAACACCAAATAAATTATTTATTCATGGCAAGTGTCAGGATTGCACAAACCTAATAAATATGTAAGCTCGAGATGTGTCTTACTCCTCAGAATTGCACTGCCAAGACAATTAACCCTTCCTGCAGGTGGGTGTTGTGTGAAATAGCCGTTTTTAATGGTGTGATTAATGTCTATTGGCAGTCCATGGCACCTGAGTAATCGTGGCTAATTCCAAAAGGGAAAATTCTCATTAGAAAGGACTCTGTGTGATGCAGCACAATGGTGGGACATGACTTGCTGAGTGTTTTTTAGCAACTCGTGCTACATCTGCATCTTTCTTGACAGGAGATCTGGTGTTCTACAGGGAGGATGAGACATTTTTCTTTAGATTGTGATTAGCAATCACTTGCAAATAATCTGTGGCTGCTGCAAGCTCCACCCTGCTGGAGCTGCAGGAATATCCAGCTATCTCTTTCAAATTCAGCCATCATCGTCCTGTGGCCTTTCTGTTTATAGGTCAGGTCTTTTGTGGCCAAAACTTCCACTAGGAAACTGGAGATATTTCATGAGAAATATGAGTGGAATCACAGTTTTCACTGTTTTCTTTATTGCTTCAATGGCTTTAGTCATTGTTTTAAAGGTCTACATTTAAAAAACCTTTAAAGTCTGTTATTGTGGTAATTAATTAATATAAGACATTTGAAAATAGGACAGAGCATCTTATTCTGCTGAGTTCTGGTGCTTCAGTCAATAAGCACAAGAGTGAAATGAGTTTGTTCACTTGAGAGATGCAGCAAGTGATGTTTTAATGATCTTGCATGCTAATTTCTAGGAACTTTATAGCTTCCTCTGAACAAGTTCAGGAGTAACCTGTGCTAAACATCAATCAGATTTAAAACCCAATTACCTGCTAGAAGAAAAGAAACACTATTGTTTTCCAGTAAGTGGTGCTATCATTTGTTTGCTTAGTATAATTAATCTTCAAATGATCAAAGCGCCCAACATTCATCTTACACTCTTGAAAGGCTGGGGGGTTTCTGGAGGTGGGATGGGTGTGCACAAAGTTCAGCTGTGATAATCACTAATCACACTCTCCATTGCATGTGTTCTTCCTTTTAAAAACTGAGGTTCCAGTCACTTTTATAAGCAATATCTACACAATATCTACAATCTCTTTTGCAGAAAGTGACACTTCCTTAAAAATCACAGCATTTTGTTCTGGCAATGCAAGGAGACTCACTGAAAGCGAGGAGATGTCGTGTAATGTGCACTCAAATCTGAAGGCAGCTGTGGATGTACTCAGTGTTGGTGCACTGGCTTTTTTGACAAAAGGGCCAATTATATTTGTTCTGGGAGAGATCATCTGGGTCAGTCCTTAAAAGACAGAATGAAGCCCTACATTTTGCTTCTGTGAAGTTCTTTGAGATGAGCACTATAGTTACAGATGATTTTAGTTTTGATCATGTACTGATGTAAACAGTAGATTACATTTAGGAGACAAAAACTCATCACTGTGCTTGATTATATTAAGATTAAAAAAACCTAATAATGGAAGACATGCTAGAATACAGTGATGATAGTACTATGTAGTACTTGTAAGCAAAGTCATTTATCTTAACATGTTTGGGTGAAAAAAAAATCAATGTTTTCTGCATCTCCACATCAATATGTTGTAATGATTTTTCCTCACTGTTACAGCGGCTTCATTATTTCAGTGGAAGTATCTTATATACAGCAGCAGAGTATCATCTCTGATAATCAGATTACATCTAGAGTCTTCCTAAGTTGATAAAATTTTCTCTTATATTGTCATTCATACATGTATAATACAAAATAAAGCTTCTTCAGTGCTCAGCTTTTAATAATCCTGTTCATAATTAAATATAAATCTGACTAAAACATATTCTTCTACATTAAAGTCTTGTCATAAAAACATTTTGAATATAAACCTTCAATACTCAGTAGAGCGATACAATATATATATATACACACACACACAAATGCACTTTTTTTTCTGTTAGTAGCAAGCATTTTGTTCACTATTTGGACAACTTCACAGTCAGGTGTTTTATACAATGCCACTAAATCAGACTTCTGATTGCTCATTACTATCAGGAATGACAGATGCTAAGGCAGCCTGACAGAAGCGATGCAGCGTTGACATTTTTGTTTTCTGTTCAATGTACAGTCGCAGTTTGTCTCTGAAGGTTTCCCCCAGAAAACTGTAAATTAAGGGGTTCAAGCAGCTATTGGAAAAAGCTGCCAGGTTCACAATGTGTCCTGTTAAAGGATAATCATGCCTGAAGGATGGGCTGTTGGAGGAGACGGGCTCGCTTTTCCTCTGGAGGAGTTGGACGCTAATGAAGACATTTTCAGGGAGCCAGCAGATAAAGAAAACCAGGACAACAACAAAAATCATGCGCAGAGCCTTCTGCCGCCGCAGCCGGAGACTCCTGTGCTTGTGTGCTTTTATAAGGACTCGGACAATTAATGAGTAACAAAGCCCGATGATCACAAAGGGGATAATAAACCCCAGGGTTATCTCTAGCCACTGGATTTCTTTCACATCTGCAAAACAAAAATAGACCTCTCCGGTGTGCTGCAAGTGCACGGCTGTGAATGGGACCAGAGCTGCCGAAATGGACGCCATCCATATGAGCCCGCAGCTCAGCCTGGCGTGCTGCATAGTGCGAAACAGGTTGGACCTCATTACTTTGGCCAGGGCTAGGTATCTGTCAAAACTCATCCATGTCAGAAAGAAAATGCTGCTATACATGTTGATCTGAAGGAACAAAGACATAAAGGTACAGATGATGGTGATGTCGTAGTACTTCTCGTCAAGATTAAACACCTCAATGAGAGAATCGGCCACTAGGATGAGGTCGGCCACTGCCAGGTTTATGAAGTAAAGGTCTGGGATTGTCATTTTTTCCCGAAAGCTAATGTTAACAACCAGGATCAGGATGTTTCCCACAAAACCGATAGGGAAAAGGAATATTGTGTAAAGACATGATAAGAAAAGGCCAATAACGTATTGTTGGTGTTCTGATTTATCAGCTAATCTAGAGGATATGCTTTCGTTACACAAATGGGATCCATTGAGGTTAAAAGTTGTGCTGTTACATATAACAGGTGATATTGAGGCAGAATAAGTTTCCATGGTTAAAATATCTGCAGAAAAGATATTAGTACTCACAGTTTGGTGGCAATACTAAAAACCCCAGATTTTTGGTTGGTTTCAACTGAATTCCTAATAAGCATTTTTGATTGGAATTGAAAAAGATACAGACTTTGGTGTAGGAAATTAAAATGCTTTAGAAGTCAGGTTAATTAGACTTAAAACTGACTGAAATATAATACTGCAAATAGTGAATGTCTTAATTTGTTTTACAGGACACTACATACATTGCAAATGAGAGAATTTGCATTTCCTGTATGCCTTATGATCATGTAGGAATCTTTTTACCATGGTGGTACTTGGGTCTCTTTAATACAAGCTTTTCATCAACAGTGTTTCTTCATGCAAGGTTGGAAGGCAGTGGAATTTTAGCTCCATTTGTTTTCTTTTAATAATCAATGAACATCCTTGGACCTGCAATTTGCAAATGGAAAACGATTAATCTCACATTCCAGCCCTGTTCCATGTGCCATTAGCTTCTGCTAACCTGACATCACAGCTGAGGTTGTAGGAAACATCATGTTCTGATAGACATGCAAAGGTTCACTTAAAAGAATTTAAATTTGATCTGGGTGATAACACATCGTGAAGGCAGGTCTGTCAAAACAGTGTGTTCCCTTCAGGGATTCAGTATTAGAAAATGCAGAAATACAGAGAAATCAGATTAGTGAGTTTAGCCTAATGAAGAAAAACTGTATTTTTTTATATATAGATATATATTTATTCTATCAGCTTGTAAGGCTAATAAATAGCAGAGTCTGTGGCTGAGAAGGCAACAGAGATGAAAAGCAGTTGGTTCCTGCTGCTTTCAGTGGGAGGGAAAGGCAGATTTTAGAAATGAAGGTAATACAAGCAGCGTATTGATTTACACCAACATTATTATACTCAATTTGTTTTCCGTTGTGATTTATTATGTTTCACTGACTTCCGGGTAGTAATGGAAAATACCAGTTATCGGATTTGTTTACTTCTGAATGTTGAATGTTATGCACTTGAAGCATTGCAAGAAGTTTATTTAAAAAGAGAAAGAGCCAAACAAAAGACGCCCCAAACAAATAAAACAGCAAGGAAATTATAAACCACAGTATTTTGTATTAAATTTTAAATATTTTGAACTGCTTTAATCTTCATCTTACTATCAAAGCCTTGATTTTTATTTACATGAAAACATATTTAAAAAATTGTTGCTAGTAAAATTCATGCCTGTTTTCACATTTTAATGACTTAAATCCTGCCAGTGTGCTGTCTGGGGGAGGAAAGAGCAGACCACTAGTGGAGTAGGAGTTAGAATATTTTTAGTCAGAAATACAGCTCTGAGTTTGCTTAAATGTATTCAAATAATCAGAAATAGCTACAGATAAATAAAGATAGGGGTTCCAGAGCTTCTGTTTCTTAATGAAACAGGCGTGACTTCCCAGTACCTGTTGCTGTGTTTTGAATAAATTTAATAGTGTAAATCTTCACGCTAAAATATCCACATGAAATTGCACTTATTAGAAGAAGGCTCTGTGTTTGTTTCCAGCAGCTGTGGAAGTCAGACATAAACTGTTGTCTTTATGTAATACCCTTTTATTTGTGAATAAGGCAGTAAAACAGATTTAAATACAATAAAAGATAAGTCAACAGCCTGAGCAATTGATTTTAAAAGGTCGGTCTGTGGTCAGATTTTAATTACATCTGAAAGGCCGCCAAAAGCCAAGCAATTAAAAGCATTACAGGTAACTATGCACTGTGAAACACTTTATTTTACCTTAATTCCATTTCTCCAGAGCTGATTTTCCTTCAGACAACAGCAGCCTGGTCCTTGCTGGGCGCACACGTAATGGATGTGCCAACTTCCAGTGTCCTCTCGGTAAAAAACTTGCATTTAGGTGTGCAGAGCTGCAGTGGGTGCCACCTGTTGATGATTCAGCAGTAAAAACAAAAATCACATAAAAGTCTGTCCTGCTTTAAAACGTATTAAATAGAGGGTAGTTTACAAGAGCAAAATGCAGATCTTGCTGCACGTCCTTGGCAATAAAACAAGCTTTATAGATTCCCAGGGTTGTTCTAATTTGTGTGCAGTTGAAGTGCTGCTGAACAGCCTTATAAGGCTAGAATTAACCCTGTTTCTGCTGGTTTCTTTTTTACTAGAGCTACTCCAGCGTCTTTTGTCTCGTATTTGTCAGTTTTATTTTGCCTAATGTTCATTGCATCCTCCTTTCTTCCTCTGGTGTTTTTTTTTTTTTGTTTTATAGTCCGTTCAAAGCTCGAGCTCAGCTGATCAATAATTAAGAGATTTATTTGCAAATTGCAACGAAGCATATTTTATATCGATATAAAGCAATTATTACGGTTATTTGAGCTATTTTTAAAGCCTCTGGGAAATCTAGAAGGAAATATTTGATTGACGACATCAAGCATCTGAGAAGGGTCATTTGCTAAACTGCCGAGATAAATTTCAGTTTTCCTACCTTCAAGTCGATCCCATTTTGCCTGTGTGCATTTAAATTTTCAGGTGTATGTTGTCATTCTCTTACTTCTTGGAGTTGCTCAGCTCAAAATCACATGGATGAAATAAGCTTACTCTACAGAGAATGAGGAGCCTCAGTTTTGCATTAAACCACCAGTGCTGCAGGTGGAGTTTTGCATTTCATCTGCAGGGGGTAAGAGAAAAAAAACCTCCTTGACATTTCCAGTAACACCACCTACTGGTGGCCAGAATTCTTAGAAAGGGAAAGAAAGTCAAACCTTCCTCAGCAAAGAGCAATATTTTATTTGTGGAAGTTGCTTTCTGTGATTGATCTGACACCAGAACGTTAAGTGTCCACCGGTGCAGCCTCCTGCTGCTACTGGAATAGGATGAATGGGATCTCAGCATGTAGGACTTCAGGAAGACAGTGTGACAGATTCAGAAGTGTGGAGTAAGCAATTAACATGTCATTATAATAGATGTATGACACCAGTTACAGTGGTCAAATATTTTCAGGTGGCAAAGGACCTCTTCTCTGTAGAAAAGCGAGCAGAGGTTCTTTGCATGAGTAGTTTTGGGAGCAGAAGCACTTTGCCTTCATTGGGGCAGGTATAAATTATTTGCTGGTTTTTCTGTAATAACTGCATAGCAACAGAGGATTTTGGCAGTGTTACTGAAAAAGATTTTTAAGATGTTCATGCATGATGGCTATTCCTAAATGGTTTTGGAACCAGTTATGATTTAGATCAAAAGAATGTTTGCGCAGATTGGTGCTGGTAAAACTTTTCTGAACAAGGAGTTTTCCACTCTGTGTGGAATGCAGTGTTCTAATAGAGGATGATGAGGACAGAGCCTGAAGTGTTTGGCTTTGAGAAGTGTATAAATATGATTGCATTGTAGGACTGGAATAATGCAAATGTTAGAAAAATCTTGTGATGCCAGCTTTGAAGGTCTTAATTTTTTGCTGTCATAAAAGAACAGGATTAAAAAGAGTCTTTATTGTTGTTTGTTGATCATGTGGTTTTGCTGTACTTAGTTCTGTCCTTCTGAGCTTCCACTGATCTTGCAAGGGCCTGAAGGATTTTTTACTTTTCTTCATGCTTAATGTTCACTGCTGGGTGTTAGTTGTTTGTTATTTTGGGGGCCTGGATTTGATAATCAGCTGGTCTGTCTGTCCTTGCTTGTCTAGCTGTGAATATCAGCTGATTTGCTATTAAAATGTATAATTCTGAATGCTAATTTTCTTGTTTGAATCCATGGTAAGAAATATGTCACTTTGACATACTTCCAGAGTTGTTAGGAAATTCTCTTTTGAAAGACCTATGAAGTAGCTGTTTTCTGTGCAAGAAGAACTACGAAGCATAAGAGGTCATATCTAGTAATATGGTAATTTTGTGTATTGTATTATTACACTGTAATTAATGAGTTCTGTATTTCTCTAAACATTTTATGAGGTGATCGTGGCGACTCCTCTGAATCCTGTCTTCTAAAACAGATCACAGCATTTTCAGGCCCTTGTTCATGCAGTCAGATTGTTGTTACTGATTAATCGATCTTAATCTCACTGTTTGTCATTTCCATATTCCATCAAATGCCTCAAAGTAATTTTAGCAGCTGCTGAAAGTTGTACTTTTGCTCTTTCCCTGTCAGTTGCAGGTATTCCACAGGATTTTACAGTGGCTGCCTTAATGATCCGTGGTCACAGTTGTGACAGTATTGAGTCCTAAAGTTCCACCTGTCGTACCTTATAATGATTGTTGCTGGGACCATGTGTGAAAGCAACTGGTGCAGTAGCATTTGTATAATGCCAGACCCCAATAATTCAGCATTCAGAATTCCCCTGATGTATTTTTGTGCAGCAGTCAATGTGTAAACCACTGTAAATATCTCACTGAAGATGTCTTAACACCAGAGAGCCTTTCAGAAGCACCGATGTAGTTGTGATGTATTCAGAGGCTGAATGTGGGGTGTAACAGAAGATATTCTGTGTAATTTAGCAGACTTTAACATACGTGCCTGTTACTGTGGTGCTGAAAGGGGGCAGCTGAGGAGGAAGAAAGTGGGAGGTGTGAGTATGGCAGAGAATTATGTTGAGAGGTCTGATGCATCACAGCTCTTGCGCCAGCGCTCTGTGGCAGCCTCTCCAGCTGGATAAGCAGGATAAGCCCTCTAGGATGCAACAGACTGTTGGATTCTGTCAGAAGTGTGGAAGTGTTCTTGGGTATGAAGCTGATGAGTCCTGGAGAAATTAGATTGGGGCAAGGGTATATAGATAGCTGAATAAAAGGTCAGGTACTGTATTGCATGGCAGGGGAAGGAAGCATAAATTACAATTGTGCTGGAATGCTTACACTGTAATATAATCATCTGCAGAAAAAATAAGATTTGTATAAGAATCTCTACTGGAACTATCTCTAGAGGAAATACAGATGCTGTTGAAGTGTTCGCGAGGTTTTGCAAGTAGACTGATGTCCAAATTCTCGCTCACCTTTTTCACCCACTGAATGACACCAGCATCCCTTACCCTGCTCTAGAGCACCCTCATACTTTATCCTGTCCAGCCTCAGTAGCAAATAATCTTTCTTGCAAATAATCAAACTTCGTTTGAGCTGGAATGAATTGTGTTTCTGTGCCTGCAGAAAACCTTGGTTGGAGTGTATTTTGTGTATTTAGGCTTTTCAGTTGCCAGTAATTCTGAGAATGCATTTTTCTTACTAAAAATAATTTTTAAAAGTTCAGCCTTTTCATTTTGCAGGGACAACACCCATTCAAACCCATTCAAACTATTCTGGGAAAACCTTTTTCTTTTTCTTTGGAAAAACCTTTTTATTTTTCTTAAAGCAAATATTGCAAAACTCTTGAGGGATAATCTAAAAATTTTACTAAAGAGGGCCACAAAATGTTGTCAAGTGAAAGATTACAGAATCCTAGAACGGTTTGGGTTGGAAGGGATCTTAAAGACCATCTAGGTCCAAGCCCTCTGCCATGAGCAGGGATTGTTCAAAGCCATCATAGGACTTCAGGCTCTATTCAAATGCTATTTAAAAATTTTTTTGCAAAACATCAGTCATTTTTATTTTAGTAACTGAGTCTGGCAGTCCTTTGCTGGACACTTTTGTATCACAGAAGTGAAATGCATTCCTTCATTCTCTCCATCAGTGGATTTATTTGTTGTGCAACATCTATTGGTGGACACATTATACAGAATATTTATTTCAGCTGAATTGCTTGAGCTGTCACCCTGCCCCAAATGTTCTGTAGCTACCTCAAAATCAAGATAAATAATACTGGTGCCTCTTCAGTGTCTGTAAGTTTAATATTAGACTGTAACTAAGGGCAGGCTTGCAAATACATATGGGGACGTAGCAGCTCAAGTTGGGATTCAAGTGTGCACATGCAGTCTCGAGCTCAAATGTTGTTTGCAATGGGATCAGATCGAGTTTGAGCCAGCTGGTTCAGTAATGATGAGTCCTGAGTATGTACATGTTCTTTTCCAAAACAAGTTACCAGCTCAGAAATTCATGCTCTAACTTCAGCAGCCTGATCGTTTCTCTTCTTCTACTGAACAAAGGGGTTTTTTTTCAAATGCAGACCATAGTCGTGGAAAGATACAAATATTACCAGTACAGAAGTAAAATATTCTTCCTTGAACTTTCCAGTATATCCCTTCAGTAAATTTTGACAGCCTGCCTACAAAAATATATGCTGTATTTCTTCTGGAACATACTGTTCAAAACTGGGTAAAGCCTGGGAGAAGTAAGGGTTCAACTGAGTTGCTGCTTGCATAAGGGAAAAAAGTCTCAGAGCATGGAGATTTCATTTTGTTCTTAAAAATACTCTTCAGATTATTAATTATTTTAAAATACTACCTTTAATCTTAGCTAAAGATGCTCTTTTCTCCCTCAGATTATATTAGAAGGATTTTGGGAGACTGTGATCCTTCCCTGTTGCATATAGGGGATGTTTGCTCTCATATTCTAGCTGGATGCAAGTCGATTTTATCTAGAACCACATGCTCATTGTCCTAAACTTTAATGTAAGCTCTGACTTTATCAAGAATGATTCTATGCAAACATTTCTGTACTGCTAAAATTTACACTCATAACTATTTGAGTTATTGTTTTGCATTTTTCAACCTCTTTTCTCCTGTTTACCCGTGCTTTCTCATACTCATTTGCAAAGTCTTTTCACTGTACAGAGAGATTTCCTTATGGTGATATAACCAGCCATCCAGAAAACACCTTTTTCCACATGGGCAGGGCAGAGGCCAGAGTTTACATGCTCACATCTCACAGATGGCAGCCAGGAGCTTTAATCCAGGAGTGCTCAGAGTCACACAGTGTTGGTCGTGCATCCTGCCAAGGTGTACTCACTCTCAGATCCTAGATCTGACAGTGGCTCCCTGCAGGTTTTACTGTCTGGGACATGTGGCTGTGGCTCTGCTCTAGCTGTTCACCTTGCTGAGACTATCCTGAAGCACCTTCCTGCCCTGCTCAGCCTTTTGGCTCCTCACAGATGTGTTGCTGGCATTCACTCACCCTCAGACCACTTTCCAGGTCCCAGCCAACTTTTACTGACTCGATTTTCTCTTAGGCACCTTTCACTCAGGACTCAGTAACTCAGGACTCAGAAACAACACGATATTTATTCTTTCATCCTTAAATATAAAAGGTATGGAAGCTGTAAATAATGTAGAATCATTTGCACATAATTCCCATACTACAAAATATCCTCCTTATTCACAGTGCAGCTGAAACTCTGACTCTCTGAGCTGGGATAAACAGCTTGCATCTTCTGACATATTCTTCCAGTCTGTCAGCTTTTTCACTGATGTACAGCTCTTACAACTCATCCCTTCAAGCTTCTTTCTTCAAGGCTGATCTTTGGTCTGTGTTGTTCAATCTCCCTCTTCTCAGGTGCAAAACAAAACCTCTGATGCCGTTTGAGAATTCCTTTCGCAAGTATGAAATTGGCTCTGGTGTTCAAAGAGATGATTCTTACCTGCCTACTTCCTTTCTGACCATGTTCTATAATGATCTGTTTATATGTAGAGCTCTTTAATTATCCATCTGTTCATGCTGGCAGCAGAACAGAATTGAACAGGGGAACAGGCTGACACAATGTAATGCACACATCGTACCAGCTGAATTTTACATTTTGAGGAAATGTTGGTCCTTACAGTCATGGTGGGACTGCAGGTTGCCCTTCATTCACATGTGATACAGTCATGGTCCATACATTTCAGGATTTGGGTGTCCCAGACTAGGTCCATATCTCTAGACACTAGATCTACATTCTGTATTATTATTATTCTTCCATTTCTGTACTTGGCTGTTGGTTTGTGGAAGATGTTCATCTTGATCAATCCGTTCCTGCTTTTCTCTCTTAGGCAGCCCATGCTGATTTACACCAGCTCCCCACACAAATCTGGACCCCATCAGGAAGATCTTTCAAAGGATACAGCTGCAAAAAAACCCTCTCAGTTCTTGTTAGCACCTGGGTTTCATACAAAGGCATAGATTAAAGCATCAAAATAGCTTTTCTCAGAACTTTTCAAGTTACCTGAGGCTTCCTCATCACAGCACTGTATTTTTACAACTTTGCAATCTAAGCTTAGGTCATTATCCAAGTTTTAGTACAATTTTGTGCTTTTCCTGTTTCCATTCTCTCACCTCTGTGAGAGGAAAAGGAAGCTGAAGCCAAATGCCTAAGGTGGCTCCTGGCCAGATTTGGTGGCAGTAGCAACGTGCTCAAAGCAGGCATTTACAGCTTTGCACCTACATCTCAGCCTGCATCAGCTACTGATCCTTCAGGGCTTCATCCAAACTCCTGCACCACAGCTGCTGTATTCTAATTCAGATTTTTTTCCTGTTTTTGCACCATTTACTCATCAGCTCTCATGTAAATATACAATGCTTCTATCTTGTCTCCAGCAGAGCCTTGATTCCAGTTAGGAACTGGGGCTTGGGTTTTGTTTGCCTTCATAAAAACACACTTCAGTTCTACTGTTCTGGGCTGGCTTTTCTCTGTTTTCCAGTGTATTACTGAATGTGACTCTTCCAATGACTTCATACTTCTGAATGAACTCATCAGGAATGGCTTAAATCAATAATTGCTGTAAGTCTAAATGCAAAGTGGAAGCTGAGAGTACATTAACAAAAAGCTTTCATTCTTGCACAAAGTTTTAATTAGCCATCCTGTTGATCTTTCCAGTTCAGTGGCTCACAAAGGACCCAAAGCTTTTCTTTATGGACCCGTGTTTCCATTAATTTGACCTTTTTTTTTTTTTTTTTTTGGCACAGGTATTCAGACAAAAACTTAATTGCTGCTGCTACTGGAATTATACACACCAGCTATATACCAATGTTATAGAAATAAGTAGTCTGTAGGTTACGAAGTCAAAGGAGGAATGCTCAGATTGTCGATTTTGACCTTTGTTCAAAGCTGCTTTTTGCCACATTTTTGTTTGCAGCTTTGCTAGGGCATTGATATTACTGCAGAAGCACAGTTCTATGGCAGCAGTATTCATCTTTCTACCTGACTTTGAAGCAATACTTGCAGAAAAATAGATGATTTAAATATATATGTATGTGTGAAAAGAACCCCAAACAGACCCTGTTTCTTGCATATTGCTGGAAGTACCAGAACTGACCATCTTTTTTCTTCCAGTACTGCTAGCTGTAAAATAGGCCAAGTTTGGGTTCTAAAGAAGGAACAATTGCCCTTTTTTTTTTGAAAAAGAAGAAGTAAAAAACCAAACCAAACCCCACAAGCTAAAAAGTGAAGTGGATTGACAGTTGTTTAGAACAGCAAGTATTACTGGGAGCCACTTTGATGGGTTGTGGCTGTTTCTGGTATTTCAAGGTGATGGTTGGCACTGCTTGTCCTTCGGCACTTCCGTATGACTTTAAGTACTTCATCCTTGCACGGTTTATGAAGAAAAAGTATAACTACCAAACTAGCACAGCTCTCACAGAACAACACTATTTCTGCAATGTTCATCACAAGCTCATTCTTTGTAGTCCCAATGCTCCTCTGCAGTTTCAGGGTTGTCCTGAAGAGAACCATGACGTTATAAAAGAGGCGGCAGGTGAACATTGTCACGCTGGTCACGTACACGGCGGGGTAGGCACGGATGTGCTGCTGCAAGGCTGGGGCTCCAGCAGGTGCTCCTTTAGCCAAGAGAACAGCGAGACAGAGAATCTGAAGTAGTGATGGGATTCCAAACCCGAAGGTGAATTTAACAATCTCGTATTCGGGCCAGGCAAACAGAGGATCCAGCTGGCAGCGTGCCTCCAGCTGGTAGTTATCGGTGCCAACCAGCACTGCCTCCGTCAGGGACAGACAGAAGGTGTATGTGAGCACAAACCCAACACACAAGATGGGTCTCTGGGTGGCTTTGCAGAGAGCAGTTCCTGATGGAAATCTCTCCAGTAATAGTGTGAGAAGTGTGAAAATGAAAACGTACTGAGAGTTGAAATAAGAGAAGTTGAAAAAAAATGACAGCACGCTACAGGCAAGGCGGGTTGCTGTTAAATAGTCAGGTCTAGTGATGACAGTAAATGAGAAAAGAATCATTATGATATTGCTGATGCTGAAGTGGAGAAGAAGTAAGTCCAAGCTTTGTCTTCTGTTCTGCAAATAATTCTTTATGAAAATGATCAAAATACATATGCCAGCTGTTAATCCTATGGGTACAAAAAAGGCAATGTAACAGTGCATAAGTCTGGATATGATATTTTGAGAAGCTATGAAGGCTTCAATTTCTTCTTGGGAAGTGAAAGGCTGGCTCTTGCTTGGGTAGCTGATCCACGTCATGTTGTGAGAAGTCATCCTCCTTTCCACGCTGTGCTTATTTCCTGTTCAACGGTGTTTGAACTGGAAAAGGAGGGTGAAACAAGTTTTAAAATACAGTTTTACTGCCTGTTTTTGCATTGAATATATTATGTGCAGTCAGGCATATGAACCATTTGTTCAGAATAAATGCAGTAATTTCTTGGTGGGTTTTACTCTCCTGTGTTATTACCCAAGTTAACTTGAAATTATTCTTAGGCAGAGAAATCTGCCTTTTTGTTTTTGATGTGGTTCCTGCTCTTACCACTCCCCCCTTTTCCTCGCTTGATGCAGTTCAGCTTTGTAGCCAGCCAGGATCCAGCACACTCATGTAGCCTGGGGAATATATGGAATATTGGCTGCTCAGAGGGTGAGGAAGGAGCTGGCTCTGTTTAGGTGGAGCTGCTTTTCTTCCCCATCTCGCCAAAAAAGGCCAAGGCAGTTTGCAGGGCAATCCAACGTGTGGGCAGCAGCTCCAGCCACAAAAAGCTCCACTGTCCTGTCACAAGGGTGGGAATTTTGTATCATTTGAACTCAGTTGCAGTCTCACACCACATACTGAGGAAAATGCTAAGATAATCACAATATGAGGCACAAACCACATTCCTTTCTTTGTTTTAGTTTTGCTTCCTTTCTGTTCTGAAAAAAACCCGTTCCATAGCTGCAGTCTGTGCTGAGGAGCCCATATAAAATTAATGAGAGCATTTAAGAGCTGTTATGAACAAACTGCTTTTATACTAAAACATCTTTATACATTAATAACTCTGTCATTTCTCAGATGTAGCTATTGCATAAAACAACAAAAAAAAATACTGCTTCTCTGCATGCTTGACTTTGAGAAAACGATTACTGGTGCATTATAAACCTGTTGATAAAGTTTTAGCAAGGACCATTTATTACAGCTGCATTATAAATTCCTGGAAATAGGGAATTTTGAGAGTAATATGGATAGGCTGTTAGCTGTAATGACTCTGTGATATGTAGATATAAGGATTTTGCTACTGTAGATATGCTTGGAGGCTCCCCCCGTTTTTTTTGGTTTTTTTTTTTTTTTAAAGCCAAAAACCTTCTATGAGAACATGATATGTACTCATGAAAAACTATATATGGATATATACATTTTCCAGACCACCTAGAAGCATAATTAGCTCAATTTTCTAAGAGGACATTTCTGTGCACCTTGTACTGATGCAGAAAATATTTGCACACCTTTTTCAGTTGCAAAGGGTAAATATATTTAAACGTAGAGATAATGAACCCACTATTCCTAATTAATTTGGACCGTCTGATTACAGATGTTCCTCAGTACTGGAAAAAGTTAAACAGATAGGCATTTTTACAGTGTAGGATGTTTTGTGGGGAAAAAAAAAAATCTCTATTCACAAAGATTCCAATTTTGTGTTAGACTTTGGTGTTTTTACTTTGTTCTGTTTTGCATGAAGCTGGTCTGAACAAGCAGGCAAGGACAGGACCATGGAGCTCTCCTTACAGAGGTTTCTGTAAGTCATAGTGGCAAGAAGCTAAGTACTTAGTTGTACATAAAGCCTTTCCCATAAAGGGATTCTAGTGATTTTAACTCTTAAAGTGAAAGTAATTTTAAACTGGTGAAAATTCGTAGAGATGCATTAATGTTTTGAAGCAGTGCTCATTATAGATAAGTCAGTGTTTTAATACTGTTTGACAGTTAATTTATGGTTGTTACCTCTGACACTACTTCACATTTCTGGTATTTCTAATCTCTCCTCAAAATTGGAATTCTAATACTGGTTTTAATTAGAAAAGTTGACTTATCAAAGTGGCTTTGATTAAATGTGTATATAATCTTACATAATTATAATTTCATTTATAGAAAAGCGTGGAGTTGTGTTTTGATTCAGCAGTGTTCTTTGTCCCTTTTTAAAGACAGAGTTTCTTCCTTTCTAGAAAAGGTTATTTTCTGAGGGATTGCACTACAGGAAGGACTGATGCACCCAGGGAAAATGTTTTGTGTTACAGGTGGTCTTGCAGGAAGGAAAGTTTGACTGGTCAGACTCTTTTTATGTTCCAGCCTCTGAGCTGGGGTGCACCACGTAGGAAGGAACAGATGGGCAAAATAGGCAGAAGTCTCTGAAGCAAGCTAAAAGTCAATGTAATTTTGAAGCTTAAAAATAGTTTATTAAATAGGAGCAATTCTTGTGTGTAAAACTTTAAATTTTGCAATTCATTTCTTCTTAAATTCTTGGGTGGTGTCTCAGGAATGAAGGAAACTGTAAGTGAAATTTTGATCTCCTGTTAGGAGAGAGATTTGAAGCCTCATCTGGTGAGGGATTGTGACCACTTGAGCATCTGATAAAGTGTTATCATCCCACACTGAAAATTCAAGGTTGGGAAATATTTACATTTTAAGCTGTTCCACCAGAGCCTCCAGTGTTACCTGCAGATTCCATCAGGCCTTTTGCAGGGCTGAATATGAGAATTCAGTTCTGGCACTGTGAACATCTCCATTATCTTCTCAACAACTTCTATGAGCCAATTGACTGTGTTCACTGTCCTTGCAGGGAATCTCAGAATAATTTAGCAACATTCAGCTTTTCTGGTAACATCATTGCAAAGGAAACAAAGGACATAGTTTGGGGTTTCACAGGAAATCATATGGCCTTATATCAAATTACAGGACAAAAAACCCAAAAGATGCCAAAACTTGAATAACTTTGCTCAGGACCTGGCCTTGGTACTGATACTGGGTTTGATTTCGATCACAGCAGTGTATTTTTAATTTTCTTTCACTACTCTTTGGGTGTTTAACACAAAGTAAGGGTTAATGCAGCATATTCCAGTAACTGTGCTAGCCAGTGCATCACCTTGGTTTCTCTTCCTGTACCCACCTGCTTGCACTTTGTGACGTGTTACTGGTAAATCAGCATGGTGTTAAGCAGAGGTTAAAGATGTGTTTTGCTCTCATTTGGTGTCAAGAAGGATGCCGGAAACAGTTTCCTTTGTAACCACAGACATTAACATTTTTGTTAAATAATGAACATTGATGCTTCCTCTCTAGCTAAATATTGTCATCCTAACCTGAGTATATGTCTTTTAAATCACCTCATCTGAGGAGGGAGTTGGAACTAAATAAAAATAATCCATTCAACCTAGAATTAATATGCTCACTTTGGGGAAATAAGAGTGCAACTATATGTTTTTCATTATAATCAGTGTAAGTATTAAAATTCTGAGCTAAGGAAAAAATTTTAGGTGTGCAGTTCTAAAGGGAATCTCCCGAAAATCACCTTAGGATTCCCACACAAACAAAATTTTACCAAAAGAGCAGGCTGTTTGCAGCTTTGCTGTGTCAAGTCAGTGTGAATATAATTCTTGTTTGAATTCAATAAAGCATTTATTACAGAAGACAAAATATCTCCTAGCAGTTTGTAGCTAATTCTGTAATATTTTTAGTTGGGCAAATAAGATTAAAATCAATACACAGTTATTAACTTTTCCCCTCTTAAATTATTCCTAGAAGCTTAAAGGAATCACAGTGATAATGTCAGAGACTCTTTCCATATTTGGTTCTGCTGTCTCACTATTTCAAAGAGCAAGTGGCAATTTGGAGCTCAGATTGTGGTAGAAAGGGGGTGCCATCAGACATGCCCAGTTCTTCCTACAAGCTGATACAAGTGCACTCTTCTCTCTAAAAGGGTCACACCTACCTATGTATTTCTGACTCTCTGACAATCTAATTTTTTTTTTCAATATTTTGTCTCTTCACAATGATTTCAGTGAAATTGGAGGACATAGAGCACTTTCCAAGATGCATTGCTCACCACCCCATGAAGTGGCTGCATTAGGGTTTTTTAGCTGGAATTATAGATTGGGTCCTGCCAGAACAGCCTGGCTCCTTTGCAGCTGATGGATTTGGCATAGTCACAGGTGGCACAACCTCTCTGCATGTTTGTTTACATTGGAATGGGTAGCTTCAGAGATTTCCTGTGACTGTCAGATGCTCATCTATCATGTAAAAAAGCAACTCTTAAGAAATTGTCTTTCCAGTTTGAAAACATCCCCAAAGCATCCAGTTCATGCTTAGAATAGCAATGGGATGAAGAAGCTCACAGCTTTTGCTGTAGTAATATCGATGTTTGCAAATTTTTATGGACTTCTAGTAATACTAATTTAATTTAATTTAAAATGAAAATATATGTTCTGTGGGAGCAGCAGAGAGTGGTTTATTTCTCACGTTGTTTTATTTCAGAATATTCATACAGCTGGCCACATTTTCTTTTTCAAAATACTCAGCATTTCCATCATAAAAAAAAAAGCAGGGAATTTATTATGTCATTTTCCTCTGCTGTGAGAAGATGTGGTATTCCCTCAGTTCTTGCCTGGTTCTTGGATTTACTGCTGGGACATAGATTTTCTTTTCAAAATGCACATAAGACTTATGCTCTGCTGTGGTGTGGGTGGAGGGGGTGACAACAGCAGACAGGTCCTTTACTCTTTTAGTGCTGTTTGCAGCTTACAGTGCAAACACCTTAAGACCTGAATTATTTTTTTCTCTCACAACATACTATGACATAAACTGACTTTGTTATTTCCACTTAGTCACTGGTAACTATGGCAGAAGGTCTATTTCTGTTTGTTTTACTATTAGTTAGTGAGGGAAATTTGCAATATGCTGCTTGCATTATCTTTCTCCGTGTTGTCATGCTCCAGTATTTTGTCCCTTTATCCCAGGTCCCCCTTGCTTTAAGTGGCCACCAGTCATATTACAAATCCTTCCTTCACTTCGCTTTTTTCTTGGATTTTTTTTCCTCTTTCTCTCCCTGTTTCCCTCCTATAATTCAGCAGTTAAAGCAAGTATGTTTGATTTTTACTCTCTGAAGCAGTGAACACATTCCCCTTCACTTCCAACACAGTGAGCCCAGTGTTCAGAAAGCAATTTAAAAACAGCAACTTGTGAAAGGAGTTTCAGTACTGAAGGTTCCCAGTCCCTGAGATTTCGCTGGGTTTGGGTTCCTCATCCCCACTTGGATGTTTAACTGCTGCAAAAGGAAAGCTTGGTTCCAAGGAGACTTGTGTTTATTTAAAGTCTAGAAGGAAGAGCTCCTAAAGCAAGGGAGTTTCTCCCTGGCAGCCAGAACTCTTCCTCTATAAAAGGTTTGGTAGGGCAGTCTTTCTGCATTCTGTTACCAGCCTTTAGAAGGAAAATATTCTTTCATCCAGTCATAAAGCAATTCATGTAACACTGCTTATGAAACTCTGCTCTTGGTGGGCATGTCCTGCATTGACTTGAGGAAACACATGATCTGGGGGGGTGAAGATGTCCTTTCTGTTCACACTATGTCTGCCAAGTTAAAAGATGGAGGCAGCTTGCAGTATATAAAGAGACTAAAATGTGAAACACTCTATTCTTCTTTCTTGTAAGATCACAATTCCTACTCTTGGGCAAAGGATTTGAAGTTGTAAAGACTTAAATCCTACCCTTAACTTATGGAAAAGTACCAGTTCTGAGAAACCGAAAGCTTTTGGTTTTACTTTTCTAGCATATAAAGGAACTAACAGTTACTTTAACATAATCTCTAAGCAGCATCACTGACGTGTTTCCTGCCCTATACAACTCCTGTAGTGGGGTTAAGATTGTCTGACAATGTCCATCCTTTAAAAGACTGGTTTTAGGCAATGGTTGGAGTTGTTTGTCCAGACCACTGGACGGTATTTCATCAGCTCCCATTGGTTCAACAGGAGTGAAGTACTTACTGGAAAACAGTCTCCACATTTTCTCTACTTAATGTCCAGCTTTAACACAAATTTCAGCTTTATTACACATTTCAGCTCTCTGAGGACCTTTCCCAGATACAGTATTTTAGTTGGTGTAGTTCAAATGTTGTTAAAGAAGGGAAAACTAAAAATTTTTAATTACAACCTCAGCTTCACTATTTGAACCTCTTGAATAAAACATTGCATATTCAAAATAATATAAAGCACTTACCTTTTCAAGGAAACGTTCCACAGAAACAACAGGCTGAGCCTTTCACTGTGAAATGTCAGTTGAAATACAATTATTGTTGGGAGTAGAAAGCAGAGTGTGTATATTACAATAACTTCTTCAGCTGCTGTACATCACAGTGAAAAATCCGGGTGCTTGCTCCCTGAGAAAAGCCATGCAGTTCTGTAAGGGGAACAGGAACTTGGTTGAAGTCATTCAAACCATACACGTTGCATGTTTAGCAAACCTATGGTTTCATCATCATGTGACTTTAAAGTTCAGATTCTCCTCTGCAATGAGATATTTTAGAACAGAAAAGTAGTGTTTGTCCCTGCCATTTCTAAGTGTGTGAGGCCATCCAGTGGATTTTTTTTTTCCTGTTCGTGAAGTAATCCTACGCTCACTGGCCAGCCTTTGCAATTGCATTTTTTCCCAGTGCGCTGTTTGAAGTGCCAGAGGTCTAGAAAAGGAAAAGCCTGTGGAATAAATACCACACCACACCCTTTGCTTAATACAACAAAAACTCAACACAAAGCAGAGCACGTCACAGCATCAAGATCCCTGCTTAAAAATAGGTGTATTTCTATTTTTCCAAGGGTTCTTGGAACAGTCCTGTTATAGTCTACGTGCAATAAATTATTTGTCCAGATACTCTGCAATGACCACGAGGTGTTAAAAGACAAGATTTGGAGTGTGCAGGATGTTTTGGGTCTGGCTCAGCATGACTATGTTGAACAGTGTTATTAAAACCCCAGATATAAATAAGCAAGAAAGGCTTGGCTTGATTTTTTTTTTTTTTTTATTGCAGCCCATCTGTCTGGGATGTATCAGTAGCATCATGTTTTCTCTTACCAGCACATGGGGAAGGGCATTTCTGTTGTAATCTTCTAGTAACCTGCAATGGTGTTTGTGGGTTGAGAGGGTAATTCGTGACCAGTGTATCAGCACTCTGTTTTCATGGCTTCCTGTCTTGTTGTATTGTAACAAGGCTCACTAAAAAACACGTGGAAACTGCCAAAACAGTTCAAAAAAATGAAATGAGACAAATGTATATGAGTCTAGGTTTCAAAATCAGAGTTGAGGGTTACTTTGAGGGAATGTTTTAGCTCTACATTTCCACCTGCAGCTTAGCACTACTGCTCCAAATACTTTTTTGAGACTTAAGGTAGACCAGATGGAGGGTCTTGGGTTCCAGCTGTAGCTCAGAGGCATTTTGGTTTTCAGGTTGAAGGTTCATGTTCTTTGTGAAGGAACTGTCCTCCAGAATGGCTCTTCAGCAGTTCAGGGGCTCTGTGAAATGTGATTTCCAATGGGCTTTATTCAGAATACTGTAATTCACACAGAGCCTTTGGTTTTGATCATCATATGTAGCAGTTTGTTGGACTGGGTAGGTTGTTTATTGTTTCCCTTTTATTTACAGTAGTTCCTCCAAACTGTTAAAAGAAAACCTTGGGCACAGTGGCAGTGTAGTGCAGCTGTTTTGTGTGTAGCATTTCCCTGTGAGCTGTGCCCTAATCCAGGCTTATTCTGTTGACACTAAATTCATAGTTAAGAATGGTAAAGAAAAAATATACATTGTCATTATGTGCAAATCAGGTGACTTTTTCTGTTGGCTTTTCAGTAAAGATGCAAATTTCAGTAAAGATGCAAATTTCAAGTGTCACCTTATTCTTTCTAGGACTGAGGGCTGTTCAGAGAGCACACTGAGATATATAGGCATAGTAAAATGGATGTTTTTGAAATTACAGAAAAATTTCAGGAAGGTTTTGGTCATCAACTTAACTTTTTAGCTTCCAGAATGGATCACTCGAGAACTCGAGGCAATGCTGACCAGTTGCAGCATGGTTTTGTTGCTGTACTTTCCACTGAAGTGCTTTGAATAGGCCCCTTACTGATAACTCTGGGCCCTGCTGGGGGCATAGTGGGGGAAACTAAAATTATTTCTTGGCTTTGGGCCAGGAACAAACTGCTGAGGGTTTATACCTTGTTGAATTTGCCCTGGGTGGGTGTCCACAAGGCTATCTGGCTATGCCCTTGGTGTTTATTGGTGAAAGAAAGGCAAACCAATGACTGCACCAATGTCAGGAATATTCCAACCACTCTTTGCAGAGGTTTCAGTGACTCTGACAAGAAGTGACTCCCGTGCAGATAAGCCCTGACACAGCAGTGCTGAGGCCACGTTTCCTGTTATTCAGTAACCTCGGGTGTGACAGTGCATGGGCTGGGTAACTTATCTGCTAATGAGCAGATTGTATGAACAGAACCGGAAAAGGGAGAAGAGAAAAGCTATTTCTTACACCTCCCATCTTTAAAAAGAAAAAGTAATCAAAGAGGAAGCTCCCATCTTCAAAATTGCACTCACGTTTACAGACGTTAGTTTATACTTTGTCTGAAACCTCTGTTAAACTTCATTACTCAGTGGTATTTAGGGAGCAAGAAGATGTTTCCTACGTGGGATCAGGTGCAAGTAGCACAACTCAGTTTCAGAACTGGACACAGATTGAGAGACTCGCACATCAGAAAGCATCGCATTTCACAGGCGGAGAAACGTGGCTAACTGAGAAATTTATTCTTCCAAGATGATGGAACAAATTGAAAGCCAGAGGAAAAACAGAGGTTAGAAAATCAAAGCTTCCCAACTCTGTATTATTTATTCTGTTTAGACCTTGCTGATTCCCATCTCCATAGCTGCAATTCTGCCTCATCTACAGAAACAAAAAGCATTTTTGAGGTATGTTAAGAGCTCCCAGGTGGAGTTTTGGCAGCAACTCACTGTGCTGTTACTGTCACAGTTTAAATGTAAGTAAAAGAAAAGCAAAAATATTGCTGTTGTATGAGCAGCTGCATCTTTTCTTAGAAAAAACAATAAACCAGTTTGTTTAATTTGCTTAAATGATCACAGGGTACAAGTCATATGAGGATAGTGGCAAGCAGACTAGTGCTTAGCTGTGTAAGAATTTCATAAAGCTGCAGATAGTGGTTAAGTGATTGTGTTTGGGATGATGCATGATGTCATAATTATTTTTATTAGTGATTTAGGGATTTATTATTTGTTGGTAAAATTTAATGTATTAGTTTACTTGCTCTCTGTGGAAAAGGTGGGTGTATGATAATGATTTTCTGGATAGGATGGAGGCAGGAAGGGTGAAGGTACAGAAGTGAAATAGCTGTGAGACACTTTGCCAGTATTTCAGGATTGGCTGTTAACATGTACAGCCACTAACCACCTACAGTGTGCTGTGGTGGGCAAAACTCTGCTGTAGTTTTGAACACAACTGTTCATATGGCAAAATAAATATCTCCAGTACTGAGTGACAGATGTTGCTATAAAGAAAGCAGATGTGAACGAATTTTTTTTTCTTTAAATAATTTCTCTTAATTGACCCATATTACTGATGTGTTTAGCAGAGCACACATCTCTGACAGGTTTAATTTGAAGTGAAGGCTCTTTCTTTCATATCTGTGTGTGCCAGATGAGAGAAACTTCTCCATCTTTTCTAACAACCACCATTGAATGCTTCTGGCTTGTGAGATGCTGCAGCCCTGGAGATTTCAACCGTTTTATTCTCTGGCTTCAGGCATATCTGTCCTGTGAAGTGTTTTGGAGATGGTGATCCTGTCTTGTTGCTGTCGCAACGCGGAGGGGTAGAATAACCACACCAAGTCCAGGGTTTTGTATCAATGGCAGCAAGCGATTTAATGGTTTTTCCCGAGGCTTTTATATGTCAGGTCACAAAAAGCGTGTTCAATGAAATAAAGTAATTGGTCCTCTGGCCATCCACCCCTTGAGGGGATTGGCCAAATATCAAGATGTCCATTCCCAAATATTGTGCTGGTTAGAGCCATAACAATCCGACAAAACAATCAGCAGGTGCCAGTATTTACAAAATAGTAACTTTGTTTTAGATAGCTTGCATGGGAAAGACAGAGCTCTCACAAAATGGTACAGAAAGCTGAAAGATTTCTCTGCGAAAAGCTTCTCAGCGTCCACACTGTCTTGCTCACCTTCCTTCTGAATCCCTGTGATCAGTTGTTCAGCAAAGAGCTGCAACGCTCAGTTGAGCATTAGAGCTCTTGTTTGCTTGGTGCAACATCAAACAGCCACAGGGTGATCCTGGAGACCAGAGGCTGCAGCAACCTGCAGTTAGTCCAAGGACTGGACTGGCTTCTGTGGGGCAGTGATTATTGTTAGGGAGCTAATCCTGCATGAGAAGCCTCAGGTTTATTTTCAGACCACACTGCTGTCGTCTTCTTTCAATTAACGTATCTTTTCTTGCCTTTTGGGTGTAAGGCTATTAAGGAAGCCATTCCTGTGTGGAGTGATAGGATTGTTTTGGAATATTAAATGATTGTTATTGCCTATACCCCAGTGTATTATGATGAAAAGCAGTTGCATTGTTACTGGAATTTTGAATCATGCAATGTGATGCAATTTTGTTTCAAAGGTGTTTTTCATCAACTGCCATGTATTTCCACCTTAATTTTTCTTCTATTGTTGTTGTGTAAGAAATAACTTGAGTGTGGGATATAAGCCACTGTGTGAGTCAAAGACTGCTATTCGGCTGAGCTTAAATATTGGAAGCTTTTCTTTGTGGCATTTTAAGACGTTAAAGCCACTTATATTAATGCAATACCTCAAAATTCCTGGGGGGAAAAAAATCCCTAATTTTTTGAGAGGAGCATCTATTCTAAAGCTTTTGTTATACTGATGCACAGTTGCCAGTCACTCTGTAAAACTGTTCTTATGAAAGGCCTTGCTGTTAATTTTATGGATGTTTAGTCTTGACAGCAAGCAAATTCGTGTCCTTGATTACAACACTGTAGAACATCAGGCCTTTGACATTAAAAAGGACAACCCTCCCCCAAAAAACTCAAACCACTAAACCCCAAAACATGAGGGAAGTTGTACAGAGAACCAAGAATTGCCAGTTGGAAGGAAGTTAGAGGAATCTTGTGTATAGATTAATTTTAGAATAAAAAGCCTCGTATGGCTTTATTGTATTATGTTCCCTGCAGGCTTGGTTTAGGAAGGGGTTTTTCAAGTGTGCCTTTTAAAATGGAATTCAGATGCTTATGCTTATTTATAAGGTACACAGAGCTGTGTGAAATTGTAGTATTTGATAGTCTTGCCTCTCTCTGCTTGGATGGGGTTAAGAAAGCCCAGGCTGGTGATGTTTATCCATAAGCACTGGTTATTAATGATTACCTGCACCTCAGAGGCCAGTTCTAAATCAGCATTTCTTCCTTTTCTCCTAGAACAGCCATGCTTGGTGCTGTGTGATTACTGCCTTTCCATCTCAGGGTTCCTTGCCTGTGGTTCACTATTAGTGATTTTATTATTGGCTTATTGGAGCACTGCTTGTAGTGTGAGTTGTTTTATAAACAGTATTTTATTATTATTACTATACAGTAATGTTTCTATCAATCAAAATAAATTCCTCAATACAGGTAAATCATCTGTGTAACTCAGCTACAAGAGCTCAAAAATTGCCTGTATTTCAAAATAACATTCTACTAAAGGGTGGAAAAAAGCTTTTCCTAATGGCAGGTTTTAATAAGAGAGCTGGTCTCTGCATAGCACTGCAGGTGCTGGAAGGATTGTTTAACTGCACATAGGCTGGACCTGAAAAATTTCAGATTTCTCTCTTAATTAAATAAGAAATCTATTTCGTTGTGAACTAGTGAAACCATACTTAATTAGAAAGAATTACAATGCTCTGGAGCTGAATGGGAATGACACTTCCTTTGGTCTTTGAGCATCTTGTCAACCACAATGACTAGTAACAGATGTTTCATGAAACAATACAAGAAACATGTGCTTTTTAATAAATATTTCTTCCTTGTGAATAGTCAGACCTAGTAGCCTGGTTAAATATCCTTCTGTTAGGTTCAAAACTAAAATTAACCATTGTTGAGATTTGTTTCTTGCAATAGAATTGTGTCTTACCTGCCTCTCCCTCACAGTGTCAGTTGGTTGTACAAATTGAGGTTAATTTTTTTCCTCTAAATACCTGTAGCAATACCCTCACTGCCTGCAGACAACACCAGCTGTACAAATCTGTGTTTAACCAGAAACTGGGACTGAGTTGGGTTTTTCCCCCCTAAAGATTAATTTAAATCTAACTAATTTTACTGATCTTACTGCTTTTGGGAACTGCAGGAGCATTCTGCCAGTGACCACCAGATGGAGTTTCTATAACAGCTTTGATAAACCAATACCAGAAATCATTTCAAAATGATCTTTTAAAGGCTGTGGAGATGAGAAACAGTGTGGAAATTCTACCTCCTTCAAGATAAATTTTAGCTTAAATTTGCAAATTTTGGGTGGCTAAAATTAGGCTTTTTAATTCACTTTGTAATTAGTAATTGTACTGGGTTTGCACGGCAAGGTTTGGGTAGCAGAGGCAGGGAGAGCCTACGGGGTGGCTTCTGTGAGAAGCTATCAGAAACTTCTCCATGTCAAACACATCCAATTCCAGCTCACCCCGAGATGGACCTGCCACTGGCCAAGGCTGAGCCCATCAGTGCCAGTGGCAGCACCTCTGGGATAATGTATTTAAGAAGAGGGGGAAAAGCGTGCAAGTATTTTTAAAACTAGATTAAATGGATTCATTTCTGGTTATAAATGTTGCTTTAAAGAACTTTTGATAGAAAGGGTTTTTTTAAAATATGTTTTTATACTTAATTCATAAATACCCTGATGAGACTCTGGAGTTTTAAAGTCTTTTACTGTCATGATTTGTAATAATAGGGAAATTCTGCCTGCTGCAGACTGTGAGTATTTTTGACAATCCTTGTAATTAAAGGTGCCAGTTCTTTAGAAGGAAGGAATGTAAGGAAATCACATGGACTTTGAAGGTAAGGGAAAGACTTGATGGGAAGAAAGTAGGATGACAAAGGAGATAATAGATCCTCTGCTCTCCTGATGGAAAAAGACTGTAGTCAGCATATGCCAAAGTGTTTTGATATATAATGGAAAACTAAAGGAAATTCATCAGAGGAAACATTTCACACTTCAGATTTGTTGCCATGGCAGTCTGCACAGCTGGGTTTGTACCATTAGATTGCTTTCACTTGGAGAAAGTATTGCACGAGCTACTCAAGAAATACACAAGTTTGTGCTTATTAAGAAATGACATAAATTAATCGAGGAGCAGATGTTTCAGATTCATCAGCGCGTTGAGCACTTCACAGCTGCAGAAACTTAGGCAAGAATCAATTCCCCTCCGAGTCCCCAGTGAACAGTGGAACTGAGAGTGGCACTTGGGCAGGTTCTGCTTTTCTTAGGTTCTTTTCAGTCCCGTGCTGCTGCAGTGAAGCTCATGAGATCTCTGGCCTGGACACTGGGCTGTTTTCATTTTTATTAAGCAGTGATAAATAGGGCATTACCTATGCACATACCCACATGCAGCACAAAACAAACAAACAAAAAATTAATTGAATCTTAGTTTTAAACAAGGGAAAAAAAAAGTGGTGTTGCTTCCTTCTGAGGTTTGTGGTAGCAGTGTTGTATTTTCTTCACAACCTTGGGGCCTATTCTCCTATAATGTGACAGTTGCATGAGTATTTTCTGTGACTTCTCCAAAATGTGGTTGACTTCTGTGAAGTCTCTGTATTGACAGATAATGGCAGATCCAGGTGCTGTGTCAGCCTGGTTTGTACTGGTGTAAACACCTTGACCATGCTGTACCTAATCAACCATTTTTTCCTTGCATTTTTGTAGTTGTTCACCCTTCAGAAACCTGTGGGTTGTGAACTTGCTGCTTATTAACACACTCTGTTCTCTCTGATCCTTCAGTCTGTGTTGCATTTGAGCAGTTTCACTAATCCAGCTGAGAAACAGCTTTTTGTTGGTTGTACCGAAAGCTCTGTGGAATGAAGGATCAGAAAACCACTGCTCTGTACTTGCTCAGAGATGCTGGCTCCCCTGTTAAAGTAGCAGGAAACACCCTTTAAAACGTTGTGTGGAAATAAGGGCATCCTGTCAGATACTAGGCTTTGATTAAATGGTGTAATATTTCAACTTCCACTTTGATTGTTGCCATTTTCATTTATTTCTGACTGAGACTTAAAACTCAGGGGTGCCTTGGGCTGAGGGCTTTTTAAAATGGTTTAACAATAATCATTTTAAATAGAGTTTGCTGTTACTTGCTGTCTTCCTACACTTCACAGTAGAAAGGGAACAAATGAATAATTTTGAAAGTATAGCCAAGAAAATATTTTCATATATGTAGGGTAAACAAACTGATCCACGGGGAGTAATCTTTTGGTTATGTGCAGTGGTTACTGCAATCAATGTGTCACAAAGTACCTTAGATTCTTAAAAGCTGTGTTTTCTTTGGGATGCCAGCGGTGTGGGTTATTTTATGTTGTTCTGAGAACCAAGAGAATTTCTGCAGGAAGCTGATTGTGGCAGCACAAAGGAAAGGAAGTTGTCAGGATGTGGCTAATGTTTGCATTGATCTCCAGGTGCACTGTTACTCTGTCTCATTAATTGCAGGATTCTTTATGCTGAAAAGAATCAGGGGAGGTATGTACCTTTTAGCTTTTATTCCCAGCCAACTTCATGCTGATGAATAATGAGATTTTAATAATTATGGCCTGGAAATTTGACATCCAAGACATGCAATTTGTTGTGTTTTGATTCAGTGAAGCCACACAGGTTTAAGCTTGTCTACAACAGGTTTTCATCAAGAAAGGGAAAAAAAAATATCACACATTTTATTGACCACGTACACTTGAAACACTTTTTATTGAGAATGTATTATGAGCCAATACTTCCTTTATGAAGCTTTCCAGAAAGTCCATTTCTGTAGTATTTTGACATATTGGAGTCCACATCTAGACTAGGACCGGGAATTTTCTAGTGGCTGATCACTGTCTTTCATTAACTGAAATTACATCTTCAGAGACCACCAAAATTTGATTCTGAATTGTAAACTTTTGGAACTAGGACCTCTACTAAGCTGGTCAACAAGGACCTGTCTTGAGCTAGCTGTGTTAGTAACTCACACAGAAGCAGGGCATGACATTTTTGTTAGTTCATTGATTTGACTTAATTAGCGGTTCAGCAAGAGGGCTATAAGCCATAGATCAACTCAAATATTAAGTTTTAATTTTGTGAGAAAATAACACTGTTAATAATGGCACTTAACAAGTGCTTACTTTCTAGTACACATTATATACATACAGAAGCAGACAGTACACCTTCCTGTTCAGAGGTTTACATTTCAATGATACAGTTTTAGAAATAATTTAATAAACTCTTTGCAGATTCTTTTTACATCAGTAGGCTGATTTTTATCTTGCATATATACAGTATTTTATTCATATCTATTTAAATGTGTAACAGATATTTACAGTCACCAGAAACCTTCAGGTATTTGAAATGGAAAGGCCCCATTCTTGAGAACTTTGTGTAGTAAAGATTTGTCCATGTAAGTTCTTCCTAATTTATGATACTTTGTATATCCTAAAGTATTTTACTGCACTTGCCCCTCTACTGTTCTTTATATAAATATTGCAAAGCTCTCTCTTTTTAGGATACTGCTTTTTAAGAGATACCATGAGGTGAGGGTGCTGCAGTTAAGTTCCTATTTTGCTTAAGAGAACAGCAGCCAGGCAGATCCATGGCACAGTTTCTTTGAGGCAACTAATACATCAAATTAACTTTTGAAAGAGGATGAGTGGATACCAGTCTTGTTCATTAAATTACCCAAGTTGTTGTATGTATGATTGCCATCACATTTAGTGTTTATCAAGGATAAAGACAAACATCCCTAGCTCTGCTGCAGTAAAAAAGATTAGGACAAAATCAGATTTGATACCCCACGGGTAAATTACATAAAAATCAGTCTTTCTACATCTCTTAAATAGCAGCTTCCATTTTACTACATAAATTGGTTTGTAATGTCCAATCACTGAGTAAGATTTGGATCATCATAAAGGAGTCAGTGTGATGAAGTAAACATGAGTATTGAATGGTACCAGGTGTGCAAGACCAAGCAGGGATGGGAGAGAAATGAAAGTTAAAGAAATTGTGCAGAGAAGTGAAAACCATAAAGAGAAATTATACAAGAGCCATGATCTGAAACTGGGAGTTTAACACAGAGAGAAAAGAGCAGAAATAACAGCAGTTCTGTTCGGGACAGAAAATAAGATGCCTTAAGAGAAGGAAGAAATGGAAGTGAGGAAGCAACATGGAAGTTGAAATTGCACTTAATGCTGCCTGCTCAGCCGCAGTGCTCTGGCAGTGTCCCAGTTCTGAAAGCCTCTATTCACACCAGATAAGCCAGTTCCTCCCTGCTGGAACTCTTCTGCATAATGGCACAGAATTTCTTTAACAGATTTTACATGAGAGATTTAATGTGGTGCATTAAGAAACCTCATTTTCCTCAGGTGGGAAGGAGGAGTCTGTTTGCTTGACAGCTGTAAGGAAAGATTTTGTTCTTAAGCACTTCTGTGTGGAAGTGAGCCTGAATGTTCAGGATGTGTAGAAATAGTAGAAAATCTCACAAGGTGGGAAGAAAAACCAAGAAAGCAGCCAGTATCATGTGTGTCAGCACAGTGGCACTGTAAATGAGCATGTGAGTTGGGGCACAGTGATAATGAACAGCTTCATTCCTTAACGTGGTTTTCATCGACAGGCTAAAGCTGAAAACACCACAGAAACAGGTTATTTACTCTGTAGGCTTTAAGGGTTTAAAATATTCAATAAAATATGAAAAGCTGTTAAAGTAAAGATGAGTGGAAAGTCTTCCACCAGGATGTTGGTAATTTAGAGATCCTTGTATATAAAGAGGATAAGCAAAGAAGACAATGGGAAGAAAGTGCTTGAAGGGAAAAGGTCTGAAGGGTTTGTTCCTCACATGCTTTTCATGTAGAACTTTGGTATGTGCCTCTGCTGACAGACTGGGACCAGTTACCAGATGAGATTGTGCTCTAAGCAATGGGAAGGGTTCAGCTCTGGTCTTACTCCATGTTTTCCTTCTATACCTGAAGCTTGAAAAGTCACATTTTTTTAATGCAGTCACATGGAATTTGAGTTGTGCTGAGACAGATTAAGCAACAAAATGATGCTGTGGCATGTATCAAGTGACAAAAATGTCTTGTGGCCCCACACCAGTGGGAGAGTATCAGTTTCACTTGTACCCCCCTCCTGTCAATAATGCAACAGCAGCACAAGAACAGGTAGTTTTTGGGTCAGTGCTTTGTAGTTTTGTTGTTGTAACTCTTTGTGTGCTTCCTGCAGCATGTCTGTGTTTCTTACATATATCATATACTCAGTTTGGTGATCTGGATTGGATTTCTTCATCCCTAGTGTGAAACTAGACTTTACTGTGTATCCAAGAATCCCAGTGGAAGGCTTTTTTGAGAGGTCAGCAAAGAGCTGTTGCTGACTGGAATTCCTGTATTGAGGAATTTTATATGGTTTCCAAAACTCCAGTGATGTCCTAGATTAAAGGGAGTTTAATTTATTTGTTGCAAACATATCCCTTGAAAATACAAAATGTTAATCATGAACATATTTATTTTTTAAGATAATTACTCTTGTTACAATGAACATATGTGGACCATAACACTTAGCCAGACAATCTTTACTAGTTAAATTCTGATTTAACTTTGTAAACGACTGTGTCCTTCATTTTAATATGTGGAACAAATGTCTCTAAGTTCCCTCAGAATTAGTTAATAAATATTTCTGAATTCCTGAAATGTTTTAGGATACAAACAAAGCACTGGAAAATTTAAACACATTTTTGTTACTTGTTGTAGCTAAAAGAAAAATCACTTTACCATAAATGTTAAAACAGGTTAGTTTGTGTGAGAAAATAATTTCTGAAAATAGTAAATTAGGCTTTAGAGGGGATTCAGTGATGTAGAAAGAAATTAAATAATTTAATTTATAATTAACATTTACTATTTGGACATGTATAATTGGATAACATGATCTTCAGTAAAGATCATCTATATAATCTTCATTGAAAAATGCTATTTACTTCATCAAGGATAGCACTATCACTTCTTTGTACAGAAAACAAGGCAATACCTTTTTCTGTACAAGATACAAGGTGCCGTTTCTTCAGTCAAGACATCAGTAAACTGCTTAGTGATTTCTTCAGACAGGAAGATCAGAGCCATGGAAACAGAGTTTTTTATTCTTTGTCACCAGTTCAGTGCACTGAAGGTATCAGATGTCACAGGTAAATGCAGCACACAGGCCAGAGCCTCACACCACTTCAGCAAACAACTCCTGTAAAATTAAGACTCTTGCATTCAACTGCAAATGGAAGCTCCTTCCAGCCTCTTGGTTGGGACTCTCTCATGTCCCTGAGTGCCAACACAGCAGTGTCACAGTCCCAGCACTGAGCACCAGGGGCTGTGTCACACCTATGTCATGACCTGCTGTACAACTGTGCGCTCGTGGGAACACCCTTGATTCCCACAGTGTATCTTTTTAAGCAAACGTCGTAATTTGCTGGGAAAGTTTTTGTTAATGTATCTGTAGAGCAGAGGCATGACAAAGCTGCTGGAGAAAGCCAGGAACTTTGACAAAATCGTGGCGAAGTGTAATATTTGAATGGAATTTACATCTGGAATCCTTCCTCGTAGGTTAGTAAACGTGCTTACCAAGAGAATAACATAATAGGGCGTCCACAGGGTGAACTGTGTGCAGACTGTGGCGATCAGAAGCCTGTGCACTGACGGATCCAAGCGCCCAGTGTCCTGATCCAGCGGCGTGGCCTCCTTGCGTATGCGCAGGATCAGCGTCAGCGCGTAGAGAACGGCGGCGGCGGGCACGACGTACCCGATGAACACCATGATGGCATCCGCCGCTTCCTGGTTCTGCATCTTGGAGCACTCAATTATCTTGGTGGACACGTGGTTGCACACGTAGAACAGGAGAGATGAAAAGCTCGTGAGCATGGCACCGCCCCAGATGAACCCACAGACGTGTTTGGTGTTGTACACGCTGGACATGTAAGTCCTGGGCAGAGCACGTTCGATGTAGTAGTCCAGGCTGAGCAGTGTGGTAGAGTACATGGTAACCAACGATGAGACGTTGAATAAAATAAGAAAGGTAATATAAACTTCACTGTTGGAATTCCAGATGGCCCATTTTGTATTGGCAAGACCTAGCAGGTACATTGGGGCCAGCGTGTTGATGATGAGACCGGCAATGGCAATGTTGACAAAGTAAACATCGGGCATAGTCATAGTAGCTTTGTTGTAGAGGTTCACTAGGACCAGCAGGCCGTTGTAGCAAAGGCCAATTGGGAAACATATAATGAGGTAGAGTAGGGAAAAGATGGAAAGCACAAGATCGAAGTCATGGCAGAGATGCTGGTCCTCGCTGTTCTCGGTACTGTTGATTAAGGCTTCACAGCTCCACATAGTGATTTTAGCTTTTGTGCCTTCTTTGCTGGTTACCAGCTTTTCTGTAGAGAGAGAAAAACAGTGGAAGTGTTGTTAAAAGATTACATTGTAAATGAAGTGCCAAGTACTGTGAAGAAAACATTTGGAACTTAGAGATTATTCGCATCACATAACTGATGTCAGTCTAGAAGAAAGTCAACTGTGATTCAAAATTTCATGAGGCTAATACATGTTCTCAAGTTCTAATTTAAATGAAACTGGTGGTAAATTAGTTGATACAGGACACTCAACAGAAGTAAGTTGTAAATTACCTTTAAGTATTGATGTATATATGAATACCAATGCAATTTTTAAAAACTTGTCAAATGTATATAGCTTGTATATAGCTAATAATACATAAGGGTAACTGCTGAAGAGTAGCAGGATATAAGCTGAAGCACAAATCTTCACAATATGATGGAGAACAGAGATCTCTTAAGATGTTAAATAAGCTTTACCTTGAAAAACGAGTTTCTTAAGAGGCACATCCAAGGCAGTATGGTGGATGTGTACTGGATCACTGATAAAATTGACAAAGACTAGAGGATACTGGGAAATGAGGTGTAAGGGAGGATTTGGTTTTGTTGTTTTTTTTGTTTTTGTTTTTTTTTTAAATAGGTCAGTTTGTATTCAGACTTCCAACCTTATAACCATTTAGTTCCAAAAAAACAATGGACCTCTGTAGTCCAGGGAACCTAATATCAGGGCAGCCTGACTTTCCAAAAAGGCAAGAATCAGCTATCATTTCCTCTCAAAATAGCTCAAATTCTTTAAAAAGTATGCTACTATCAGCAGTTGTAGTCAAGCCATCTTTGCTTTATCATCAGTAAAGAGAGAGCATTTTAACTTGAAGCCAAGGGAGCTTCCAAGCGATCGCGTGAAGTCTCTTTCCAAAGTGCAGAAACAAGAAATAATCTCTGAAGTACAGCTCAAAACAGGCACGGCCTTAAAATCAGGGCTGTTACTCATGGCAGCCCGTGTCAGGGACAGCACAGAGCTGCTGCAGCAGGTGATTTCCCACGTCACACACCCTGACTGTCACACAGTCCCGTGGCCTTGCGTGCGTCCCTTTCAGCACCTATAGCAAAGTGTAAGCACGCGTACCTGGATTCTTTCCAGAGAGACAGAGAGCAAGATTTAATCAATCCACAATCAACATTGTGCAATGGAAATTAATGCTACTAGACAACAAGCTACACTCCATGAACCAGCTGGCTAAATTACACCGTGTGGGGTCTGTAAGCATACGGGTACGTGACTGCATCTCCCTGGTGCTAATCCTTTGACTCTTCGGCCATTGAACAGAATTTGCCCCAAAATCATGTCAACTTCCATGTTTTATCTCCCACTGCAGTTGTTTTGTGTGCATTTTCCTTCTAAGTACCATAAGCTGAGCCAGAAATCAGGCTAAAAATACAGTAATTTTAGCTGGGCAAGCAGATTTTTATTCCACTGTCCCATGTGGGATTTCCTCAGAGAAGAGGCTTCTGTGGCAGCACCAGAAGTTCTATTGTTTTCAAAGCTTGTTTTCACCTTTGTGGGAAAAAAACTTGACTTTTGTGGTTCATTTTCTCACATCAATTCTTCAGCAGTACTGTTGTGTATGAGTGGACTGTATCTTATCTTTATGTTGTCTTTCCATCCTCATTCTATTTTTGAGCACCGAAAACAACCCAGTTTGTTTTCAGGAAGCATCTGTTGTTTTAAGTTTTTAAGAAAGAAAAAGAAAACCTGTTTTTTTTTTCACAGTTGAAGGGAACCAAAACTACATCTCATTGAACTGTTATGACTCGATTCAAGCAAAGCAGCAGACTGGAACTAGATATTGCAAATATATGCATTCTGGTGAGTGCAAAGGTGACTAAGCACAGGCATGGATACAATCACGTAATTCCATTATGTAGGTTTATCCTTAAGCATGTAGCTTTGATTACTCCAGACTGAATTACATCAGCCACTGAATAACTTGCCTGTATATTGTCTCAGAAGATCAACAGTCCTTGCTACCAGGCTTTTTATTTTACAGAGCAGGGGGATGTCTGGTTTCACAAGTGGTTTTAGTCATTACCTTTTTTTGTTCTTTACGTCCTCTTTAAGTGCAGTTAAACACGACAATTCTGCTTTAATGACAGAAACGGCAGGCGATTCACTGTGTTAAATAGCAATCTTAGGGAAATGACACCATTCACCTCTGAAATAAGCAAAACTAAAACCCAAAATCAAAGCATTTTCTCGAATTCTCTTGACGACTTTCCAGCTCCCAGGTGAGGTACTTCTGCCTCTAAAGCCGAATTCCCCGGTGCTGAACGAGAAGGCACTGACCCCGTGTGCAGCGCAGCGCAGGCCCCGCTCCGCATTTCGCACCCGCCCGTGCCTTTTGTCAGCGCCGAGGCGGCCCCGCCGCGTCCCGCTCGCTCCTCGGAGCCAGCCCTGCGTGCGGCGCCGCTCGCTCGGTCCCCGCTGACCCCTTCCTTCCCTGCGCGGTCACCGCCAGCTCTGCAGCCCCAGGTCGCCTCTGTTGCATAAGCGAAGGCTACAGCAGCAGCAGCAGCAGCCTCTTGTTTACAGTGCCCCGGCCGCGGCGCTGCCCGGATCCTGCCGTGTTTTCACGCCGCGATCGCGCAGCTCCCGCCCGGGCAAGGCAGCGGCACCGGCACCGCGCGTCGCGCCCGCCGCCGGCTCCCGCGGCCCCGCAGCCTCTCACCTTTAATTGCTGTGTGGCTCTGCCCCGAGCCTGCCTGCCCCGAGCTGTCCTGCCGAGGCACGGAGCCGGCCGCCAGGCCCCGGCGTGGCTCTGCCGGGGATCATGGTGCTGGCCCGGCCAGCGCCAGGCACCGCGCTGGGAGCCGCTGCCTGCGCTGCACTTGTTTTGCCTCCCTCTATAAGTTACTCACAAGTTTCTGCTTGGCTTGGCAGGCGCCTGGCCCCTCCCTTCCCCTGTTTACAGCCAGTTTCAAGAAGTAAGAGAGGCTGTGCTCGGAGCTGTTGGATCGCGGCTCGCTTTGTAGTCTATGGGTTTTTGGATTTACTGCTTAAAGTCCGCGGGCGCGCAGGTTTGTTATGGTTTTGTCATCGGCGCTGGGGTTCTCCAGGGATGCTGCAGAGCCCGTGCCGTTCCCTGCAAGTGCTCTCTCGTTCGAGAGCGTGGGCTTTACTTTTAACTCGGAATGGGAATATGTAGCTTTGAGGTTTCATTTTTATAGGCCATATATCCTGAACAATCAGTATTTAAAAGTTGCCGTACTACAAAGTGCACAGGTGCTTGTGGTGCTGGCAAACATGAGCCAGCTTGTAAAACAAGGTCGGAAGAAAAGTTTCTGAGCGTTTACTTTGAATTTGGAGATTGTTTTGGTGGTGTGAAAAGGTGTTATGACATAATCCTCATTTTGTGATGGTGTTATGAGTTCTGTTTCTTTTTTAAAAGAGTTGATTAATCTCATGGATATTTGCATGTCACTTGCATTTAATGGATGTGAATTGATCTATTTTCCACAACTTTAAAATGGGTCACTTGTTGAAATAGTTTTTGAACTGCAGATTGGTAATTTATGCCATATTGAATTCTGTACTGTGGTTGTTCCATTGTTTATATGGAAACTTCTCAGACTAATGAAATAAAGTTACTACCTTTGAAGTATGCCTTTAACTGATATCACCAAACAAATCAAAGAGCTGCCTTTTCAAAATAAGTTGTCTTATATTTAGAAATTCCAAGGCTTTATTCCATAGCAAATAAACACCAATGTAGCATCCCTTACTGAAAAAACAAGCAGGTGTTTATGAAATAAATACCGGAAAAACACTAAACCTGAGATTAGCTCAGTTGTTTAGAGCATGATGCTGATAACACCACAGTTGTGGGTTTGATCTCTGTATGGGCCATTCACTTAAGACTTGGACTGCTTCCTTGTGGGTCCCTTCCAACTCAGGATATTCTATGAAGTCTAAAAATGGTCATCCAGTTTGTTTTGAGTTACTCTATCTGCCTGCAGTTTGTATTAAAAGGTTCATTATGAATATTGTAAAACCACTGCAGCTCCCAAATGGCAGAAAATTCCCCTGTTCCTGTTTGATACATAGTCCACAGACAGAAATGTCTGTGTGCTGTGGATAACTTCATGTTACAAACTGTGGCATCAAGTTTGCTTCAAAACTTCTGAAGGACTTTAATCATCCTAAGTTCACCAGGGAAACAGCAAAGTAGGAAAGGTATTCATGTAGAAGCACTTTTAGAGTGCTCATACTTGGCCAAAAGCCAATTTCCTTACACTCCATTAAAGCTGAAGGTGGTTTTATTTAGATAACAATGTGCATGAAGTACTTAAGAAAAAAATTTCTTGTAACACAGCACAAAAAGTTGAGAGCTCTTGGTGGCAAAGATTATTTTAGAAAAAATGCATGAAATGAAGTTAAAATAATGAGAAAAAAAATGAAGTTCTGCTCAGGTGTATTACAGAGTCCATAGCTGAAGTCAGGCTTTTTCAGACATTTTCATTCATAATGCAGCACTAAGTTGCAGAGCAGGTTGGGTAGGAGTTGGAAGCATGACCACTCTATGCTCGGTTTATTTTATTTGACTTAAAAAACCAGCCCTTTATCCAGCTGCAGCAATGTCTCTTTGCTCTGCAGATTTTTTTTGTTTATACAATAAATGCTTTGGCTACTTGCTCTATTATCATCTCTGTGTGACATAGCTCTTACCTGGTTTATCTGACCTCTGGAAGTGTGTTCACAAGCTGTGGCATCGTTATAAACTAATAGGTAATAAAGCACAAAGCTAATAAAGCCATTGCCAACAAGGTAAATCTCTGAACATGCCAAACACTTGTACCTTTGTCACGTCGTCTCGAGTTCCCACGGGATCCCTTAATTCCTACAGACTGAATCCCAGTGCTGCCTGAGCCCTACACAGAGATTTGCTGGGCAGCACAGATTTGCTTCAGATCTAAGCTGAGCAAACTAAAAATCATGGCCAGAAATGCTGTTACATGTATATAAACCACGATTTAGGGGATTGTCAGCTCCCCATCAGGGTTTGGTAGGTGCTTTTTTCAAAGTGTCATTCTGAGTATTACTTATGGATTGATTCTTAAAACTTTAAATAGTGGCTGATCAATATTTCTGGAAAATAACAAACCCACAGTTAGTTGTACATCAAGGGGAACAAACTGAATTCTGAAGTGCTGGAGAGTGAAGTGTCACACTGCTGTTATACCTCTCAGTCTGAGTAACGTGACATTTCTTTAGGCTTACTAGCTTATATACATACCACAGGGATTAGCAAATGACTTCTTGGCTGGACACACAGAAAAGAAAAACTAACTAGCCCAGCTTAGATGTGAGGGGGAAAAAAATGCATCAGTGCAGGCAAGTAAGTTTCAGAATATAGTTGTCTCATGTAGTTGCTGAGTTGCTGCTGTTTATAGTATGATACAGCTCAGATAAAGTGCTTTTAACATGAGTGGAGAAGAAAATCCTGCTTGATACTGGGGGCTGGGCTGAAAAACAGGCCCCTTCCAACCCTGTCGTTTACGTCTTTGTGGTGCAACCAGTGACCAGTTTGGCGAGTGGGGAGTTCCTAATTGGTATTGGTTCCATTTGTAATGTGGTTAATTCAGTGCAGTGTAAGGTGAAAGAAGGCATGATCAAACAACAAGGGTAATTGATACAAAGTAGTGTGGAATGTCATAAGCCTGTGCTGGCTATTTTAAAAAGTACAAATCAAAAAGCAAGAGTAGGTCAGTTGAAAGAGAGGGAGCAAGGAGTTTGCCACTTGTGGCAAGTGAACTCATGGAAGAGCAATCACCCAACCTTCTGGTCCCACTGATTTCAGCCTTCATTAGGCTCGGGTTTTGGTTTTCTAAACCCTTTCCCTTTGCTGTGTATCTTGCTTTAGTAGCAACATGACAATAATAAATAATTAAAATAATAAACCCAAGATCTTTGACTTACATAACCCAACTCTTGCCTGCTCTTGGCTTGATTCTGCACAATTTGGGTGCTGTGAACCCATTTCCAGCTCTATAGGTAATTGCCTCGCCTTAGACCAGTGTTTTCCCTTTAACATTCTTTCTATCCATGCATAAATTCTTATGTACATTTCCTGGTTTCTTAAAATACCCCTTCAGTTTCACATCTGCCTGGCCAACATTTTCCTCTTTATCTCTCCCTGATGAATCCCTTACAATTGGTGTTGCACCTCCCATCGTTATTTGCTCATATGACACATGCACACAGTATCACATCCAACTTACAACAGGGCTTCCTAGCAGGGCACACTTTCACTTCTACTTTGTGCCTTTCCTGTGGGACACCTCACGTTGTTCTTTGGTATTTTGAAATCAGCAATAGAAATTACATTTTCAAGAACCGTAAGGGCGCATTTCCGTCACACGTGGCACGAATGCAGAGGTACCCGAGTTCCTGGAACTGGTCTTTGCATTTTGCTTTGGCTGCCCTTTGAGGTTGCTCGCTCTGCTTTTCCAGAAGTTCTGAATATATGTTGTCTTCAGAACTCCTTCCTGTGGGCACCCCTCTCACTTGCTCGGTGACCTTTGTTACTGTTCCACAGATGTTGGCAAATCTCTGTCTCATTTGTTTATCCTTTCGTTCTGTAAGCGCTGTCTTAGTGGTAGATCATCTGCATAGCAGCTACCTGGTGATTCAGATCCCACTTGTGCCCTGATAATCTGCTTACTGCCTGTGGCCTCTTGGCAACCTGCTAAGTAGGTGCTCCCCCGCCACCCCATTTTGACCTTTTGTTGTTATTTATCGTTGTTATTATTAAAGACATAAATAATATGTAAAACTATTAGCATAATATAGTCATTAACGATGTCAGCTGCACATTTGGTTTCTGTTTAGATTGTTCAGCTCTTTGGGAATCTGAGTTCATGGAAGGCCGTGTCAAAAGTAAGTCTGCAAATTGCTGCCGCAGGTCACTAAGCATCAACAAATGAGTTCAGATGGGCGTTTGGTTTGGGAGAAAGAGGAAAACTTGATTTTAGGGTATGGCAACTGTTTTTTTTTAGGATGTGCATATTCTGTAATGGGTTAGAACTTTCTTCTGTTTTAGAGTTCATAGAAGGCTGCTCAGAACAACGTGTGTATCCATCAGAAATGAATAATTGTATTTGCTTAGGTTCTCTTTCCCCCCCTCCATTTCTAAGCACCTTAAAGCTTTTGAGAACAGATAATATACTCCAATAAAGAAAGACGAAAAAGATCAACTACCCTGGAAACCGTAACGAAAACTGCTAAACAGTGTATTTGACAGCCCTTTAGATCTGTTGGAGAGTGGCTGTGTCATGGTGCTCTGCAAGATTGTAATAACCAAGCACTATGGGGTAGAAGTTCTGTGGAGAGGAGATAGCCCAGCATTGCAGCCCCTAAAGATTTGTGTGGAAGGAGTCCCTTGTTCAGACACAGATGCTATCTGCCAGGCACATCTGCCACTCCAGATAAATCCTCCTTTTTGTGCTGTTTATTTCTTTGCAGTGGAGGCTCTGCGGGAATTGGGTTGCCGGTGGCTGTGCCCTCCTGGCAGCTGCTGGGGAACAGCTGCACCAGGGGCTCTGCGTGGGTTAACTCCAAAAACTCAGTCATGTTTTGTTAAGTTCTCCCTGTCCCAGCATCGGATGAGTGGCACTGATGTGCTGCTCCACCTCTTCCTGACTTAGCTTTATCACTGAATTCTCTAAGAGCTTCTATATGGAAAACATGACATATTGTTTCTTTTTTAGTGTTTCTGTGCAGCAAGAAAGAATTCACTCTGGAGTGAACAGTGCAGCTTTTAATACTTAAATATTTCATCACTGCAAAAAGGGAAATACTTTGCTTGTGTGCAGTTCTAAAGGGCATTCCCTCAGGCAGAATGAATTTACACAGTGGTTACCTGTATTCACCTATCCCTGCCTGGGATCCTGAAATGAGATACAGTTTGGAGATGCCCAAAAATCCACTAGATAATTCATATTTTAAAAGATAAAGTTATGTGCAAAACAAAACCCCAGTAATTTTCCTAGTATTCATATTCACTTCCAGGAACTTATGGCGTATTAAATAACAGGAATAATTAGAATGAACGCAGTATTAGAAAATCAGCTTACATAAGATGCTTTGAGTTTTGGATTTTATGAAGTTGACCAGTTGGAATACAAGAAGTGACAGCTTTTAAGCATCAGCAGAGTAGATAGCACCATTCAAAGTGCTGAACAGCCAGTTAGCACTGCTGCAGTTCCATGTTTTCAGAGCACTTGGAAGCTCATTTTGATTTAGCCACCCTACTTTAAGTAGCAACAACCTTAAATAAAATACAGTGTCAGGGTGGCCAGAAGTTGTTATGTATATATATTAATTCTTTTAGCTGCTTCACTGAAAGCAAACTTTAAAAAAATTTAACCTTCATGAGAATTTGCAGTGTGCTTATAACTGGTGAGCCACAGAAACCAAAAGAATTAATTAAAAATACAGAAAATGTCAGTTTCTGGGAGAGCACATGAGCAAGTAATTTCCTTCACTTTAAAATTGAATGTAAGTTGCAGATTCTTTTCGTGTGAAATACTGCAACTCAGTGGATCTAACAAAGGTTACAGACACCTTCAGAAAGCATCTTTACTGTTGGGATGTTGATGTTCAGAGCAGCTGGGACCTAGTATACACTTTATCCCACTGTTTTTAATGAAAGTATTTAGTTCATTTATTCTGACTTCAGGAACCTAACAGACTAGATAGATTTCATTAATGAATCTTTCATAACTTCTAATCATGTTTCAGTATTTCAGTATAAGGAGTTTTGCCCCCAGTATCTACAGACACTTAAACTGTAGAGCAACAGGTCAGTTAAGACTGGTTTCAGGGGAAAAAACATTTACAAAACTTAAGTGTTCCCATTTTTATCTAAAGATCAATAGATCCTAGAAACTTCTGCTGAGGCCTTTTTAATATTTGAGATAATATAAAAGACAGTTTTATGGTAAAACTCTTTCTTTAAATAATGTCTTTTAGTAAATGCAAGCAGATCATTTGCACCTCTTCTTACAAGATAGCAAGTGCCTGGATCTCTGCATTTCCAGCATTTTGGAATTGCTCAGGTTCCAGGTAAGGAATGTTTGTACTTCAGCATCACTCCAGTAAAGAAGACAGATTCTCTCCAATCAAAATTAATGCAGGTTATACCAATTCTGGGGTTTGCTGACTGAATTTGTTCCAGGAAGAGAGCATCAAAGGTGCACGGACTGTGCTGGAATTACTCTGTAAATGAGCTGGCCTGGTGAGCTGGCAGGGTGGAAACAGCAGCTCTTATCTTCTCCCACTGTTTGTCAGCTTCGCCCGTGCTCAGGGCTCGTGGCACGGAGCTCTGCTGAAATTTGGCAGCACACAGACATTCCCCACAGATCTTTTGGTGCCAGTTGCAGCGACTGACAGGAGGAACAGATGGTACTTTTCCTGGAAACTATAACATAATGCTGTTTCCCATTAGAAGCACTGGTGAAAGCTGACTCGGTGACTTATCAACCAGACCATCACATTGGCTGGGTAGGAAACTCTTGTGGAACAGATTCTGACTGCAGGGACCAGGTTTCCAGTAAAAGCAGAAATATTGACATAGTTCTTTATCAGATAGCATATATAAGAATTATAAAACTGGTTTGAGTTTGAAGGGAAAAATCAGCCCTCAGCAGAGTTGCAGTAAGGCTGCAATGACTTCAAAATTTGTCACATCTGCTGGAGATGAACATATCTTCCTGTTAATTGCTGGCAAGTCTGAGACATCATGTTCCTGACACTCCTGTGGCTTTTAATTTTCACTGCTTGGTGAAGGAAATAACATTTTCTAGGTGCCTCCGGGATGAACTTGCATAATTACTGATTACATCTTATTCCATTTATAATGTCTGAATAAAATATTTGAAATTTACATTCTGGGGGGTCTAGTATAATATTAATGCTGGTCCAAGCTTGGTTATTATTAGATGGTAAGATTTAGAAGAAGAATTTTCATTTACCAGGGGCTGGAGGCATCTTACTGACATAAATTAGTTCTGATTTGTCCATCTATGGCTTGTCATGTGCCATTCCCCACTCCACTTTATCAGCAACGGGGTTTTTACTCCTTAGTCATCAAAATGTTCTACCAATAAACTCGATTCCTTGTAAGACTCCCCACTGCAGCCATTTGTATATATCAGACTTGAAAATAACCTTTAGCACATTCTGTTCTGGGATGCTGATAAGGAGTTTGAGTTTTAGTTGAAGGTTTAAGTATTTCATGATTTCATTTGAGTCCTTGGCCATCCTTTCACAGACCTGTGGGTGGGGATGCTTCCTTAGATACTCTTCAAGGGTGTTGTTTTTCCAAGCCAACATGAGGCTGGACAAATATTTCCCGGAGGGAAAAAAAAAACAAAACCCAAACCCCAAAGTAATTCTAGGGGAAAAAATGTGCAAAGGACTCTGAGACCTCTGTAAATCTGGACTCTAAACCTAAAGCCTCCCATTACAGAAACATCTGTGAAGTTACACCTGGAGTCTACTACTAGTAGCCACCTGCTGCCCACATTATGTCCATTCCATGGTATTTTGGAAATGTTTAGGATTTATACCAATTCCTGGGACTACAGCCACATTAATAGCATGGAAATACATACTAGTGCTTACTAACTGCAGAGTATCCATTCTCATGCCATACAGCAATTAGCTTTTTACAATCTGAACAGAGTTTTTGTAGAGATTTCTTGGTGTCCTTCATAGGTAACATGCTGTTATTAAAGTCTTGCCTGCTTCAGGAAGCAAAAATTACTTCTGTAGCATGCTTCAGGAGCCCTGAGATGTAAAATTATATTGGGTTTGCATGGCAAGGTTTTGGGAAGGCATTCAGTTTTATTTCTCATTACCCTACTTTAATTTGATGGTTAAGTAATTAATTTTTCTGGAAGTTGAGTCTGTTTTGTTCGGGATGGCAATGGGTGACTGATCTCTCCCTGTCCTCTCAACCCACAAGCCTTGAGTTATATTTTCTCTCCCTGTCTAGCTGTAGAAGGGAGTGATAGAATGGCTTTGGTGGGTACCTGGTGCCCAGCCAAGGTCAGCCCACCACACAAATAAATGTATAATCTGCTTCCTCCTGTGCTAATGGGTGGAAGCCTGAGGAGTAATTAGTTTGTCAGAGAGCCAGTTTCTTACTAATGATTGATAAATGTTGTTTTTACAGAGCCCACACAGACACTGGGTGCTGAGAACAGTGAAGCACAGTTTGTAGGGAGGTCACTGGAGCCTGCTTGTCTGTCTTCACTTAAATGAGCCATGCTTGTTGTAGCTGCTGTGGAAAATATGCAGAATATTCTGATAACCTCTTATCTGGTGTTCAGATCCTGCATGCCAGGAGTTCAAATGAATCAGTGTGATGTGCAAATCACAAACATTGATGCTTTACATGAATCACTTTGTCCAGACATTTGATTAACTTTGTTGCATCACCTCAGAATCGGTCTGACTTATTTAGAAATCCACAGAATTCTGTTTGGGCTGAAGTGATGGAGCCAATCAAACACGTGACAGACGTGATGCTGGCGTGACAAATGGGGTGCTGCCTTTTATGCTGCTTTAACATTTCTAGCAGAACGACGTAAAGTTCAGCTGACAGAGCCTCAAGGTAAAGTAGATATTCTGCTACATACAGTAGAGAACAGATTTGCAGTAATCACAGTGATTAGTGTAGTTAAAAATGCTTATGGAGGCTAGAAGGACAGCAGCCATTCTGCTTATTCAAAGCTTCTGCTGAAAGCAGTCAGGAAATTTTTGGTGCTTTGAAGTTTGCCTTTGGCTTACCTTCCCTTATAATACAAATGAAAATGCAACTTAATTGTGATTAATTAGTTAATTCGTTTCTGCTGTGTCTATCTGCTCTGCAGTAATATTTCCACAGTATGGTTTGCTGCATGTTAATTACTATCCTATGATAAAATATTCATAAGGATCTCACTTTCACTGAGAATTTTTTTCTCTCTTAAAGACTGATTGGATTAACTTTTGATCAATTCCTCTGCTATACTTTTCTGTAATACTTGTAGATTTAATATACAGAAAACACTAAGATCAATTAATAAAAGAATGTAAAAGCACATAGTTGTTACCTAAAGAAACAGTGAGAAATCCAGCCTAACGTGCATGAAAATTGATATGCACAAGAAAAGCTCCTGTAACTTTGTTTTGGCCAATCAGATAAAAGTGGGAGTGTGATAAATGCAAAGCGTGATGTTTTCCCTAAAGAACTGTTATCTAAAAGCCAAACACTGTTTCCTAACAACAGCACTATTCATTTTTACTGATCCAAGGCTTTAGATGCATTTATGCAAATTCCTTCTAGGCTCTTAAAAACCGAGAGCAATCTAAAAGGTGAACTGCTTAAAAAATCTCACCTGGGAGGCACTGCCTTGCTGTCCCTTGGTGGCTGGCAGAAACATTTTGCCCTTGGAGCCAGACCCTTTTCTGAGTGAGCTCAGCAGAGACTGCAGCATCTCATTCCTGTGGCAGGAGTGGGCAGTGGCAGAGCCACTGGACACTGTGGGTCAGTGTGACCACCCTGCCCATACAACCTGCTCACCATCCCCTAAGATGCTGCTGCACGCTTTTACTGGCACAGGGGACTCTATCAAAACCAGGGCTTGATCCTGCCCCAGGCACGGTGCTGGGTACCCTGGCCCTGGTTATGAAAGGGTTTGGAGAGGTCTGGGTTTTTTTTGGAAAGAACAGAGGGAAAGGACACGGTGAGGTTCAGGAAACAGTTCAGCCTTTGGTGTTGTTACGTAACGGGAGGCAAACAGCAGCCGCATCGAACCGGGAGGGCTTTGGTACAGGAAAAGAATTTGACCATGGGAGCAGCTATTCTGTGCACATTAACAAAGCTGTGGACCCGCAGCAAAATGAGCCAAGCTGACAAAAATGTTGTGTTAGCGAGATGGGATTTTCTTCAGAGCTGCTCATCGCAGCTGTCTGTGCCAGGAGTCACATCCCTTCCCACCTCGGAAACACAGTGCTGTTCAGGGAAAAGCCTGCAACATCCACATGGCCTCTGGAGACCCTAAAGAGTAAACAACATTAAACCTGAAACAAAGCCAGTGCGAGCTTTAAAAAATACTTCACTGTAAACCTCAGAATTCTTTTAAGCATTCAGAAGAAACGTTTTAATTGGGAAAAAAAAAATCATGTAAGGAAAATGGTACTGCTCTATCATCTGACTTTAATGAGGTGGTAGGTAAATGTAAATTCTTTGCATTTGAATAAAAAGCCTGTAATATCATGATTCCATCTATTTAGCTTGAATACAAATAGTCCTTAAATAATTTGCCTTTTTAAACTGTAATGAAGAAATAATTTATGTATTTTCCTTCCTCCCAAAAGCAGTAAAGTTTAATATATGATTTTACTTATCAAGCATAAAGGAGTTGACCCATAAAAGGAATGAAGAATTTGTCATTCATGTTAGCATGTTTATTTTCTTTTATGCATGTAATATAAATGTGTTTCGTTACATTATACCATTAGTTGCTTGTTTTTAATTTTGCAGTTTCTTAGATGCTAAAACTTCACAACAGAACTCTGAGACAGGCTCTAAGTTTAACACCTGAGAACTTTTTGACTGCTGATATTTATGATCTAAGTATTTCCTTAGTTCAGGGTTTTTTTGTTCCCTCTGGCTAAGCTTCTGTTGTTTATATTAATGTTAACACCCCCCCAAGTCTCTATTTACAATGCCTATCACGCAGCAGCTCTGCTTGTAGGTCCCATGTAAGTATTTTCCATTAGATTTTCTATTGTTGGAAATTGGTCAAATTATTAAATAAACAAGCATTTCTTTAATATCTGAAGTTATGCATCTTTGAGGAGACAGCGTGGGGCAGCCCAGGATTATGCCTCTTCCTTTTTTTATGGTTTGTAGTATTTCATATTTATGCCTCGTTTGGTTAAGCCGTTGTGTATGGTTCGTATTTTGAAACACAGAGAAGAAAACCCAAACTGTGGTGTTGATTTATATTTGATATAATACCAGTGACAGTTGGGCATGGAGTCGAAGGGGAAGCGTGCTTTCCTTTTGAAATTCAGACCTCATAAACTTCAGCATATCGGCTTTTTGCAGGAAAAAAATGCAGAGACTGGGAGATGGAATAGCACTCGTTTGGTCTCCAGGGAGAGCAGGAGGCAATAATGTGGCTCCTTTGAGTCTGCTGCTCTCCTGCTTTTATAGAGGCAACTGCTTGCTCTTATGGGCCCTGCCAGTCCATCACTTCTTTCAGTCTGCAGTACCCACAACCTAATACTTTTTCCATTCTCCTGGTTGGGTTTGTCCAGCAGACTTTCCACAAGGCTTGTTTGAGTGTAGAGATACAGTATCCCTGACACAGTTATGCTCTGTGACTGCAGCTTGTATTGACAAGTGGTACTTGATCACCTGCAGTTCCTTGGAGAGCTTGAGGGGCTGTGATTGCTGTGCTTTGACCATAAAGGCCCACATTTTAATAATATCCATACTTACAGAACTTTTCCGGGTATTCCTTGTGTTTTTCTTCCTCCCCAGTGCAGTAAAGTTTGATGTGCTTTTACTTACCAACCTTAAAGGAGATTAACCCTAAAATGAATGAAAAATCTGTGGGCAGACCCATGGATGGGGTTTTGTGCTGAGACTTGGTGCTGGCCACACAGCTGCAAGGGGACTGAGGGAATTGTTGAGGTTTATTTTAGTGACTTGGTTTTTAACTCTGCCTCATTGCAAAGTCGGCAAGCTCAAGCCTCAGTGAAGGTGGAGCCTCTTCTGTGACCTGCCAGGAAAATTAGCCCAGACCTAAAACACCTTTTAAAGCACAAGCCAGGTATTTTTGCTGTGCACATGGTAGAGGTTCAGCTGGGCAGGAGCCTGGTGTGAACATGAGACACACACAGAGAGCATCATGCACTGTTTATTTGTCACCACTAAGCAGCAGGGATCACAGAAGCCTTGGAGGTCTCCTCACAGGATTAATTTTCAGATGCAGTGTACTGTTCAATGCTTTTGGCTTGATTCATACACTGAATTAAATATGGCAGCTCCCTGTCCATCTTACCCCAAATATGTCTCTCATTGCTGATGGTTCTACAAAGGTAATGCACAGCCCTAAAGTTTGTAATTACAGGTAATTTGTTAATATGAAAGTGGGATGTGAACAGTGCAGGTTTTTGTTTACAGAATAATCTGTAGTGGCTCAGATGTTTAAGTCACCATATCTTTAAGGTGCTGATGTCCCTAATGTGCTGCTATGTCTAACTGACAGACAATTCTAGTGGTATTTTTAATTTTCAGAGGCTAAATAAGACCCAAACAAAGTTCTGATCAATTTTGTTTGACATTATAATGACTTTTAGAAGTTCACCTTTCAGGAGTGCTCTGTGCAGTAACTTAGGCAGAGTCAGTGATTCAGGTGGATTAAACAAATCACAAGGTTAAAGTGAAAGTAGTTTTTCAGGACTGTGGTTGCCAGAGTATTATTTTTATGAGCTAAAGTGGTTTCACTGAAGCATCACTACAATCTTAATGAATTAGTGGGTGTGTTTCAGCCCTTCATATCCATGTGCAGAGTGTCTATAAAGAGTGGTTATTCATATAAAGAACCATCACAAATATTCTTCAGTATACTTTTATCTTAAGCTGGTACCTTCAAAGAAATGCAAACAGTTGGTGGCTCATGATAAAGAGACTGTGGTGTGGGCAAAGATCTCCTGGTTCATTGCACAGAATGGAGCCCATCCCCACTGACATTCCTTCTCATTTTTCAGTGTTACTGTTCTAAGTGTAAAGCAAGGTGTAGTACTAATGGGATTCATTCAAGGCTGTTTATTTCTGTTTCATCTTAGTGTGAATATTCAGCAAGTTCATATTTGGTCATAGCAAGTCTGAAAATGCACTGGTAATTTCATTAAAAAATGAAACTGAATGTGCAAATCAGCTGAGGTAAGCAAGGCTTATTTGCAAATTTTAGATGAGTTGCTTTAGCACTGCCTTTTATACAGGCACAGCTTTGAGCCCCTTTCATTTTTCATCTGCTGCAGCATTTCAGGTTGCAAGAACTTTGATGGAAAACTTAAAAAAGGCGGCCACAATTGTACCAGTGCTGCAACCCCATTAATCATCCACTGATTCCTCAGAACCAGCATCTCTGGTTTGAGGAATTCACCCAGCTCTCCCTGAGGGCCATTTCAGATGAGCTCTGGTGAAACTGGCTGTGGCAGCTGGATGTGCCACGGCCCCAGCACAGCCTCTGTTCTGCTGAGGGCCACCTACTTGGTGTCCAGGTGGGACCACAGAGGACCTCATGCCAAGGGGCTCTGCAGTGACCAAGCAGCTCAGGGTCACTGTGCTTATGCCAGCTCCATCACAGCTCCTTCCTCTGCTGATGGGATCCTCATGTAGTTTTTAGTGAAAATGCCTCAGACCTGCTCACCCTGCTAAGTCAGAGGAGCTTTCCCAAAGCATTCTGAGCTTGTGGTTTGTGTCAGTAGCGTGGCTTTTATTTATTTATTTAGGAAAGGCCATGATTCTGTTTCGAAAACATGGTTCTGTGCAAAAAACCTGATAGCTGCATGTCAACAGGAGGGCAAGGCAGAAGTATTTGTGTCTTTTCTAGTCAGTGGGATTTTTAACTTGGGTTTCTTTTTATTTGACCCTGGTTGTGTGGCCAAACTGCTGCAATTCCCTGTTAGCTCGCTGCCTGTGTGGATGTATTGGAGACATTTTTTGGTGTGTCTGCGTGCATCTTTTGTCTCTGCATACTTGGGATAATTTTATTAGCTACTGTTTGAAAATGTCATTAGACATCAAATCAGTTTATTTAGCTATTGTGGGCTAATCCAAACATACAGGATATAATACACAGCTCCTGACCTTTTCCTGTTACCAGGCTTTCGGCAGCTCTTCCCTTTGCAGACCTCAGGTGGTGGGGAGGGAGGAAGGGCTTTAACCCTCTGGGTGTATTTTGTGATGCTTACAGAACAGCCTGAAGCAACTACAGCTCACTTTGCAGCACAGGAAAAGCAGGAGAAAGTACAAGCAAAGGAGAAAGTCCAGGGTATTACTGTCTTTCCTAAAAAAAGCTTGGCTGCAGTCTCCCCGCCCTTCAACCATTCAAAAAAGTTGTACAGCACCAAGTTTGCAAGCTCCAGACTCTGTTGGTGAGGGGGACTTCACAGCAAACTGACCATGAAGTGCTACCAGCTTCTAAAATCTGCTTGACTGCATATTACTTTTTGAAGCCTTCCAGATTTTAGAGAAAATTGTTGCATGAAAATCTTTGAAGATGAGGTTACATGACTGTAGATCTATTTAGCCTAAAGGTTATGGAGAGTGGAAGTGGAGTTAAAACAACATTTCCTCTAGCTGTCCATTTTACTATTGCCACTTTTGATCTATGCTCATGTGAAAAAACAGTTTATGAACAGATCTCTACCCCAAGAGGTATTTTGATAGCATAAATCTATTGTATTTGTTGTTAATAGCAAATTTTAAAGGGAAGAAAAAAACAGAGGAAGAACACAATAAAAATGTTGACCTCAATGAATGAAAATTGGACTGTTTGTACTATGAGAAAATGAGGTAATTATGGTTATAAAATCCCATGCTCAAAAAATGAAAATGAACAACCTACACAGTGTGTGGAAATGGGAGTGAGCCATTACAGTAGGACAGATTCACTGAGATCTTTTCTCCATAGTAATTCTTAATAATGTGGAGATACTTTTTTTTTCAGTTAAAACTAAAACTGTCCTGGAGAATGTTCCTCGAGTTCAGCAGCAGTGCAAAAGGATGGTTTACAAACATTTCACACCAGGGAAGTAGTTGGAAACCAGTAATGTGGTGTTTGGCCACTACTATTGTAAGCAGCAATAGATGCAATTTTTGTTGCATTAGAGCCATTTGGCAGGGTAGTGGTCCATTTATCTGTTACCAAGGATTTCCTTGCCAGGAAATCTACTTGGCAATAATTCCATATTTTAGGCTGAGTCTTCTTTTGAAGAAAAAAAAGGATTAAAAAATAGCATGTCAAAACAAAGGGTTAAATCATCAGTTCAATACCTCACAGTAACACTGCAAAGTTTGACTCTGTTTCTAGATTTTGGAATGAATTTTCCTTTAAGCAGTAGCTAAATGGTTTCCTTAGATTGTTTGTGTGTTACACGAACCAGATCAGATCAGTCTTAAAGTTCATAATTTTCCCCAGAGTGTCTGAAATCCTACTACAAAGAGTCCTTTCGTCTTAAGAGTCTGACACCGAGTAGAAATAAAAGGCTGAAATAATAACACCACTAACTCGGTTTAATTAAGTGTATGTTTCTGTACTTAAGCTTGAAGGGTGGAAAGTATTGCTTTAAAGGCTACCTATGAAACTGGTGAATGAGCAGCCACTCAGGGTGCCACTTCAAAGAGAAACACCCAAAAGAGCAACAGAAGGGAAGCTGCTTTTGAATTCTCTCAGTTCCTCCTGGCAGCCCAGGGCTTGCAAAGGGAAACAGCCCAGAAATGGTTATTTTCTTTGTGTTAGTTACATAACCAGCTCCCAGCAAGTAAAGCTGGAGGTGGAGCAGCCATACAAAGACCCACTTTGTAACCTGTGCCTGCCACTGCTGTACAAAAGAATCTCACCTGAATTTAGGAGTTTTGCCTTCCTGGCTAAGGGAGACTCCTTACACTGTCTGCAGGCAACCTGATAAAATTCAGGAGCCATGTGTAAACTTGGTTGCAGTGGTGGATATTTTGTAATTTGAGCTTTCATGGTTACTGCAGATTTGTACCTTACTGCTGAAGCAATCAAACACATCTTGGTTTCTACCATGTTTTATTTTTCAGATTTCTCTGTATGCAATATTGTAATAAGTAAAGAAGTAGAGGAAAGTAACTGCAAAAGGGAAAGCTGGTTCATACAAGAGTGCTCCATCTCCCCTTTGGGATCAGCTGAAGCTCCAGAAATTGTGCTTTCGTGTTAACCATCCTATGCCCCCTTTAAACTGTGCCTTTGCAGCCGTGCTGTGGCTGCCACAAAGCAGCAATTTTGGGATGCAGGCTGGTCCTTTATTGCTGCAGATGACAGCCCTGGCTGGTCAGCAGCCTTTGCTCTGCTCTTTGTCCTGGCTCTTTGTCCCGTGCTTGTCCTGCATCCCCCCGACCATCAGCTGGGGGATCACTGGCTCTGCCTCCCTCGCTGTTTGCTTCCCACAGCTCTGTCACGACCTGCTCTTGGGCTTGGAACTCCAGTTTGGGATTTACTGGTTAGAAAATCCCAGGATTACAGGTGTGCTCCTCTACTGTGCTCAGGTGTTGGCTGTGACACCGCTGCTAGGAGGCTGTGGTGGCCTCATTTAAAGGGTGATTGGGAGACCAGGCTGAGAGTAGCTATAACTGATGATATAAAAAAGGATCGAGAGATTTCATACATTTGGCAGTTCTAACCATTTTTTACACTTACTTTATGGACCTGGAAAGGAGGGACTTACAATAACTGTGAAATTCTAAAATGTCACCTGTGCCCAACTTGTACAAACTTTATTATCATTACCTCTGTAAGAATTAAAAGTCAGTTCATGTTCTCCAGAGCAGCAAATATTGTCAGACAATGTGTAATGAAAATTTCTGAGAGCCAATATTTAACATCTTGAAATGAGAAGCATTCAGGATAACTTTTGAAATCACTCGAATTTACTATATATTACATCAAAATATGAAGGTAAATATTAAGGTATTTTCATCAGACGGCTTTAAATTAATCTTTGGATTTCCTTTAAAAAAAGAAATGAAGAACCTTTGAGTAATGGAGAAACAGGGTGCCCCTCATATTGCTCTTACTCTGAAGTATGACACAGAGAAAAATTACTTGGAAGTAATTCCATTTCCATGTTTAAACTCTTGTTATTTGAGTCCAGAATGCTGTTAAATTACCTGGTTTAGGGCTTGATACTGCAAATTAACTCTGTGAAGTTGGATGCATAAACAGAGGTACAACAAAACCCCACTGAAATTAATAGGTCTTGTGTGGCTTGGGGCTCTGTCTTACAGGGCTGTTTACTGGGGGTTTGTTTATTTTTTTAAAGTGTTTTAAAATGTTTCCCAAGTAAGTATGTGACCTTCCATAAATGACAGATCAGTAGTAGGAAACTTCAAACCCTGTTACAAAGTAGGTTTTTTTTTTGGCTTTGTTTAGGAAAGGTCTCTTGGATTCTGCTTGTGTTTAATGTGCTGCTGCCTAACTGTGGGATGTACATCTTCTGAAACCAAATTCATGGAGTATCACAAACTGACACCTGCCCAAGTCTTTAATTAAAAGCGGTTTAATCTCCAGCAATCTCTGTGTACCTAAGCAGAAAGTATCTGTGTTTCATGTGTACTTTGAACTGCCATTCATTTAGAAATCAAAGATTTGTAAATGAAACACAGTATGCCAGACGTGATGATGTTTGACTGGAATCTCTTCCTGTTGGCATAGCCTGGTTTTCCTGGTGCTGTCAACCCCCAGGAATATATTCTTATTAAAAATTACAGAGAGAGGGGAAAATATAAAAGGAAGGCTATCGTTAAAAAAGTGTGTGTATCAACTATATCTAAAATATATTTTAAATAGGCAAACACATACAGTGGGACCTGTAGTGGAGAATTGCCAGTGGGATCAGACTTCTTTAGCTGAATGTCTTGCAGGTGAATATTTTGCAGGAGCCTTTTCTATGCCAACTGTAGGTTTTGGTGTGACAGATTTTTTTTCTTTTTGTAACAACACCCTCCAAAAGAGTGGTTGCCCAAGGAGCTGCATACATGTAATGAGTTTATGACCATTCCTTCAGTGAGGAATTTAAACTTAAAAGCTTGTCTTGCTGTAGCTGATATCTTACTCAAGATATCCTTTCTGTTTTTATACATAGTCTCTAAGATTAGAGTGGTTGAGTGTATTGAAAGTAATAAAAAACAGACACCAAAAAATTGTTGCATGTTTAAAGAAAAAAAAAATCATAAAATGAAAGAGGAAGTGCATCATTTATTATAACACCATGTAGACTAATGAAAAACATACTGCAGGCTGGAAATTTGTTAAGAGCTGAGCTCAAAAAGTTTCCACTCCCAAAAAATGCCTTGGGGCCTCCAGCTGTAAGCCTGTGGCTAAAGAGGCCCTACGGTAAACTGACATAAAAAATAAGTACTCCATAAACAGTCAGCTCCTGTTTCACAATAGTTGGAAAGAAATGTTTTTCAAGTATTATCTATTGATGCTGACTGTACTTTATCAAAGTGAAGGGAGGCAGTGCATTTATGACTGGAATGTTCAGTTGGGAGTTGGACCCTGGGCACCAAAATGTTACATTCACTGTACAACAGGAGAACATGAGGAAGATGAAGTGACTTGCTGAGAGTAACAGAACAGCAGCTGGTACTTGCAGAGCTGGAATTAACATCAAATAATTCCTGGCTTCTCATCCTTTGCTCATGAGACTGAGCTGAACAAGTCCCCTGTTCCTCTCCACGCTGAGCAGGTGCCACCCCTTGTACCCAAGCAGGTTCTTTTGTTGTGTGCAAATACCCCCTCAGAGCATTGGTGGTGTTTGCACTTGGAGAAGACAAAATCAAGTTTTGGTGTCTGTCTTTTAAATCTAAACAGATGAAGTTTAAATTAAAAGTCTTTGTTAAAGGTGCATCTTCCCTGCTGCCCAGCAAGGGCTTGGCTTTGGCTTTCGCTTTGCCCTTCTCCCTTGTTAATGACACTCATTCCCATGGGCTTCCAGGAAAGTTTAATTTGTCAGGATGCTCTCCCAGGAAGGCACTGCAGCCTCCATTCCTCCTTCACTCAGATTGGGAAGCAGTTTGTGAAAGAAATGCCCATTAAACCTTCTGATGTGCCTCCAGTCTGTTTCTGCAGAGGTTTTCCTGCCTGGCCAAGAGCCCTGGAATGCCTCAAGGATGATGGGACACTTCCATGGGGTTGGGATTTTATAAAGTTAGAGAGATGTAGTAAATTGGATGTGACTTTGTATGAGACTGCTTAGGTGGCTGGTTTGTGATCTTTGAGAAGCACAGTCTGGGAGTTAATATTACTTATCTTAGCTAAGTCTTCAGTCAGGATTCGGTAATCCAGTACCTTTCTACAGAAGTAAATAGCAGATCAAAAAGTCCCAATTTTGGTAAATATTTTCACAGTTTTACACTGATGAAATAAGCATGCACAACAATAATCACACTGTATTGCTACAGCTCTACTTACATGAGGTGCAGCCCAGGAAAATGTCAGTCTGAGGTGGAGCCACTGGGAGGAGAAAAGGAAATAAAAAAGGTAGAACAGTTACTTCTAGGTGGTTGAAAGAAATGAAAACAAAAGTAATCAAATCTGGTAAATGTAGATTATTTTTTTTGTCTTGCATCTCCCTATACCATCTTCTGGGTAGCATTCACAATACCCAGTGTTTCATTCAGTGGTGAGAAAATCTGTGACATAATTGTTCATGGTGTTTGATGTTGCAGTGCATCACAGTGGGGCTGATGGTTCTGTTTACACTTGTGATGTGAACTGAAGATCTTGAATAAAAACTGTGGATTGATCTAAAAATAGAACCATTAACTTCCCATAACTTCCTTCTCCTCATTAAAAATGTTGTGCTTGGTGGGTTAAAACTGACATCTAACAGCCCCAAGATGAAATATCTGCCCTGTAATATGAAACTATGATTAATGTCACTTTGGTTTGGTACTCTAAAAAGTGGTGGGTTTGGCTCACAGTGTCACGTTATTTCACTTTACTGAGTGTCTGTTTGCTCCTTGGCATGCTATGGGGAAAAATACAGAGAATTATATTTGATTGCATTATAAGAAGTGTAATATATTTGTCCACTCAGAATTTGTGACCACTATTTCAGTATGCTGATGCAACTCATCTAGAGAGGAGAAGAAAAAAATAAGTAAAGCACTAATTTCCATATGTGTTGCAGTAGGAAAAAAATATAAATAGGCATTTAAAGAGGCTTTAGCTGAGATTGATGATTGAAAAGTAATATTTGTAGAGAAAGGCAACCTTTAAGTAGATAAGTTTTTTCCCCTAAAAAGAAAGATTAAGTAGTTCAAGAGTTCAATTATGACTGAATTTTGAGGTAAGTAGAATACTTTGTCTGGGAAAAAATGGTTTAAGATAGCTGCCTGTGCCACTACATTCTTTTTTGTAATAAAGTTTTATTGAGAGATGCAACACTGGTCTGTTAAAGATCTGATCTCATTCTGATGCACTTTTTCTCTACTATTAGCACCAGTTATGGTTGTTACTACCACATTTTCCAGTCAGGGCTCCCCAGCTCCCCTGCTCTCCTTGGCCTCTCTCTGCCCTCTGTTTGACATCTTGTGGTTGGCATTTAAGGGTCCAAGAAAAACAAACACTGCAACCAGTATTTTGCTTGTAATTTTAGTTTCATAGTTTGATGAAGAATAGTAAATAGAAGGACACACTGTTACTATTTTTATGTGGTCTTGATCTTAAGAGAAAGGGATTTTTGTGGCTAACATGTCCTCATGATGTCCCACACAGGTGGGAATGCCCAACACCAACCCTGGTGGCTGTAAACCCCTGCAGTAGTGGCTGGTCCATCCCAGTGTCTGGCTGGCCTCTCAAGAACAAAAATAAATCTGCCACAAATCCATGCAAAGAATGAGCAGCTCTTCTGTTCACACTTTTGTGCAGATTTAAGTCGCATTCAGGGATGTAGTGGGACAGCTGCCCCATGCTGTAGAGCAGAAACTGGTTGTGGAGAGCTTCTCCTGGCTGGTGCCTCTCACTGCTGAAGTCCCACCTGGGCACAGCTGTTGCACATCTGGAGCTCTGGGAGCTCCAGCTGTTGTAAGGAGAGGCTGCAGGAGATGGCTCCCCCTGAGTAATGCAGTTCTTCAGTGCTTTAGTTGTGTCCTGTGGCCTCATCTCCATGTGGGTATGGATATCACCAGAATTAGATGTGGAAATTGCTGAATTCAGCTGGCAGAGTTGCACAAGTTTCTTCATATGCATAGCAAGGTGCATTGCTGAGACCTGCATTCCCAGGACCACTGCTGTGTGCTCATGGAGCTCTTAGGGCTGGCTTGGAGAATGGTTCTGTGGTCACCCAGCAGCCTCCAAAGAGAAGCTTTGCTACTGCTGACCTACTGCAGCTTCCCAAGGATAGCGTGTGACTCACTGCCTCCCTCCTCACTTACTCAGGAGCCCTTCTCAATTGATTTTCTTGCTTTCTGATCCTTGCTGTTGAAGTACAATTTCTTTTATGTAGTAAACAATGTTTCAGGATTGATTAAATCACAACATGAATCATAATGGAAATGCTGAGCTATACACACGGCCCTTCACATCTCAAAGTCTGTAGAGATGAACAAGTTTTGTAGTGACAGCCTTAAAGTGGGTTTGCAGTTTTGCTGGGAGCTGAACTCACTGGCTTTTGTTTTAATGTAGGCAACTTGAGTGGAATAAAATGCTGGTTAATCAGTTTGAAATGAAATCGTGGCATGGACAGAATGAGCGTAGTTATTTCTAGATAGCATAAAGAATGGAGTATGATTTCAAAGGTCATGTGTAATTGTACTTTTATTCATGAGGCCTGTGTTTTATATTCTAACAAACACAATTCATGTATTGTATTCATCACACGGAATTCTGAATCAGAACATAAAATTCGGCGGTGCTGTAATTAAGAAGAATGGGAGCGATAAGGAGCAGCAGCTGCGTGGCTAATGAAGGAGTTAATTCCAACGTGTGTTTTAGGCCATTAAGCACTGCAAAGCAAAAAGTGCTGCTCTGCCAGCACAAACCAAAGGAAGGCAGTTAAGTACCACTCCCTTCCCCAGCCAGCATCGCTGGGAATACCGGAGAGCTCCGGCTGGAGTTCCGGCAGCAGCTTGCACAAGAAATGTGCGAGAAGATATAAATCACTGGAGCAGTTGGCGTTCAGCAAGGAAAATCTTCTGTGTTCTGCATGTGGGTATGAATTTTTCTCCATGCAAATGGTTTTTATCCTTTCAGGTTGGAAAAGTTTTACAAAGTTATACAACGAAGAGCTCAGGTGTTTGGTTTTTTTTTTCTGTGTGTCAGGACTCTCTGGAGGCTGGGATCTGCAGCCCATCCAGTTCATCATTGTTCACGCTGTGCTTTTCTTTGTTTTTTTTTTTTTTAAGAAGTCTGAAGTTTTCCTTGTGTGGTTTCGCAACCCTTTTTTTTTTTCCCCAAACAGCAGGAGTCCTATCACTAGATCAAATTTGGAATTCACTGCTTCCAACAATTGTCTAATGGATCCACATGTTTACACAGCATGACACTGGCATACAGATAGAGTCATGAAAGTCCCCAATCAGTACTACTGTTTCATGCTTCCTCCCTGCTTAAAAAAAAAAGAAAAAAGGAAGGGAGAAAAAAAGAAAAGGAGGAGAAAAGAGAAGAGCCACAGGCACTTTTTCTTGGTATTCAGGGGAGCAGTCAATGGTCCTGTTGTTGGTCAGTAGGACCTGATTGGTCCTACTAGTTTCAGCCACCAGTACCCTCTCACAAAACTTTGGAAAAGACATTTTCCATCTGCTGTAACTGAAAATGCCAACTCTCAGGTATTTTCTCAGTATTTATTGTATCAATAAATAGATCATAAAATCACAGAATCTTGGGAAGGCCTGGGCTCAAAGGTACCTTAAAGATCATCTCCTTCCAACCCCTCTGCTGTGGGCACACCAGACCAGGTTGCTCAGAGCTCCAGCACACCTGGCCTTACTTCCAGGGATGAATGCTACAAACTGTGAGACTGGAAAACAACATTTCCAGACCCAATCCTTTGTTCTTTCCTGAGACTCCCAGCTGGATGAACACTTATCTGTGTACAGGCGTGCCCCTAAGCTGCAGCACCCACGCCAGTGCCTCGGTGAAGCTCCAGCTGCTTCTCCCTGCACTGATGGGTCCTTGTGGTGAATCAAACCACCCAAGGGACCTTTCTGAAACCCAACCTACTGAGGGGCAGGCACTTGGCATTTCCATGGCCATTTGTAATTTACTCGCCCATGTGTTTTGCCAAGTGTTTGATTCCTGTTCCCTGTTATTGGATGCAAATAAATCAGTAGCAATTACTTGGCAACATCCTTCCACGGTCATTTGCTCTGAAGAAACTTGGTCCCTGATAGCATTTAGTGAAGGAAGGGGTGTTTGGCTGGGACACCAGAACCCTTCTGGCTTTTTAATGCTCTCATGGGATCTTTCACTTCCACACAAGCAACTGCCTGAAGTGGCCGAGTGGTCTTGATTTAATGTTGCTTTATGAACACGACTTGTGGCAGCTGCAGGATGTCATAACCTCTATTTCCTTAGCTTAGATTTGAAATCTGGAGCCATATGATTCAGATGAACCACAACTGCCCTCGCTTTAATTGATGTATTTGTTTTGAAAATACTGTTGTTTGCTCCAAGTTTTAGCTGCTAAACAAATTAAGCTGATCTTAACTGATAGATGGGGAATAATGGCCAGCTTGATTAAAAAACTCCCTTAAAAGCTGCAAAGAAAGCTCCAGTAATCTTTAGCTTATCAGTGCCAATGAAAATATTTCATCAGCATAAACTCAAAAAATCAAAACGTGTTTTAAATACAAAAATTAGAGATTGGCCCTGAGATGAGTGTAGTTCTGATGCAAAAAACCCCCCAGATTCTTACAAAAATAATTGTATGTTACTGTATAGGGAAGTACAGTGAGCTCACCAGAAACTGTTGCTGCAGACAGGATTCAGAGTAGAAAATGATGAGCAGAACTGGGTTGGCTTTGCATTCAGAATTTGATTTTACAGGGCTCCTGTTCTTGTGCAGCTTAGAAACAAGTGTTTGCATTTGAAGTAAAGCCAACTGGATTTGTAAAGATACTTATCTTATTCTCTGGCCCCATTCAAATCACCAGAAAATATAAAGGCTGACAAGCCTAACTCGATATGCTTCTCAATTAATATTTTTATGTTGGATTATAGTACACACAGATTTGCACAAGTGCCAGGTTTGAAGTCACTCAGCTGGTTTCCAAGTGGCAGATGCTGCCTTCACTACCGTGTCTGCTCTCCACAATAGTAAATATTAATGTCAGAGTTCAGTGTCTTCCTGTGTAACTTGTTGCGTAGAGAAATCTTAATTTAGCCAATTTTGAGACTAAACTGTTCAGTTCTAGGTTCACACGTACAGTGTGTGTCAGCTCCCCATAACTCCTTGTTATTTTTGGCATTTTGTCTCCTGTTGAAATTTATGTGCGTGTTGGTTGGGCAGGATTTTTTTGTTGTTTTGTAAATGATTTTTTAACAGTAACTTATCTAGAGCAATCAGGCAGAATAAAAGCTGTGTCATATCCTTTCTGAAGATACTTGATCTTGTGCTTTAGGTGTGCAAAGTTAAACAAAAAAAGAGAGAAGTAGTCTTTGCCATGGCTGTAGTCTGTTAAATATAAAAAACCACCAAACCTTCCCCAGCATTTGGAAACCCACCCTTTTATTGAAGAAACTGAGACACAGTAGAAGTGAGAAATCACCTAAAAGGGTCTGTCTGTGCACCCAGTCACTGAAGGTCTGTTTCAATTACTAATATGTCCTGTGAGGTTTTTGCTATTGTTTGTTATATAAATTAAGATTCATTTACAAGCTTTAACTTGTAGAATTTTTTTTAATGATCATGTTTATAAATGTCATCATCTAATTGCATTCTTAACTTCCACTCTTTACAATTGCTTGTTTGTAGTGGTATTTTGTGAATTTTCTTATTTATCGTTTCATAGATGCTCAGAGAGACTAAACAAAAAGTCTGAGAGCCGGGATGCTTTCCCAAATGTAGTTTAGAGCTGTTGGCCAGAATTGCTTCTGCAGTCTGAAATAGAAGTGGCCCCGGCAGCACCTGCTGGAACAGCATCTGCAGGATGCTAAGTTTGGCAGATCAACATTTGTGTGTTGATAATGTGCAGGTGGATCAGGCTGAGGGCATCCACAGAGTTGCTTCTAATTGTCAGGTGTGTCTTACCGAGTGGAAAAGTGCTGAGGAAATTGTATTCAAATGCTGAGAATTACCTTACAATTAACATGCAATTCTACTTGACGGATTTTAGGCAATTCTACTTACAGCCAAAGTGCATGGACTGAGTGAGGTTTCTCTTCTTCCTTCTATTTCCTTTCCCTCCCAGGGTATTGCAACAAACTGGTTCTGAGTTTAGTGTAAGGCTGTGGAGCTTTTCTGGATTTAAAAGCTGCTCTTGGTGTCTGGAGGCAGTGCTATGGCCTGGGAACTTGGCTGAATTCCTTAACAGTGGTTCCATGACCAGCTGGAGCAGTTTCTCACACTTCACCACCCATTCTTTTTTTGACATGGTCACTGGAAATTATTTATGCACCCTAAGATTTAACCCATCCCCTATTCGACTTTGTGTGATGTCCCAGCCTTGTAGGCTGACCTGACTTTATTTACACTCACATAGGCACAGAGCTGACATTTTCCACGTGTCTCTCTTGGTCAGAGCTGCAGAGCTGATGGCTGAAGAACACTTTCTGTAACCTGCTGGCAGCTGGATGCCACCTCGTGTGGCCAAGGAGGGGATATGTTTGGCCCCTGGTCACTTGGGGAGCTGAACGTGGGCACTTCTTGCCAAGCAGCTGTGTGAACGTGACCACTCCAGACATTCCTGGGATGCCTGCACTGCCTCCTGTGCTGGTACCTGCCTGATGGCATGGGATTATCTCTCAGCTGGATTATCAGAGCTTCAAGTGTGCCATCAGAAAGTGGCACTACCCGAGGTGAGGATTGCGAAGGGAGCTCGAGGAGAGGACGCAGTGCTCGAGCAGGGAGGAGCTGGAGGTGGGCTGAACGTGTTGCTGAGGCAGAGGAGAAGAATGGGATTTTGCAACAAGGGGGAAGTGGTGTGGTTGATTTGCCACATCACAGTTCTCAGTGTGCCCACCCTTTTGTTTTGACATAAATACCCACTCCCGAGCCATGTTGAGGCATGGAGACGACGCGTACCCTCACACGTGGGATCTTCGGGCTTTGTTACTGCTCTTTGAAGAGTGAGCTTGATGTTTTAATGTTTTGAGACTCAAGCATTTAGATTGGTAATTCTGCCCTTCTAGCCATTTCCCTGATTTACCTTGCAGAGTAAACATTCTTTTGTTCCGTTTCCCAGACTTCCTTTTCCTTTTCTTTGCTGTTGGCTTAATTTTGAGATATGATACTCAAGTCAGAGGTGTTTCCTTGGGAGCAAAAAAAACCCCAACAGCTAAGGGTTTGAGTGAGCTAACTATTTTCTCTGTTTAGAAGCAGCAGCTTACTTTCCAGTATTCTGGAAGTCCTCAAACACGGATCCTGCCAAAGGCATTGACTTAAACAGCAGCAGTGCTTAGGAGAACATGCTCAGGTTTTCTGGCAGCTCTTACAAGCTGCTTAGAATAAACAGGCACACTGCTTGCAGCGAGTGCCCTGCAGTTTGGAAAGCACTGCTGAAGGCAAATTTCTGAAGAATTTCTTCATGTGGTTATAGTTCTCCATTTTCATTTCTTCTACAGTGGGTCCAGTTTCCTCAGGGTTTGATATCTAGGCTCTTAATATCAAATCTGGAATTAATACAGCTGTATTTAGAGACATTTGTAGGGTTCATAGCAATAATTCACTGTGTGGAACTCAGTGTGTTTTAAACATTCTCCCCCTGTGCACGTACAGATTTTTATAGTTGAATTGAGAATTTATAACATGCTGGTTCTCATATTCTGGGTCTGTTTGTTTCTAAATCTATACACAGAACTTGGACTAGGTCATAAATTTCTGCAGATGAAATGAAGGCTGATTAGAATTTTAATATTAAGGAAGGAAATGGCCTTGGGTAGTGCACTACAGAGCAGAACAGGCCTTCTGTTAATACACAAGAGTATTACTGTTTTCTTGAACTTTGCCTTCCAATCCAATTACAACTTGTGCCTAGAAATCATAACTCTGGTGCCTCCCATTTGATAATGTTGAATGTTATCCTTTTCCAAGCTTACATAATTTCCAGTAGTAAAAACAATCTTGATTATAAAACTGCTAGATAATATACTCCTAAAACTGAGTTATGGGCAATAGTACATGGTCTTTGTTGACAAACAAAGGAGTCATGGTGGTATATCAAACTGACCCAGTTCTGTCTCATTTTAAATTAAATGAAATCAAGAGTTTTTTCTTGGGACATGCAATTCCTCTGATGGCCTGTTGTGTAACTGACACTTCATGATAAGAATGAAGCCAAACCTTTCAATGTAAATGATTTCTTTTCCCCCCAAGTCAAGCAAAGTAGCGGGAATCTCTGTGCTGGATTTCATTTTAAGCACTTCTGTGATAGCATCATGCTCACAGTATGAAATGAGCTCATACAAGAGTAGTTCCAGCCAGTTCCCTTATCAACATAAAGTATCATAGCTCAGAACACATCCTCCCATGTCCTCCTCCCCTGCCCTCGCTGGTGACTGGGTTGGACCAGATGCTGCATAATTCCCTGGGTCTGCATTTACCATCCCTTGGCTGCACACATCTTCACTGCACATTTACAGCAGAAAATATTATTACTGAAGTGTGGAGTCACATTCTGGTATTGTTTCATGAAAATCCATTCTGACTCCTCGCTGCTTCAGAGTATGTTATTAGCACAGTAGAGCTGATCATTTTCTTACAAAGTGAATGACAATGTATCCTTGTTTAGATGCTGCCCATGTATTTACAGGATATAAATATATGTAGCCAAACGTGGTGGCTAAACTTGGCTGCTTCTGCTGCTGGCTTCTGTGGTTTTGCTTCATTGTCCAGAAAAAGTGACAACATTCTCGACTCTCTTACATCCATCACCAGGGCTGGTGTGATGTCCACTCCTGGCAGAGAAAGATCAATGCCTATTTGTTTGTTTGGGCCTGTAAATTGTATTACAGTCTTTCATCATTTATTATCTATCTCCAAGAAGTTTTGTTTATCGTTCTCACACCATTAGGACATCACATTAGTGGCACCATCTGAAACGTATTTATCCCACTCTAAATTCTCAAGGGGTTGTGCACAGGCTGTTATGAAAGTAGATTTTAGATTTCTTCCTTTTTTTCTTTAATCACTTGTGTCATGTGTTTGAAATGTATGTCTGATGTTGATTCCTCTTTGTGTTCCATTGGGGGCATTTGGTTTTGCAGCCAAAAGGACTGAATACAAAATGTTCTTTTTGCATGTGTACGTAAGAGAGTATTTTCTTCTTTAAGTCAGAGATAGGCATTTGTAGGTTTTAAGGCCTGATAAAGTAATAAAAAATAGCAAACCCAAAAAGGCTGAAATAGAAATGTATTTTTGTAATTTGGGGGTTTTATACTGTAAATCAAGGCAGAAGGAACAAACTATATGAGATGTCATTCTAAATGAAAATATTCAAATTATTACATTGTGTCATCCACATTGTAAGAACAGTATGGATGAACTCTGACTTCTTTAGTGATTTTTTTGCCTTATATTAGCCCACAAGTGTTTGAGTAACCACAAATATACAGGTTTATGATGACTTGGTATAATGAATCTGATGCTGAGAAAGAGTTGTATTCAAAGAGTTTTGTTTCTTAAAGTAGAAAAATGCTAATGTTTCCTTTCTTTTCTGAACTTCCAGACTGGAACCATAACTGGTCCCAGGGTAAAGTGCCCTTCACAGATCCTCTTTGTAGAGCTTATGAATTCTTTTGTTTGAATTCTTGCAGTTTTTGGGCCGAGCACAGTGAGTTTAGTGCTGGTATCTGCATTAGACTTGGCATTTCAGTAACATTCCAGTTTAAAGGTTCTGTTGTGATTCAGTGCTGAAGGTGCAGTGAGTCTGCAGCTCTGGAGGGACTCGTTTCTTTCTGGTGCCATATGTTATCTTTGATCAGGAAACCATTTGAACTGAGATGCCTTCAGATAGAATATGAACAAATATAGAAGTCCAGACCTCACTAGGTTTGCTGCAAGGGAGGATCCAGCTGTGGTTTTGCCTACAAACACTTTTTATCTGTTGAGTTACAGTTTTTAATTACTCACAGCTGTGAGGGGTTTCATGTAAGCCATGTGAGCTCTATAAGCATTCAAAACTGACATATCATTACAAGTTTTCCATGTACTTTTAGTCCTTCCCCTTCCTCAATTCGCTTCACTCAAAAGTTGGGGAGAAGGGAATGTGACTGGACATGTCTTTCTTCACTAAACCAAAATGGAAAGCCTAGGCCAGTGATCCAGCTGACATCTTAATACTAGAAGCTCCTCAAGTGATCCAGGCATCATACAAAATTCTGGCATCAAACCAGGCAGCTGGTGATACCCAGTGCTCCAAAACCAACCAGCACTGCTGATTGTGACAGACACAGACAAAGCCAGTGCTCCATCACATGCCAGGAGCAGTGTTCCTGTCACTAACCCTGGAGATCTTCCCATCTTCCAGGGTGGTACCTGAAATAACCAGGTGCTCCTGAAATAACCAACCAACTGCAGAACCAAGTGGACCCACATGTGTGTAACCCAGAGTGTCCTCATGAGCACCAAATGAATACTACAGCTTTGTCAAAGATGTCTCCCCACCTAAGAGCTTCCAGAAGAACCGGTGGGAGGGCAGCTAACACCTTCACCCATCATTCTTCCTGAAGGATGATGCTTTACCCCAATGCTTGCTCAGGCAAAGACATCTTAATCTTATTCTAATTACTCATTTCTGCAAGGTCCCTGCCTGGCAGTCACCACAAGCCAGATACTCTGTGAACGATTATCCCAAGAAGTTCTTAATTACTGTGGAGTCACTACAGCTCTTTAAAATGTATTGCCTGTACTGATACCATAAATCCATTTTCCTCTCCGCTTGCTGTGAAGCCCTCTGCACCCTGGATTCTGTGTTCACGAAGGCCCAGAAGTGCTGCTGTGGCTTATTCCTTGTGCTGCTGGTTGTCATCTACAGCTGAGCACATGCCATGGGGACACAGATACAAAAAACCCCCCAGATAACCGAGCAGGTCAGGTATTATATGGCCTAGTTTTGAAAATTCTGATTATCACTTTGGAGGAAGAGCCACAAAAATGCTATGGAATTGTCTCTCTTTGTAGTGGATTTTGTGGCTTCCTATTTGCAACATTTGTTGCGAATAAATTTTTGCACTTTGGCCAAAACACGGCTGTTTTTATGACTTTACTTCCAAATGTGCTGAAAGCTTATGTTGCTGTGTTATTTATTGTACAGCACTTAAATAACTTTATATACTGAACATATGCTCCTGCAGAATTCACAAATGGCATCTCCCTCAGTGTAACTTCAGAAGTGTTTTGGAGAACCTGCAGTTGGTGTCCTCCTGCAACCACAGAACTTTGCAAGGAAGACAGAAGATTTAAAAGATTTTTTGACAGAATGAGGAAAATTATTAAAGTTTGAAATCGTGACAGTACCAGGAACATGAAGCCTAACTTGAACTGAAATCCAAATACAAACCTTAATCTAAGAAGCTAAAAGGAAAGTAATGAAAGATACAAGGCTTTTACCAGGGGTGAAGGATTTCAGAAGCCTTTAGAGGTCTGTGTGGTTTTATGTGGGTTATGTTTCTGACACCTCCCAATGTGGATTTAAAGTAGTTTTTTATTTAAAAAGGAAAGATATACAGGCAGTTTGACAGTAGATGTACTCTTTAAATAGATAAAAATGCCTCAAATACTCCTGACAGTTGCTTGTAAGAGGAGCTGTATTAGATATTTTTCTACTTTTATTTCTAGTAAATTTATTGGCTGATCAGCTTAGGAGGTGTTTCAGGCTAATTATCCATTTGCAAGCAACAACTGCATCTCAAGTCTTTTGATCATGTGCCAGCTTTAAACTGAAAACAAACCTTGATATGACTACACTTACCACTTCTTCAGACTTTGTCTTTTGTAGTTAAGTCAGAAATTTTGCTCAGATTTTTATATGAGTGCTCCTATGGTCAAAAGTGTGTTCCTTTTACCTAAATGGTCTGGTGATGTAGACGTCCTAAACCAGCTCTGCTTATTTAACTGGTAAATGAAGAGCATTTTACCATATCAGTTCTTGCAGCATGTATGTCCTCTCCTGTTAAAGCATTCCTGTTCCTAAAACATTTCCCATTATCACTGGTGTCCTGAAAGAATAACCTCTTAAGAGGGGTCTAATCTGAGACCAGGTAGAAAAAAAAAATCCTAAAATCCTGTGAGCTCAATCTAACTTCTGTTCCGTGGTGACCAAAGGGTAAAAGAAATCCTTTTAAATAAATTTGTTCTCTTTCTAAATAGATAACTAGCCAAATGCATTTCAGGTATTTGTTCAACTGATCAAATATTGATTTAGGTTTAGAAAACAAATTAACAAAATGTTTGAAGAATTAGACATTTTGTACCTGAACACTTCCCTGTGTCATTACTTCTTCACCGATGACCCTAAGAACTGACTGAAAATAAAAGACCCTTTCAATGAAAATAAGTCAGACAAATGTTTAAGTTGTTGGGGTTTTTTTTTAGTTCTTCATAAAACAACTAAACTCTGGAAATTAATTTTTTTTTAACCTTATGAGCAAGTTACACCAGTGTGTCAAATTTAAGTCCTTACTTCTTCTGTAGACACTTCTATATTAGCTATATATATATATTTGGCAAAAATATAACTTGATAGTTCAACATTAGTTTGAATTTGAGATAAACATGTTTCTGTATGTGTGGGTTCAGAGGAAGAACAGTCTGTCCTGACACTAAATAAACACAGATCCCAGGTGAAGATTCTCAATTTATATGTCTGATTAACTTCTAACTCAATGGCTGCACTTCCACGTCCTGGCAGTGTTTGAATCACTGGTATTAGACACCATTCCTCTTCCTCTCCTGGAAGGAGAAACTGGGAATTCCTTTTTCACACTTAGTGTAAGATTTTCTACCAATTAGCCAATAACAGGAGTGGACTCAGAGACACCCAGGCATGTCAAAGACATTTTTCCATGTTTTGGCAGTAAGACGTCAAATTGTCATTTGATTCTTACAACTGCTCTGCTCTGTTCTGCTGTCACAGTGTGTGCCTGCTGTGAGCTTACAGACCTGGGGGATTATTGGATGTTCTGTTTACAGAATTGTGAACCTTTTTTAAAGGTTGCTAGAGCTTAATTCCTAACAGGGGATTTGCTTTGAGTCATTGCTGAACTGAGTAGTGTCTTCAGATTTGATGCAAGTCCAAAAGGAAACACGGAGGGAAGGACAGAGGTTGGCAACGCTTGCTGTTCTTTAACTGCCTTGGCCCCATCTTGCAATAGATTTGTATTTGTACACTTTATGAAGATAACCTATGTTCTTTATTAGATTAGGTATCTTAAAGAAGTTATGGGTATGAGTTATTATTAGATGGCAGCATTTGCTTCTGTAATTAGTTAAAGGATGCAAGTGAAATTTCATTTTGAACTCAGCCATCATCTGTTAAACTGCTGGGGCAGTTCAATAATTGACTGCTCCCATTACCCACTCCAGAATGAGCAAGCAAACCCATGAACTTTTGCCACAGAAGACTCGTTTCTGATGTGTTTATTGATCACTGATAGGTAGGTAGTGAGTGAAGGGGATCTTCTTGCTCATTCAGCACTGCAGGAAGCAGACCAGCATCTCCTCCCTGGAGTTACACCTTGAAATGGCTCCAGAGCCTTGACAGCTCCAGGGGAAGCCGCCTGTTTGTGCCCTGGCTGTGCCTCAGAGTTTCTGATGGGCAGGAAATCAGTGTCTGTGCTGGACAGTCAAACACTGCAGTTCAGGGAGCCTCCAGCAGCCAGAGAACATCAGCCAAAGCAGAAGCTAATTGAACCAGCAGCTCACTTGAGAGGATGAAGAACAAAGGGGGAGCTTCACTTTTATACAGATACTGTGAGCATTGTGGAAATGTGAGTCCTGTACACTGTAAAATATTTATTAATTGCTATTCTGGTTGTCTATTGCCATCTTTAAAATTTACTTGCTTATGTCTGCAAGAAATCAAAATTATGCTGTTTTTTAATAATACGAAACACTTGAGTTCAGACCCTTGGAGGCAAAAATTGTTTTCTGCCTTTACTAGACCTTTACTGTCATTTGGAAATTAGAGGGAAATAACTGAAAGCCCAAAACAGCAATGCACAATGCTACTAAAGAGCAACAAATACCAAATGATCTGAGGAAATTTGAAAGTTGACAAGCTGCAGTTCATCACCCCTATATGTAAAAGGTAGGATACATATAGCAACGTTATGTATTTTACACTTATGTTTTTTTAAGGAATGGTGTCTTCAGGCAGAGGGTGCAAAAAATGGGATTCCACAAGCTGCACATCCACTTGCTTTCACCTTTCTATCACCTCCTCCTTTTGCTGGCAGAAATGTTTACAGTGAATCAAATTAACAAACTGATTTGGTATTAAAGTAACCTTTGTGAAGGGACAGAGAGGTAATTTTCACCCCAGTGGGTTTACAAAACACTTGTGCCAAGGAAGAGGTGGGAGAAAACGGAGACTGTGTCTTTGGCTGCAGTACTGACTTATCCAGGTTTAAATTGTTGCTAAAACCATTACCTGAGATTTTTATTCACAAGTGTAAAGCTTTCTTTGGAGCCTAAACAGGAGTATTTGGTTGTGTAATCTTTCACTGCAAGCAGAATAGGCTACATCTCATTTCTAAGCATACTGTTTGTTCTGCTGCAGTCACTGTGTGGCTGCATTTCTTCCATTAAGTTAATAATCTCTATTCCATATAATGTGGGTATTCTAGTGTAAGGCAGGCAAGGAAGAAATCAGAGCTCTGTGTAATGACATTAAGCTTTTAGGTTATAGACAGAGTAAAGGACTCACAGCTGCTTAACATATGCCCTCTGCCTGAACTCGCTTTATCACTTGGTATCTGACTGCTCTCAACATATAAAAAGTTGATGTGATTGATAGTCAGTTATAGAGTGTTTGTCAGGGTGAACTGAATCATTGTGTGCATAGATGCAGGAATATAGAAAAATAAGGCTGAAAGAAGAACAACAAAAACTCTGACATCTTTTCCATTCATTAAGCTTTCCTAAGGCAACTGTTTTTGTTTGCAGGAGTTAGTGGTTGCTGGTTTTTCTAAGCAGCAATTGCTGAGTGATTTAGAGTACATCTCTGCTCTTTTGTTTGGATTTCATTTGTGAAACCATTTAGAGTTATAAAACTGTCAACTTAAGAACATTCTATATATTTTGCTAGTGAGGGCCTCCTGTATGCAGAGTTTATGCATTTCTCTCCATTTTATGTGCTGTTTGAATTCTCAGTATATATCACTGTTCTTTGGGCTGGCTGTTAGAATAATTCCCAGTGCCTTCTTTAGAGCAGCAGAAATCCTTGAAGTAATTATGAAACTGCATCTCAGATTAGTCATTAGATATTCCTCACCACAACATCTCACCCTTGGCCAAACCTAGCCCAGCAATGCAGTAATAGAATGTTCTGCTGATGCTTAAAAACACTTGAAATTTAGAAGCCCTGACTGCAACTAGAATTGAATCATGCACCTAATTGTTAGCTATGTTAATTATAGCAGTTAAACCATGGTATGGTACCTTTCTAAACTCTCAGATGCCCTAAAATATCTACAAGCTGGGAGTTGAAAAATGTTCTGCAAACTTTGTTACCTCCTACTTGGAGCTCTGCTCACTGTTTGTCTCCTGCAGAGTTCTTCTGGTGGCCAAGCTCAGCTGTACGTTGTGTGGAAGCTGTAGGACCTGGCTCTGTCACCATTCTGCACAACCTTATTCTCACAACTTTAATGCATTTCATGTATTTATTTCAGATTTTCTCTTCCTGTTGTTCATAAGGTATGGCAGATTTAAGTCATCAAGTACTTAAATTATATAAATGCGGCTGTGACAACTTTCTGGAACTTGGAAGTTGGAATCTGCCACGAATTTCACCTCTTAATGTTCCTGGATGCCTGGTTGGTCATGTACAGTGGGAGAGAAGTCAGTGCTTCAAAACTGCGTTGGAATTTTTGGAGTCAGAAGCTTTTAAGGGTCAATGACAGATTTTAGGAAAGCCTTAAATAACTGACGGGTTCACTCAGTGAATCTGGAAGAATCTGTGCAGGAAGTACAATGTTTTGTCTTTGCTATCTTGATTCAAAAACAGGTTCTGATTTTCCTGGCTTCCCTAACTTTTCCAGTGTTCCCTGTTCTCCTTGACTTCACATTTCAGTAACCATGCTTCCTGCATCCCTGGCAGGAGATCGTATCTCCATTTTCTACCTTATGACCTTCCAGTACAGTTTTAACTCCCTGTATTCCAAGGGAAAGTATTAATTTTTAAAGAAAGCTAAAAAAAAAAAAAAAAACCAAAAGAAGAGGAAATTTCTTTATCAAACTTGATTTTTTTTTTTCTTGGAGATTGCAATTTTCCTTAACCTGTTTTAGGAAACATATTGCCTTTTCATTTAATCTTCAACAGAAAAGTATCATACCTGCTTGCCCATTTCTGATTCATAATAATGGAATGTCTCTCATTAAGGCAGAATCCGTATTTTCATTTTGATTGGAGTTTAATTTTTCTGTTTCAAAGTATGTTTTGCTATTTGCATTTACAAAAAGAAATTCGACGCTTTTCTGTTGCCATTCAACAAAGATTTCTGACGTCTTGGCTTTTTTACAGACTAGTTAATTTTTTTAAAATTTTGTTTTGAAGATCAGGATTTCCCTTGAGATGGATCTTCCTTTTGCTCTTAATCTCTCTCTTCCTTTGCTCTCCTTTGTTTTTTTTACTTCCAGGCATAAGCTACTTCACTTTCAAATCTCTGAGTCTAATCCCACTGTAGCCATTATCCCTGAGCACTATGGAAATGTTGACTCTTGGTTTGCTAACAACTCAAACATTTACCTTTGACCATCTGCATTTTCTAATGACCATCTCCAGTCCTGTGCTGCCCTGGGTGCTATGAAGAAGTTCCTTGTTGTTCCTATCTTAAAACTTTCTTTTGATCCCTGCAGAATGACACAATAACAGAGCAGGTATGTGATAAACTTAATCCTCCCGTTAGGGGCTGGGTCCAGGCTTTCTTGTATTTCACATATTATTTCATCTCTAGTTCCTCTATTTTGTACTTAACATTAAAATTATGTAGGCAACTGCTGTTTCCTCTTGTCTTTATACCTGGTTTATCAAAGATGTAAAATGTAACTTCAGCAGGAAAAGCTTGGCTCGATACATTTAAATTCTAGTATTTGTTTTATAAATACGCTTAAGGTACTTATTATGGCAATGTAGATTAATCTAATTTTGTTCTAGGATAACTTGCTAGATGCCTTAATTCCAAAATAACAAACACCTCCACCACCTTGTTTTGTGCTGCTTTTACAATGGCACCTTTCAGTGTGGTCTGCTGGAGTACAAACAGGTTTTATGGAGCATTTTTACTAAGCAGTCAACAGGATTTAATTTAGCTTCTTAAATCATAATTGTTTTTCAGTTTTCTGCTCTACCTCACAAATGCATAATGAAGGCACACCTGATGCTGTAAAAACCAGATGTCATTTCAGTATTTTCAGCTGTGTGATAAATTTGGAGAGCTTAAAAGTTGATATCATAGGTGTATGGTTACCAGAGAGCTCACAAGAACATGGAGAGCATTGCTGAATAAATAAGATTTTGGAATGGATTGCACGTTATTTTCAGAGACCTTCAAAATGCTGAAATAATGGATGGAATTTTAATAAGGAACTTTCAAACTCACAAACAAATTCAAATTCTTTCTCCCTACCAGTCATGTTAAGTACCACTTGCTTATGAGGATTTGAAGGGCAGCAGGCAGACCTGGAGGAAAGTTAGATTGTGTAATTCATGCCAACTCTTAAAAATATTCCTCCTTTACCATTCTTCTTGACCAAGAACTTCTTAAAACAGGATGTTCATTGGCAATTGAACTGTGCCTGCGTTTTCTAGTGCAGCTTTATAGTATAGTACCTCTTTCTTTAAACATTATCAAATTCTGGATACAGGTGTTATTAGTGGAAATTATATTATTTAGAGGAATCATCATCTCACAGAAATTAATTGTCATAGTCTCAATCATCCATCTCTGGTTATCACTAGGCAGGAAGTCAAATGCAAAAATCAGTAATGCCTATCACGTTTCTTCCTTATTTTGTGTTAAGATGCCTCTCTTTTCACAACCAAACTGAGGGTCCAGCTCTCTGTCTTCCAAACCATTCATCCCACTGTAAAGCAAACCAAGTGGCGAGACATGAGCTGAGGTTGGTGATACCCTTGTGCTTGGGATGAAGGTGCAGGACAGCTGTGAGGCTGCTTGTGTTCCAGGTGCTAATGGGGGCGTCTATTTTAGGGTGACTGAATCATGAAATGATCTCATTCTGCTAAAGAAACGAATCCTGCCCACTCTGGGTTTTTTGAACGTCTTCTCTTGGGTCTTGTTCATCACAAATGGAAAGTTGCCTGTTGCTGCCCACGTGTGCAGCTGAGGGTACAGAAATGTAGGTGTGGATGAAACATATTCTGGAATATTTAGCTAGGTTTTGAAGAAGATCTTAGTATAGCTGACAACAAATGGTGCTGGTTTTATTAATAAGGAATTAATGGATAAAAGTTTTGTTGAGGTCTGGGAAAATACGAAGTGTTTTGGAGTACAGTGTGTATATCCCAGGACATTCATTCCCTGTAGCTGTGCATCCTCTTAACTCTGCAGCTGAAGACAGCTTGTTGGTAAGGAGGGATGAAGTTTTTTATGGGCTTTGATGACCTTGTTTTTTCTAACAAAATTGTCTTTCCTAAGTCAAATATAAGAATTCCCGTTTGAATTGTAAGGAAAGCCACCTTTCCTAGGGATCAGTAACCATTTATTTTCTACTTAATATTTAGTCTTCAGCTTCACTAGTTTTTCCCATAAATGGCAAAAATGTACCTTCTGCAGCTGTATGTTAATTAGGTTCCATTTTTAAGTCAGAATGGGTACATTACAGAGAAGCTGTCAATTTGAGGCTGAGCAAACTAAATATATTCAGCTGAGTGAATCCAGCACTGTGAACATGAACCACTGGTATAAATAGGAAAGGAGACACCTTGAAGCTTTACCATATTCAAGAAGTGTCAGATCATGTTCATTTGAAAGGGATGGCAACACTCTTTTTCCACCAGTGCAGGCATGAATATTGTTTCACCTAACACAGGCTATCCAGGTGTTCAGCAGACCCTGCTGTTGGCACCTTTACTGTTGAATTTCAGCATTTTTTGGATGGCCATTCAACTTATTTTGTGTAATCCCAGATCTTTTTCCTCATAAAGACTTAAATGGGGGAGATTAAAACAAAATGTTTTCCTTGCACCTTTAAAATACTTTCATCTACTTTGCTGACTGCTTCAAAACCTTAGGGACTGTTTTCAAGGAGCTCTTTCGCCAACCAGCATTGCTGTAAGGGCATGAACTATTAGGAACTCTTGATTATGATGATGGTGTGTTTCATTGTTGAGGACAAAGTACTCCTGATGATATGGGACCTCCAAGACTGGTAGAAACATGAGAATTGGTTCCCAATAGCTCTTTTTTGTCAGAGCCAACTCAGCAAAGCAACATGAGATTCTTCCACACCTCCAGACTCTGAAGGGAGAGTCTGAAGGATAGGTCACTGTGCACAGAATCTGTTTTAATAACATTGACATGACTGAAAAACCTTGCTATGACTGCTAGGATATCTGCATTGGATCACAACTTCTGACTGAGAAAATGCATTTGTTTCTTATGTTGTGTGTTTGAAAAGAACATGTTCCATTGCGAGTGGACACTCCTGCCACTTGGCTTCTGAAAAATCCAACACTATGAACAAAAATATCCCACACTTTAAACATAATATTTATATTTTTGCTGAGGGAGTAATGGGGAAGAATATCACTTGAGCTCCAGAGTGTCAGTACAAGTGATATGTGTTGTGTAAGTCCCACCTAAGCTTTCCTTGACTGAAATGTTAAATAAAGACTTTAGCGTTCCTCTGCATAAGGATAAATTTAGCTCCAAGAGCAGTGCAGAGTAGACTTGTTGATTGGTGTGGGAATGATTGCTGTGATTCCTGAGCTATGAAGGTGCTGTCATTTCTGCAAAGGAACTGTGCAGGGGAAGCAAAACAGAGAACTGATTCTGCAAAATGATTCGTGGCTCTGTGGGTATGCCCAGAACTTTCATAGAGTCCTGAATCATAACTTTGCTTTTTTGTTGCAAATTATTGCTCTTTAATTACACCTTTGGCTATAATTTTGCGATTGCTTTGTGTGAAAAGTTCAAAACTGGATTAATAAATGAGTCTAGAAACTTCTTACTGTTTAAATACTACCTCAGCTATTTTCACAGCTTTATTAGAACAGTTCATGCTTCAACTTAAGCCCTTTACTTCTGGTCATGGGGGTGTTCTCCGGGTCTTTCTTTGAGTGGGAGAGTCATCCATTTCTGTGTGATGTGAAAATAACAAAATGACCCTTTAAAAGTGTGTGTTCCCCAAGGAGAGAGCAACACTGCACCTGCAGATGCACATCTGCACTTCTGTGCTAAACTGATGCATTCTATCTGCTGGTTCTGAGCTGGAGGAGATGCTGGCAAGTCTCTTCTCTCTACCTTCAGAGCCAGCCAGACTTTGTACCCTGCAGGCTGGGGGATGAAAAGGTGCTGAAACATTTAAGTGGAAGTGGAGGCATCCAATCCCTCCCCAGCCCTCTCCAGCGGTGAGCATGTGTGTTGCTGTCAGCATCTAATGATGACCAGCATGAGGGGGACAAGCATTGTTGCTCTTGCTCCACAGGCACCTATTTATGATCTGTCCCAGTGAATTCCTGCCTCTGCTGGAGAAGAGATGTAGCTATCATCATTTTTGCTTGCCTTGCACAAGGCCGGCTTTGATTTCACCCTCCCATGTCTCACTGAGGTCTACATAAATCAGCTGAAGTTGGCCAAAAACTTGAGAACAACAGCTTTTATCTGTGCCTTCCCCGTGTTTGTTGGGGATACAGACTGTTTGCATGTCAGATACACACGTGCTGCATAAACCTGTGCCGGTCGTTCCTACAGAGAGTGCCAGAAATCCCCCTCGGCTGTGTTAGCAACTAATTGCAAAGTTCTTTTTTGACAAAACAATCCGCCCGGCCCCCCGTGCATGTGAGTTGTGGTGCAGAGCAGCACATGGAACTCGGCGCAAGTATGTTCTGTATGTGGCTGCTATGGTGATTAAAACACATAAATAAAATAGATAAATATGGACCGTATTAGAAAGCCATTAGTGGCTCTCTCTGAGATCGCAGGCAGCTCCAGCGTGCGCTGTCAGCCGCCTCCCCTCGCTCCGAGCGGGAGCTCCTGGGGGGGCCGGACTTGTGCAATAGCCCTGTCCTTACCTTGTCAGCTCGCAAATTCAACACAAAACGGGTAAACAAAGGGCTTTTGTGCACGGTTTATAGTTCAGCGAGGATTAGTGGCCTGACACGGTTCTCAGACGGGACAAGCTTAGCGTTAAGTCGCCCGAGGTTAACGAGGGCGGACGTGGGGCAGACTGTGCGGGCTGCAGCAGAAGGGTGTCGCGGCTTTTGAACGCGAGACGGAGAGGATTGTCAAAAGCAGGTTCTGCTTACCTGTGTCGGCGTGTCCCTCACGTGTTCCCAGCGTTCCAGGTGCCTTAGGATGCGGACGATCTCAGGCACTTGCTCGCATTCCTTCCCGCAGCTCCAGAGGTCCCCTCCGCCGGCTCGGACATCCTACCCTGGTCCGTGGGCTCCGGCTGGATCGGATTCCTGCTTTTCTTCCCCCTCTCACCTTTTAGCATTCCCTGACCGTAAAATCCATCCCTTTCCTGCAATGCAGAACGATGCACTTGTGCAGTGAAGTTTTTATTTCCAGGCGGGATTCAAATTCCAAACAAGCCTTTCATTTCCTTCGCGCTGGGGGGAGAGCAGAGGCAGGGAGGGAAGGGAAAGCGCTCGCTTCCTTTAAATCCCCACCAGCGTCTTCCCAGCGCTGGAAGCGAAGTAGCTTGTCATGGTGATCTTCGGAGTTTTAACTTTAGAGGGGGAGGGAGAAAGTGGAAAGCAAACTGAATGCTGTAGTGGAGATTTCTCTCTTCCCCCACTGGGCCCCTTGCCGACTGTTTTTATTGATTTCAATCACTGGAGGCTCGCTGGCTCTCAGAAGAAACACTGTGTAATGTGTTCTTTCCTGGCTTTCATTAAAGAAACTCAATGCAGTGCGGTCACGCTGCCGAGCTCGCCTGGCAACCTGCCTACACCCTGTGGTACCTCTTTCATTGGAGGAGATCGAGCTCGTGGTTTGGGGTCGGTTTATTTATTTTATTTTTTTTTTTTTCCTAATTCTCCAGCAAGGATTTCAAAACAGCCTCTGCTCTGCTTCTAGCTCCTCTCGCAGCCCAATGCCTTTTTAAGCCTCGCAAGAAATTGTCAGCACCACTGAAGGGGGCGACTTTGGTGGCAATGAAAGAGCCGAGTGCTGCACAGTCTCGTGCTCCTTCTATTAAAATTCCTCTGCGTTTCTGGGGAGGGGTTAAAAGGGCTGTGGGTAAGCCACAGGGATGTGGATACAAATGATTTCCAAGGGGGTTAATTTTTTTTCTTTTTTTTTTTTTTTTTTTTTTTTTTTTTTTTTTTAAATTCCGTGTTCTCCCGATTGGTTAACGTGGTTTAATTAAGAGTAGGGGACTAAGCAAAATCCTTCAACAAATACGTGCAAATTCCTGGCCGTACTGTAGTTGCAAATGAAGGAAAACTGCATTTCCCAAGGCTGAAGTTGTGGTGGTGTCTCAAGTATTTCTGTTGTACTCAGGGCTGTGATCCTGGTGGAGAAAAAAAAAGAGAAATACAATACGATCCTAATTTATGCCTTAGAACTTACTCTGCCACAGCACAGGAGTATGTACTTTATAGGAGTAACAGGCTGTAAAGTGGAATTCAACAAGCTGCATTCTCTAAGTTGTGTATTCTGTGTGCCTATAAATGCTTTCATGTAATCCAGTAAATTGTTCAATTTCTTCTTATTCAGCAGTTGCTAATGATAACACTTTATGTGCTCTTCACAATTGGCTGAAAATCTGAGACATGCAAATATCACAAAGTTGTAAATTAAACCAGGTTTCAAGCTCATCAAGGTTCATCTATTCTAAATTACAGCTGCAAATTTAGGGTGCTACCTGATCACTTGTGTCCCTGAGATACAATAGCTGTATACACAAGGAGCCTAAAAAAAACCCCAAAAACCAACAAAAACCAACAGCATTTACAAGACCACAAAAAGAATCCTTTCCTGGAGCAGAAAGATAAAAATGCTGTTCTTACTTAAATCTGGTTTCCTGCAGAACTTGTTTGAGGCTTCTCTGCCTGGGTTGAATCTACAAAAAGCTTTCCAAAACAACTTAATATCAATTATTGCCAGTGTTTTTCTTGTGAGGAGTTGAAATTCTAAAAACATCCAGCTTTTATGAAAAATTGTATATTTTTCTTTGAGCAGTATGTAACTTCTTAAAGGTCTTCCTCTGTAAGCACCACAGACATTATTTAAGGAGTATTTCTACATGTTGCCTTTCATTTAAAATTTGCTTTCTGCATGGTAATGAAATTTCATATGCCCTCTCTGGTCATACTTCTTCTTTTCATAGGATGCTAGATGATAAAAAATAATTATTTAAATTCATTATGGCCATGAACTGTTTTATGCAAATCCTCTAGCTGTAGTTGTAGCACAGCTCTTTGGCCAGCCTTGCATAGTAAATCATTTGTCAATCTTTCTTTCACGAACCTTGTGTCTAAAGGTCTGCCAGCCTTTCTTCTCTGTGGGTTTTGAACTGTGTTTATAGATTCTGCTTTTTGTTTTTGGGCTGGCAGATGGCCAGTTATTTATCTGGGTCCATATGTATTGTGTGAGGCAGAAACAGGACGTTTTGCATGCTGATATCGTTCAGGGGCATTTGGGGGGCAAAAGGCTCCTCCTAAGCAGAGGCCATTACGTGATGTGTAAGTAGCTCTTGGTCAGTGAACAAAGCCCCTTTTGATATTTCTCCATGTAAAAAGTTATGAAATAACATGAGCTTCATGAACAAACAAGGGGATACAATGCTCCCGCTATGGAACAAGCCATCTAATCCATTTCCCCTCCATTTTGAACTCTCTGGAGTTCAAAACTTTGACTCTCCTTTTATACATTTGTCACTGTTATTTATTCCTTGGAGTTTCTGCCGTTGCTTGCCTTGCTGTTGCACAGACTTGTGGTGCTGCGCTGGGAGAAAAGGATAAAAGTCTGTTGCTTTTGGAGGAGCTGGATTCACTGCTTCTAATAAATAGTGAATTTGGTGTTGTGGCTTGGTCTGTGGTTCCTTCCATAGGTTTGGCAGCAAAGCCAAAACCCTGATCATGCAGGAAGTTCAGACCTACAGAGACGAATCCCAAAGGCAGAATTTAATAGATGAGTATTCTGTTCATTGTGGCAATTCCTCAGAGTTTCTGACTCTGTCAACATTATTCTGTGCTAGCAGTGGACAACCAGGGATGCAAATGTGGAATTCTGAAGCAGTGAGGAGGAGGAACAGAAGTCTTTAGGAGATGTCTTCAGTTCTGCTTAAGTGTGAGGCTGTCAAGGACTGGAAACAAATATTAAAATGCACTCAGTGCTCTATGGAAGCACAACACAATTAGTGTGCTGTTATTTTAGTGTTGTTATTCCCCTCTTGGTGCTGCTTGCTCAGCTATTGCAGGTCATAGTCCCCTGGCAATACAAGCTTTTATGCAGATACAAAAAACTCAAAAACTCCACCTGTTTGGTTCTGCCACTCTTGTTGCAACAAAAAAAAAAAAAAAGAGTCAGGTATCTTCAAGAGAACCTGTACATCTTTTTTGCTGGTTTCTCTTGCATTTCCAGTTATTTTTCTCCGTTCTATATTGCTTAGCAGGGGTGCTTTATAGTATTAAATACTTCCCTTCAGTTGTGAGATGGCTCCCCATTTATGACTGTAAGCCCACTTCTGAAGATCATTTGTAAAATGCTTCAAATTTGTGTGCAACATTTCCAGATTACAAAGAATGATGGAAAACTTTAACCGGTATCTAAAACTGCCACAGCTGAAGCCTCCAGCTATTCTGAGTCAGATGTCTTTGGACTATTTAGAGCATATTGCTATATTTACATACAGTTCAGAAACCTGGAGGCTGGTGTTGGTGAAAGGCACTGTGTTGGCACTCACAGCACTTTGCCTCTGGATGGACATGGGTTGATACAGATTTTGGGAATTTGCTCGAGGCTGCCTGAGCTCACATCTCCCTGCCCGTGCAAAGCTGACATGGGCTTTTATGAGCCTGAGTGTGAAAGATTTGGGGGTCTGGCTTTTGCTCAAAAAAATGGCATCCAGTGGCAATATCCCTTTTAGCACCTTTTCAGGCCTTCTGGAAAGTTTCCAAGTGGAAGACTCCCACCTCCTTAATCACGAGAAAACACTGCCTCTGCTCTGAATGTCATTCATTCAAGTGTGCTGACCTGGCCTGACCTTGTTTAGATTGGGATCTAATGAGCCCACAACCCAAGGTGGTGTGGTAGCTCTCAGCAGGCTTTGCAAATAAGCAAGTGATGTGTTTTTCTGTGTGCATGTGGTTTAAATTTATCATGTCAATAAACAAGTGTCTCACATGTTCAAATAGGGACTTTACAATGTTGTAGTTAGGGCTAAATTGTAGCGCTACAAATTGTGATGTCACTTTATAAATATAGGAGGAGACAACCTGGAATATTTATGACCTCAAAACAATGAAGTCCTGTTGGTTGGTGGGTTTTTTCTGTAGTTTAAATAATGATATAACAGTAAAACTCTTAATCCAAATGGGTCACAAACATCTTCCAGAAGAGCAGTCACGCTAATGGTTTGGGGAAAACAAAATTAAAAACTAAGGCTGTTGGTTTAAGGAAAGGAGAGGTGCATCAATAGATTAATAAATAATAAATACAACTAGGATTTAAACTCCAGTTTTATTTTCTTTCAAGTCCCAGGTTTGGGGGAAGGGTGTTTTTTAATATAAATTGTGATAAAATCACCCTCAGCTTCAGTGGTGACTACACCACCAAATGCAGGTATTTTCTGAAACACATAAAACCTGAGGTTTTCAAATTAAAAGCCAGTCTAGGACAGACTGTGGCCAGTCCTGCTAAATGAACCAACTTGCCATGGATGGATAAAAGTATATTTGGAGCTAGAGAAGTTGTCTGAGCTGTTGTAAGGAGTCTGTCAGTACCTGTGCTGGGAGTCCTGGCGTGCCCAGTGTTCCCTGGATGATGCTGTGGTTCAGCACAAGGCACCTCCAGCTGTAAATCCCGACTCCTTCCCGCTGGGACAGCCATGCAGGAGGACAATGCTCGTGTGTCAGAGAGCCCATGGCCCTTCCATGCTGGAAACAAACGTTGTTAGGGCTCGGTATTCACGTTGAGACCTACAGGGAGGGAGCAACTTGTTTTGTTTTTAATGGAGCAGTCAGGGAGAAGGATAAAAAGCTTTTTGATAATGCGAGGAATGTGGGGGGAAGGGGAGTTGCCGAGATATGCATTTACTGTAAGTATGAAGAAGCAGAGGCCTCTTTATCAGGCTGGCTCTAATGATGTGCCACAGTCACTTTATTTGAAAGCTTCATGGCTCACAGAAAAGTAAACAAATTCATTACATTATTTTTAAAAGAAGATTAACTGTAGTGTGTCGTCTGTTGGACAGCTGCTGTAGTAATCTTTTACAAACACTTTATAAATGACCACCCTCAGTGTTTTCCAGGGCTTTGTGTGGCTGGATTGTTATTTTAGTAAGTACCAGGGTGGCTTTTCAAATGAAAACGTTGTTTCCTGTGTAACAATTCAATTCTACCTTCACCCTAAATATTATTTTATTCTCAGCATGAACTGCAGAATGTCTTCCATACAAATGCAACATATGTTGCTTTTTTTACACGTGTTTGCAATGAATGCTGGCTTTTCCATAGAAGTAGCTAAAAAGTATTTTAAACAAGAAAATGCAAGTCCACTTTAGTGTCCTACTTCCATTTGTTCTGATTTCTGCTTTCTTAACCTTTCTTCAGTGTGCGAAAACACTGAGTTGAAAAGATGAGTCAGAGTAAGCTCAGATGATCAGTGAATAGACACTGAAGAAATGTTTAGAGCCCAGCAGGTGTCTTTGGCAAATAAGACTGTGTTCAGGTATTGTGTTGTTTAACATTCTTTGGCTGAATGTCAGCAAGAATAACCTTTTTTAGCTCTGTGTCTGGATTTGAGTTTGAAAGCACTCGACTGACAGGAATGAATGTAACACTAAGAACTTGTGAACATACACAGTGGTTTTAACCAATCTTGCCATAAAGCAGTTAATCTTGTGCATTCAGGTTTCAGTTGCAGGTTTCTTGAACAGGTGAGGGAGGAGCAGAGAGAGGATGAAGAGTGGTTTTTTTCCTCACCCATCCAGGGATGTCCCAGGCTCTAGCAAAGGACCTTACCTGGCAAATACCTCCTTCACACATCTAGGAGGGCCTGGAGTGAATCTCATCTTGCTGTGGAACAGCATTTTGCTTCTACACAATGTACTCACTCTGGATATTCCAGGATAAATTCAATGTTTAAAGTCAGATAAACTATTTAAGCTCTTCATGTATGTGAAATATTTATTTTCATTTGGGATATACTGATGCATATATTTATGGTAATATGGTCTTGAATAATTAACTGTTCTGTCTGCAACCTTAAAGAAATGTCAGCCTTTTTGAGATATGTGTCTGCATGTGTTTATTGAAGATTGTGCATGTGTTTCCTCAAGATTGCTAAAGGATCTCCAAGAGGTCTTGGATGAAGGTGGTTGTTGTCACATCTTTGCCTGTGGCATAATCGAGATGAAGCCTCTGCATGGCACACAGAGGTTTTCTCAGTCTGGGGAAGTGTGTGGTCACACAGCAAACACAAACTGAGGATCTTAAGGAAACCCTATTGCTCCCACTGAAATGTGTGTATGCTGAATAAACATCCAGACACTCCAACCTCTGTGAAACAGCCTCTGCTGTTCACACACCCTCCTCAGGTCTGCGTGTGGGAGAACAACCAGCACAAGAAATGTTAGAAATTGTGTTTAGTACGTAACTGGAAGGTGCTGGGGTTCCAGCAGTGCTCAGAGCAGTACCATCATCTATAGAGGGAATTTTGACAGATCTCTCTGAGTGCAGCATTTGCAGTTCTGGGAATTGGGCAGAGCAGAGAGGTGATGGAAGTACAGTGAACAGTAAAACTATAAAACTTGAACCTTCTGGTTTTAAATATTACCTTTAATTACATTTATGCATATTTTGTTCACTCTCCTATAGAAAGCTAAAAATTTAAATGTTACTTATTTCAGGCTACAAAAGAAGAGGAAGAGCTTATTGCAGAGGAAGAGGAAGAACTTACTCCAGAGGAAAAGAGAAAACTGGAAAGAAAATTAAAGAAAGAGCGCAAGAAGAAGGAGAAGCAGCTGATGAGGGAAGCTGGAATCCCCATTAAAAAGGTGGAGCCCAAAAAGCCATCGGGATCTGAGCGGGCCCTGGCCTATTTAACCAGGTAAGAACAGTAAAACCACTGCAGGTGCTGCCTACAGGAGTAAGCTGTAAACCAGTAACCCAGAACAAGCTGTACCAAGCAATAACACACTAAAGGAAATTGCTGCAGTTAAGTGCTAAGTTAATGTTTCATCTCAGCTGACACCCTGGAGGACAGTTGGTCACCCCATTGTATTTCTATTACAGCAACAACAGGGAGAAGTTAAGTGTGGTGCAAGCATTTTATAGAAAGGCAGCTCCTGTCCTGAAGATCTGGTTGTTATATAAATATCCCAGGCTTAGCTGTGCTTACAGAGATGAAAGGCACAATGCAAAAAAGATTGCATTGAGAAAATGAGTTTTGTTTCTTGAGTGTGCTGTTCTAGGCAAAGGACTTCCAGTTGTTCTCTTTATATAAGCAAATTCCATGGAGTGGTTAAGCATTATGGAGTCTGAATTTAACCACCTGCAGAATGTTTGGATATTTGTAGATTAAGACGTGATTTTGCCAATATTTTAAAGTTAATAAGTGTGGAGTGCCTGATTTTTGCATACCAAAGTGTACATCAAGTTTAGTGGCTGATTTCAGATTGGAAGCAATTACTCCATCCAGTTAGCACACTTATTAGAAGACTTAAAATTCCAGCATAAAGCAGAGTCTGTGGTTAAACTGAAGCGCTGCAGTGAAGAGCTCAGGGTACCCCACAGACAGTAGGAGGCCGTGTATAAACAGGAAGATAATGTTTATTTTTTTTCCAAACTGCAAAATACACCCTGGCTGTAAGACCTCCAGAAGACTGGCATGTTACAAAGAGGGGGTTACCACATGGAGTCATTCCAGGGTTGCATCCCTGCCCGTGCTCCAAACTGAAGCATCCAGACTGTCTGAGTCGTTACTTACCACTCACAGTGGGAAGGGAGGAAATTAATTGCATTCCAGGCAGAGGGACATGTGCATTTTTGTTACATAACCCTCAGCATGCAGCGATAGCAAAATGACAATAATATTTTTGATCTGGAAAACAGCTGGAATAGTTCACCGCTGTTTTGAACTGCGAAGGGATTGACAGTTAGCTCTGAACCATCTGCTCAGCCTGTTCTCTGGTGTGTGTGCTCTGGTAAGTGGTGGATCTCCAGATAATGGATTTCAGGTTTGGAAAGTAAAGGAACAAGCTGTGGGGTTTTGCTTGTTATTCCACTGTTATCTGTATGGATTTTTGCCTTGTCACGTGGGAGAATATGAAATTATATTCGAGATAATATTTGAACTAATTTGATTCTAGAGTTTCACTTAACCTGTCCCAAATTACCTTGAAATAGAAAACCAGCTCTGTCATTTGGTCTTGTATGTCACAGAGTCTATGGGCTGTATGTGCAGTAATAGGTTGTGAGGGATTATTTCAGCAACAGACAGTTTGAATTTTGTAGACTGAACAGGGGTAGTCATAAGATGTTGAACTGCCAAGCAAACACAGCCATAGTCACCATTCTAGCCCCAAATGTGCCTGGACCATCTTGCACCACTGTAAATTACAGAAAACCAGCTTAGTCCTCTGACACCTCAGACCTTTTTCCAACCCAGTAAGACTGCAAAAGAAATAGCTGGATTTAAAGGAATCTGAGAAGTAATATACTAGCTGGGGAAGAGGAACAGAAATCCAGGTTCTGGAAACCCATTGCAAGCTCTCCAGCCTACTCAGTGGGTGAAGGATTTCAGTCTATGTGCTTTTGCAGGGCTACAGACATGAATAATCTGTGGGAGGGTAATTAAATCTTATAGATGCAAGAGGTTCATAGAATTGGAAGTAAACTAAAGAGTGCTGTGGATCTGTGTTTTGCCCCACCCACAATAAAAGCCTTTTGTGACATAAGTGTTGGTAAGTGAGGTGGCATCTGAACTCCCCGGTGATGTGTGAATCTCCTGCTGGACAGGTGGAGCTCGCTGTACCAGGTGATAGCTGGAACTGTCATTTTTGTGAACCAGGGGGCTGTTTGCAGTGGGAGAGCACAGCTGCACGAGGCAGGAGGCTGCCTTCACCCTTCACAAAGCTGTGCCTCACGCTGTCGGCACAGGGGAGTTACTGAAGGGAGCATTGATGGCAGGGAATAAGGCACCCAGTGTGCAGGGCAGGGCTGCATCCTCCTGCTCTTCCTGGCGCTCTCAGAGCAGCCCTGCAGCCCAATTCCAAGGGCTGCATCGAGGCTCTCTTTGGCAGCAGTGCCAACCCCTCTGCTGGGGTCCCCACTGCTGGCACAGCGTGCCACGAGCTGAGCAGGTCGCCCAGTTTTGTTATTTGAGCCTAAAATCAAATGATGCTTTCCAGTCTCCATACTTAACTTCTCTCTGTTGTTGCTGTGATAAAAATATGATGGGGTGATCAACTGTCCTCCAGGGCATCAACTGAGATGAGACATTAACTTAGCACTTAACTGTAGCAATTCCCAATTTATCATTTTATTGGAAGGCCATCCTAGCTGGGAGAGGCTTTTTTTCACCATGGACATGACATGGCAACAGCAGCTGATGCCAGCTCAAACTGCAGCCCCCAGGTACTGTACATGAAGAGCTGAAGGGTCTCTCCTGTGAGCTGGGTGACTTTGATGGCCCAGGATTTTCAGCTCCTTGCTCATTCGAACAGGACCAGGCTGAGCATGACCAGGTTTGCACTCCTGATGGAGGAAAAACAGCCAAATGTCTCCTGGCTTTTTTTTTCTCCCCTCTCTCACTTTCTCCTGGCCTGTGTGAAAAGGAAAGGGGGAGAGAAGAAAAGTCTTTGCTTCACCAATTTTTATCTCATCTTTTCCTCGGTGAGATGAGTTCAGGTGGTTCCCAAGCACAGTTCTCTTCCAAGGCAGCAGTTGGCAGAGAAAAGTCACTGCTGTCAGATCCTCATCTTACCCAGGGAGCAGGCAGGAAGATGTGAAGATATAGAGAGGATTTAAAGTAGGGAGCTGAAGCAGAAAGGTTATAAAACTCTGAAAAGGGGAAAAAAAAAAACCGTGAAATAATGGAAAAACCCCAGAGTGGTACTGAACAGAAGAGAAAAAAACCCTGTACAATTACTGCAGAGGAATAGGGGAAAGCAAGAGAGAGGAAGTATTAGTGGCTAAATAAAGTGCTGAAATATCTTCCTTTTAATGAAGACATGCATTGTTTCTTTATGATGGTAAGTGATGATTCAGATTTAAAGAGTATTAGATTGTCTCATTACTGCAATTCTTGGAAAATCTAGAAAAAAATTTCGTCCTTTTCTGAGCATTAGGTGACTTCAAATGAAAAGATGTTGCAATTGTTGAGAATGGTAATTAGGTTTAATTATAACCTGACTGACCTTCTGTGGTGTTAAAATGTTGGCAGAACTTGTTTGTCTTGGCAAGCCACCCTCTCCAGAAGCTGCTGTTCTTGTGTTTGGCTTGGAAAGTTCATTGCTGTATGGATCTGCACATATGGATTTCTCCATCACCCATGGAAGGAATAGAGAGAGATCTGGAAAAAACCTCACTAAAAGAATGTGAAATTATAAGATAGATATCATCTGAAGTAGGAATAATAGATAATATTATCTGGATGTGTGCTGTAAATTACCTAAGCCTTGCAGTACTATTTATCATGTGCTAAAATTTGAAAAAGAGGATGCTGAAGTACAGTTTTTCAAAAAAAAATATTGATGTCTTACTGGTAGTATATGTCACTTTTCTTTATCTAGGACATATTTTTCTCATGTCTAATTTCAATTCAGGCAAGATTCAGAGAATGCCAGAGATTTCTTTAAAGTAAAAAGATGCTTTTAGAATAATATAAACCAAGGGCATGTTACAGAAACACAAAAGTGAGAGACAGGCAGAATTTCCCATGGCGTGGGGAAATGGTCTGACTCTGCAGATCCCAGGGTGGTTTTTGCTGAGTGTGGTGGCAGCACTGCTGACAGCCCTGGACAGCCCAGGGCAGTTGTTTATCTGCTGGGTTTGAAGAATGGAAACAGATCCTGGTCCTCAGTCAAACTTTATTACAGACAGCGCCAAGCTTGGGAGATTTCAGAGCTGAAATGTTGTTCTTCCTTTCAGAGAATACAGAAATCTGAGGGGTGTTGCTGGAAGCATTTATTTTTGTAGTCTGATGGTTTTTAATATATGTCATATGTTATATAGATATAGAAACAGAAATAACATGTAGAAAGCATATCAAGATTTTACTCCTTCTGGAGCAGAGGCCGTCTGGAGAAGGGAATCAAGAGGTAGATTGGTGTTCACTCAGAAGTTGCTGATTTTTGAAGGAACAAGGAGAGGCTTGAGCCGGGCTGTAAAACGAGCAGCAGCTTTTGAGATTTGTGGCCAACCAGCTCAGAGGATGGTGGCCCTTCAGGAGATCACAAACCCGTTCATCCAGCCCCATCTGGGGCAGGTGACTCCTTTGGAGGAGCTTCTGCACAAACACGGCCGTGCTCGTTAATGCTGAAAACCCGTTTCTAATTTTAAAGCACCTCGAGAGGCCTTGTGTCACATTTCCTTTCCTTTGTTGATTCATAATGTTTTGAAGTTGTTTTACTTCTCACAGGTTACTTTTTTAGCCACGGTCAGCAGTGGCTTTTGATGCTTGATTCTGAAGTCATTCTCATTGCTTGGTGGCCTAAATTTGGTATTAATTTCAAACTTGGCACTGGTGTTGATGTTTTGCCACCAACAGTTTCAGCTTTTAGATATTAAGAGTAACTGATGCACTAGAAATCTAAACATACACAGGTTTTATTTTTCCTTCCAGAGACTGACTCCTTGGGTTGGATAGCAACTAACTTTAGCATTTAGTGGCATTTCTCCTTGCCCTGCTCTCCCAGGTGGAGATCGAGTTTGCTTCCTGACTGGAAGGTGCAGTATGTATCTAAGCTCATCAGTTATCTTGAATTTCATAAAATACTGGAGAGCTGCTCAAGTGATGAATCTCAATTAGCCAGAAACAAAAACAGTGTGTGAATTCAAGATAAACCATTGTAATTAGACACAGTAGCATTCCTGAATTCCCTTCAACAATTTAAGGTGTCTTGAAAGAGCCACATTTCCTCAAGGATTAGGGGAATAGTTTTGCTTTAATAATCCCAGGACTATTTTTTAAAGGTTCTGGGGCAGGCATTAGCTGTGGATGTAATTAATCTATTCCTACATGCTTTTAGTCATTTTGTCATATTCATTAGTTCCATTAGAAGCCTCATGAATCCAGAGTCAGATACAGGATAAATTTGCATTTGGGGCTGTTCAGTGGCTGTTTTATATGAATTTGGGCAGGCACTTGCTGCTATCTGATTTCAAAGGCTTGCACTTTTCTTGGCACTCTAGAGATCAGTGAATTTGTTTTAGCATTTCTCTGAGTTTCTACATTGCTTGACTTTTAATTTCTACCAGGGCCTGACCTGCCTCTGAGTGGGATTCCTCTCCTTGACCTAAATCAGTGTGTCTGTAAAGCTGCAAGTTTTCCATTTGACGTTAATAGTTGGGCAGACTTTCCTCATTTTCAAGGCAGCCACTGTGTCTGTGACAAAGGAGTCTCAGCTTACTCAGAGTGAGTTACCTTATCATTATCCTACACTCCCTTGTGTAACTTCAGTTCCACTGAGTGGCAGCTGATGAAGCCACCTCAGTTTGTTTGCAGTTCCCTAGCAGCCCTGACATTACTCACCAGCTCTACAAAGCTCTCTGTTGCAATGCCCACACCTTTCCTATTTTTAGGGTGCTGGTAAGCCAGCAGTTATTCTGGTGGGGGTAGGTGGAGGGAGTGTATTCACTCCACAGATTTCGTGCTGCTTAGAGCTGTTCTGTTATCATGCTCAAGCAGATTATCTTCTGCAGGAGACAGAGCTTGCTGGTAGGGTATGTGAAGCAGTAAAAATGTCCTGCTGTGTGGGACCTGTTATTAAGCAAGGTTTTTTAAATCACTGCATTGCCCCGCAGTTTGTAAATAATTTCTCCCATCCTGGTGTTTGCATCCTGCTTCTTGTGGCTGTGTTGGGTTTCTCAGTCTCACTGCCCCTCTGGTGAAGCAGCACATCCATGATCCTTCATCTGCTACTGCTCCTTACAGACCCTGATGTGCTCTCTTGCTCTTCTTTGAGTTCCTGTGCCTGTGATCCTTCTGGAAATGCAACACCTGGAAACAAATGTGGCTTTACTGGAGCTGCCTTCCAGCTCCATGCAGAAGGGACTGAGGGTCTGTGATTCCTCCCTGCTCCCTGTCACTCTGGCTTTGCTTTGTGGGCAACAGCACTGGATCCATCTTTGAGCCATAGACTGTTGAGATTTCACACTGAATTTTCTGAATAAGAGCATGTTCTTTTTTTTTTCAACCCCTCACACCATTACTGAGTGTTGTGTTAGTGACAGTGTTGGCATGGATAACCACTATAGCCATAGTGCATTTTTCAGGGTTTCTCATCCTGCCTCAGCCTGGCTGCAGCAAGTCAGACATGCTCCCATTTCAGAGCTGGCTTTGTGGTACCCATTTCCAGGTGTGAGTGTTCTCATTATCATCTGGTTATTCAAACTGTGCACTTAGGATTCTGGGGCTGTCCCATTACACTCTCAGTAACAGCACCATACAGCTTCTGCCCGTTTAATCAAGATGTCTGGTGGCAGCCTGAGTCGATGATTTTCATTCCCTGTGATAGAGTCATTGACTTCTGGATTCACTTTTCTGCATCTTGATGGCAAGTGATATGTAGATATGTGCTGGAGACATGCCAGTGTTTTCCTAACCCCCACATGACATCCACAGGATGTCAGATTGTGCAGAAATTGTTTTTAAACTGTTATTAGCTTCTTGCTGGGTTAGCTGCTTTTTATGGTTCTAATACAACAATTCCACTGCTTTGCAAGAAGCACGTGAATATCCTAATTTAGTGAGATCATGCAGGTCATTGTTCCTTATCTATATCTCTGGTCTTTTTCCACTTATAACTACTGCAGCTGTCCAGAGTGAGCCAGCCAGACTTTGTGTGAAGAGTGCACACCACAAAAAAGGTTTTCTGCTCTTCCATTCAAATCCAATTTTGCAATGAAGATGGTTAAAGAGATGCCTGCACTGGCACTGAACAGAGGAAGGTGCCTGTGCAGGAATACTTGGGTCTGGAAACTGAATAACCAGGTTCACGCTCAGATGAGCCTGAATTAAGAAGTTGTGGCTCTCTGCAGATGAGCTCAGGCACTGCATGGTGCTGATTTAAAAGTGACACCACTTCCAGAGCCAGAGAGGGCACCGAGGCTTCCTGAGCTGCTGCTGAAGATAAACTTGTCAGTTCAAGGTAATGCTGACAAATAATAGTATCATTTACTACACAGCTCTAAAAACAGCAACCAAAAAAAGGAACAACAATAAAAACCCCCATTTAAGTGGCTCAGAGCCAATCTTAGCTATTTTTACCAAGAATTTCTGGGAAGAAAACAAACCTTAGCAATATATTCTGGGTATCTGTAATACTATCCTGGAAATGCTCCAGATGGATAGAATTACTTTGTAAAATAATTTCATTCTAAGAATCTCTAGCAAGTCCTCTCCATAGTCATGGATTGAATTGTGAAGATCCTAGGTACTTACAAATATTTTGGGGTCTATTTTGCCATTTCCAGCTTGTTGGATAAGCAGCTCTGGTTCCTAGAGACAGAGTAGGTGTTTGGGACATTCTGATATGTTAGGTTCTAGGATTTTTAAGCTTAGTTATACCTGGAAGTTCTGAGATGTTGCAAGTATTTCTGTGGTATTTTCAACTCATTCAGAAATAAGTTTTAGAAACATCAGTGATTGCATGATTTTCCAGCCAAATTAGTAAATGCTTATGATGCAACTCATTCAGCTGAGCTCTGGGAAAGCAGCTGGACTGAACCTTCCCTGAACCAAACCTTTTATGGTTTAGCTGTTAATATTATCCTGCATGAACTACTTTTCTATAGGGAATGGTTTTGGAGTAGCTTTCTAACCCTTTTGATTAGCACTAATGGATGGCTTGAGTAGAGAAAGCAAGGGAAGCTCAGGTCCATGCTAAATTTCCTTCAGTCAGAGCCAGTAGCTGTTCCATCTTTGAGAATCTGCTCATTGTCCTATTTAGTTTATGCAGAGGAAAGGGATTTCTTTTCTAATTTCCATAACCATAAATGGTCACTAAATTTAACAGAAAAAGAAAAATAGAATAGGGATCTCTAATCCTGCTTTATGGCTCTAAATCAAATTATTTGTCTTTCTAAATCTTAGAATTAATTTTATGGAAGGTCACAAGTACACCTCTCAAAGCTTATTTCAGTAAAAGCTGCAGAGTGATTTACTTTGGAACCTTCTGTCTCTTTGCACTTCTACCATTTTTTTTCAGTGTGAAGCAAAGCTGTCAAAATATTTACTTGGGCATTTTGTTCAAACATTCTCATATGGAAATACTGTATTTAATAACATCATTAACATGAATTCACAATTCCTTTCATCTGATAACTATCATTTACAGGATCAGGTGAAAAATACCTGACTGCTCAGCCCCATCTTTAAAGGGATTTTTATATGCTTTTTTAAAACCATGCTGTCTCTACCTTTCCCCCACCATAGTAATGATAATTTGCTTTTCCATAATACCTTTCCTGATAGCATATCACAACTGTGCTTTGATAAATAAGTGAAAAGTATTTTGACACTGATTCATTTACTCCCATTATGACAGCTTTTGAGAAAGTGTTATGTTACCCCATTTTTCAGGTGATAAATTAAACAGTGATGTTGAAGTTTGTGACTCACCAAAGTCCCTGTACTGTCCAAAGGTCTCCTTTCAGGCAAGTGCCATGAGGGAAAGGAGACATAACCTTCTCCTCATCTGAGCACAGGCTCTGTTTCCTTTGGCCCTGTACCAATGTCTGCTCCCAACAGACCTGCAGGATTTTTCTCAATTGCTTGTTTTGAAAGCAGAGTTTGCATGGATTTTGTTCTGCAGTGGCATCCCAAGGCAGCCCTGAAGGCCACTCATCTCTGGTGGGTATGCAGGGTTTTCATGGATTATTATTCCAAACCTTTCCATAACTCTCCTGGGAGAGGTTTCTGCCTTCCATGGCTGGGGTGTCCTTGCAGTTGTGGTCCTTCCTGGTGTTGCTGCAGGTGATCAGAACAGCTTTATTCCACCTCCTTGCTGCTGATAGAACTAGGAACAAAAATTCCCAAGTTTCCAGTGTGTTCTTGGTGAATTGTTGAGGGGTTTTTTCCCCCCAAAATTTAGTTTGCTTTTATTTACTGATCATTTTACCAATAGGATGGTTACAGCTTCTCATGATTTTTCACATATATGTTGTCAGGACTGTAAGTTGTATCAGTAATTAACTGCTGGACTGTAAAGTGCTTCCTTAGACAAGGAGAACTGGATTACACATATTAAATCCATGAATACTTGGGTAAAAATAGTTAAGGTTTCTTTGTGTGATTCTCTTTCCCGTAAAAGAACATCTTGATTTCCAGACCTGGTTAAGAAAATTTGATGTCTCCTTTTTTAATACCTCATTTCCAGTAAAATAGAATTTAGTATAAATGAATTTTCTTAACAGTTTATTAAATGTGGCCATTAGATATTTATCGCCGAGATCCGGCTTTCATCTTTCCATAGTATTATACCAAAGAGATTGCATCTAATTGAATAATTAAGCAGCTTTAATATATTATTTCATCTGATACTACTTTTAGAAACGTTGTAAGATAGATTAGGGAGATCCAGAAGTCTTTAACAACAGGCCAGTCTGTTTCAGGACTGGATCCTGACAGTAAGGAGACATCTTCAGTCCTCACTGAAGTGCTCAAAACCTCACACAAGCACTTTGATCTTTTTCATTTGTCTTGGGGGAGAATTTGGCACTGTTCAGGTCCAATAAAACCAGAATAATTAAAATAGTCCATTTCACATATAAGTATTACAGCAACCTACCTCTTGGTATTTTTTAACTAAAAGCAGATGGCAGGGTTATTTACTTTATTTTGGGAAAATTTCCTTTGCAGTGAGGTTGCACTGAGGGAGCGTGAGGCACAGCTTTTTCTCCCAGCTTCTGAAGTCTGCTCTCCCCTGGCTCCCCAAACTCCTTGCCTCACTCCTGGCTCCAAGCCCAGGCATCCCATCCTTAACCCTCCTTCTGGCTTTCAGAAAAAGGCATTTTGTGCTCACCCATCTTCCTTCATTCAGATTAGGTTCTTGACATGGCAGAAGCGCAAAAGGGAGTTTTTATGTTTTCTCTGTGTCATAAAATTCAGATCTGGGAGAATTAACACCTCTGCTCACTTCCTCAGACACATTCAAGCTATTCATGCAGTGCCCAAATACTCGTAGTGGTGGTGAGGAGTTTCGTAGCTCTAGGGAATCATTTAGACTAGTCAGCCAAAGCCAAAATTAAAATTTAAAATGCAGTTGGCAATGATTATTAATCAATTAGCTCCAGGGAGCTGTCAAGGCTTCCTAACCAGAGTTAGAATAACAAGAAATATTTTTGAAATAATAAAACTAGATCCTTAATAAAACTTGTCTCCTCCTTCGCACATCTATTAGTATGATGATGCCTGAAAAGGTATCAGTAATTATTTTTATATGTGTGAAATTGAATTGGAATGAGAGCCATCTGCAGGAAGCAGTAATTGGCAGATCCATTTCTTTAAGCACACATAACTCAAAATCTTAGTAGTGCAGCACATGTCATAGGGTATTAGAAGAGGGGAATCTTACACTGTCCTAAACACCTTGGTGTGACAACAGATTTTATAATGCAGTGAGAGATAGCTGAATATCTCAACTCATGAAAAAATGTGAGTGGGCTGTGAGCTGCTGAGTGCTTTTAGGTTGATCTTGATATTGATGTTGTCCCTTTTTAGAGCTCTTCTGCCAAAAGAAAAGTAAATCATTCTGTAAGGTTGGGAGATTCAGATGCCACAGGGTCTGCAGCACTCCGTCTCCATCCCCCTCTGCCACACTTCCTGATGAATGCAGCCGTGGGGTGTCCAAAATGGGATGTAACAAATGACAAGGATGGTTGACATGTCTTTTTGTTTGGGGTTTTTTTTAAGGCTTCTCTACATATTCCTGTTGTTGGTCCAGAATAACCCCAAATGTGGTACTGCTCAGATGCACTGTAAGAGCCACTTGTGTGGTGGGTTATTTGAAGAGGGCTACATTGAGCTCCCTGGAGCAAAAATGAACTTTGGCCTAACTAGCCAGTAATAAAAATATGTGGATTTCATTTAAAATAAACATAAAAATAAAAAAAAAGCCCTCAAATGTAATTGCTGCAACAGTGCATCAAGGGCTGGTATCCAAATTAATAAACAGCAGTTTGTCAGTACTGTCCTAAGAGAGCTCACTTGGGTAAAGGGGCTCAGGAGGAATTTGACAATCCAGTATTTGGCAGTTTGACAGTTCTACACCTGCAGGACATTGCCAGCAGAACAAGCCAGCTCTGTAGAAGAGTTTCAGGGCCAGTCTGCAGAACAGGCTCAAGGTTCAGATTCCATTTGAGGGAGGGATTTCCCCTTTCCTGGAGGGTGCCTGAGGGAGTCCCTGGACACCACAAGGGATGGGATTGATTTGAGGCCAGTTCTTTGTCGGGGTTGTCAGGCAAGGAGAAGGCACTGGTGGTGTCTCTTCACAGGTGCTGCTGTCACCCAGCCTGCCTGGCCATCCTCCAGACAGCTGGGCTGGGTTTCACCCCTCAGGCTTCCTGAGACCACGGTCCACCCTCTCAGCAGCTCCTGTTCCTCGGGGATGTGGGGAAACCCCACTGGGAAACGTGCAGGAACAGGGTTTGAATATCGTGGGGAGGAGAGGAGGCCAGCTGGGCTCCCTGCAGCTGGGACTGGATGTGCTGGATGCCGAGCCAGAAGGGAGGGATGTGCCTGGTTCTGGGATGCAGTGCAGGTCAGCATTTGGCATCTCCTTAGCAGAAGGAGAGCGCTGCTTTTCCCGTTCCAGTGAAATGCTGCTCTGGAATTTGGAACTGTGGAAGAGCAGTTGTTGGCTGTGGAAATCCCTTGGGCATTTGCAAGGAGGAAAAAAAAGTCCAAACAGGAACACCCAACCTGACAAATTGAAGACATCTGGGTACAAAAAGACAGCCCATTGTCAGCAGTGCTGCTGATCAGTGCCCCAGCTGGATCAGGCACCTTCCCAGGGTGCCAGCATCACTTTATGTCCTCAGGGTTTCCTGAAACAGCCTGTGCAGAACTCAGGAGCACAAACCTTCAGCTCAGTGGAGCGAGCAGTAAATTGGTTCTTGGGTGTCCTGGCTGGTTCAAAGCAAAATCAATCAGCCAACATCTTCGGTATCCAAATCCTCCTCCAAGTGGCTGTTTCTTCATCCCTCCTCAAAAACTTTCACAGATAAAGTTTCACATGTCGTTTGCTTCTCTTCCAGCATTTTTTTTTTTTAACATCACTGTGTGGCAAACCATGACACTTTCATACACTTCTTGTGTTTTATTAATAAAACCCGAAAGTTTGGATGGTTTTTTGTTTTGGTTTTTTTGGTTTTTCTTGTGGTAGTGTGCTTTTTCATTTTGTTTTGTTGTTTGTGTGAACCTTTAAAGTTTTAGAAGCTGATTTAAAATTTAAAAAGCAATGAAAATGAGTTACTCTGTTTGAATCTGTGCCCTTGCAGGAGAGTTCTGTACCACAGTTGGAATTTTTTTGGTGTAACAGTAAGGGAGAAGAGGACTGACCGTATTTGTTTTTTCTGGGTAGCACAAGGGTAGCATATCCCTCATCTGATCTTCAGAAAGCATTTATATAAATGGACTTTTGCCAACTTTTGCAAAGGATTTTACGTGCAGCTGGCTCCTTGCATGATTTTCATACAGAGCGTGGGGCCCTCTTTATCTCCTCGTACCCCCCAGGATGTTCTTCATGGGAGGGAGGCAGAACAGTTGTTTTCATTTTCCCTTTCCCTTATTTCTGGTTGAGGCATCAGTGTGACCAGAATTAAGTGCAAGAAAAGATGGACATCTGGAGAGGAGCTGGGACTTGGGGATAGCACTTGGTTGTGTATTCCTTGCAGGAGCAGAACGGATTGGCTGTGAAGGGCTCAAATTCTAATTCTCATTCTTCTTCTGTGATAATTCAGCTCCTGCTTTGTGTTCTTTTTATGAATGTATGTAAAATAAAAAGCACATTTAGCTTAGAAATACAGTAATAGTGGCTGTGGGCTTTCAAGCCTGACCTTTTTGTTATTACTGAAAACAGCAGCAAGTCCTCAGGATGTTATTGCTGCTTTATATATATATATATTATATTTTTATTTCAAATCAAAATGCAGTTTTGCTGCATGTGGGCTAATGCAGATACCAGCAAGTAAATAACTGTGCAGTAGCAATAATTTTTAAAGAAATTATGAAGGTTTTTCCCCAGGTGGGATGCTGTTGGCATTCACAGGTGGGTTGGTGCCTGCGAGGAGCTGAATCCCAGTGAGGCACCCCTGGTGTGCTGCTCCAGATGTGGGGACAGGAGCTCTGCCCACGACCTGCTGCACGGTTTTGAGGCATTGTTACAATTTTCTGGGTCAACTCTTCTTCCCACCCATCATCTGCCTCATCTGTTTATACTTGAAGCTCTTCAAGGGAATGTCTCGTGTTGAGCTCGAGCAGAGCCTGTGCTGGGGGAGGAAGAGGATCTCTGGCTTGGCTGAAGCTGCAGGATGCAAACACAATATAAAACATTACAAATAATGGCAAGTGATAAAAGTACGTGGAATGAAAGATAAGCTGTGATAAACATTTTATGTAGGTTTAATCAAAGCTTGGCTTTATGGCACAAAGGCCCCCTTCCTTTGGCTTTATAAATACTTTCTAAGAAAACCCCATGACCTGTTTGCTGTACAGATACAATCTGTCCTAATACTGGATGTCAGGACGAAAATGGGACACTTAAATTAAGCACATTTATTTTTTCCTGCATATGTGGTTCCTAAATTTTTTTTTAAAAAAACTTCCTCCTCTTGCCTTTTCACAAGTCTATAGTTATTATACTGTGTCTAAACCAGATGGAAGAATATATTAAAAAATGTTTTTAAACCACAGATTGAAAAATGGTGCCAGGATTTTCAACCAAAAATGTGGCACTGATTCTAAAATCTGTTGACAATTTTAGAAAGTTTTCTTTTGGCAAATGAGCTCCATTAGTCTCTTTTCTCTCTTCCAGGAAAATAAGGAAAACCTTTATCTGAGTCATAATTTAGTTAGATTCCAAACTGGATTTGAGAATATCAGCATAAATATATTAACCTTCTCCAGGAATTGGAGTTGGGAAATAAACAGACTCATCCACAACATGAGAAAAACACAGTTAAAGGCTACAGTTGTCTCTTATGCCTGATACTGGGTCTTGCCACAGATCCGTGCTCCCAGGATTTTAACTACAGCTGTTCCAGTCTAGTCTCTGAAAACCTATTTAGAATTTAAATTTTGGCTGTTCTTTCCAAATGAGGACAGTCAGCATCACATGCACATGAGCTGAGATTTCTTCTTGCATTGGCCTGAGCGATGAAGTTCACCACGAGGCAGCTTTCTGGGCACGCAGTTGTGTGTGGAAAACCAGACTTTCAAAAAACATCTTTGTAAAAGTAAATCCGTTTTAAATGCCCCTGAGAGAAACAGAAGAAACTCTGAATGCCCCCAATAAAAATAAACACTTTTACATTTCCCTTTAGATAATTCTGTGTGTTATAACTGGAGGAAAAATTATTATTCCTGCTTCGCTATACGCACTGTCAGGCATCTGTTAAACTTCCATCCACATCCATATATTTTTTATATATCTTTATAAAACCTCCAGCCATAAAATGGCTCTTCTCCCACAAGAGCGAGCTTATGCCAAATTTTTGCTCCCTCCATGCTGCTTGCAGTGGTTCCAGGGAGCCTATTTGAGGTGCAGTGCTCGCTGCTCACCTGCTGGCCATGTGTGTGTTGGGCTCACCTCTGGACTGACCTGATCACAGCACTCAGAGTTGCCAAATTTGGGCCTTATAAGGGCAGTGAGTTGCCTTCAACACTACTGCATAGGGTTTTAAAGGGGCTGCTCTTGTATGCATGGCAGTGTGAAATATTCCAGCAGATCCCTCGAGTGCCAAGTGTTTCAGCAAGGCTTTAAATATCTTTAAGGGAATTTTTTGGAGTATGTTTGTTGTTTATTGAGGAAGCACCTGTTATCCATATTTTACGGGCAGGGCAGTGAGAAATGGTGCTGTTTGCAGAGAGTTTGGGGAATAATGCACCTAACCTGATTCCTGCAAGCCTTAATCGTGTGCCATAACTCCTGTTCAGCCTTCCTCAGGGGGTTTGTGGAAGAACACAGGTGATCCTTAAGGACAGGTTGCAGGGTGGGGAATAACTGGTGTATCACAACAGAAAAGAACCCAGGTGAAGGAGGTGGGAAGAAGGTGACCATTTTTGTGTGGTGTTGCAGAATGCTGTTTTTAAAGTTTTCTGTAGATCTTTTTGAGGAAAGCCCTGACTTTGGTGCAATGGGCCAGACCCTTGGCTCTGTCCCTCCTTTGAGGGAAGCTTGGGAATGTCAGGCATGGGATAAATCAGAGGAGGCTCTGCTCTGATCCTCAGGACTGGAGAAACCTTTCAGGTTAATTCCCTGATGCTAAACCTGGGCTGTATGCTGGTGAAATCCAAATTTGGTGGCAATCTGCTTTTCCTTGGGTAGATAGCCAGGCTGAAAGGTGTATCTGGGGTGGGCTGCACTGCCAGGGGCACTCACCTGGAGCAGTGGATGTATGTGAGGCCATGTGTCCTTGCATCTGGCATGCAGCAGTGCTCTCCTGTGCTCTGGAAGGTGCCAGCAGCCACATCCCTGTTTGTCTTTTTGGTTTCTTGAAACTCGTCTCCTACCCAATAATAATTTTTTCAAGTTGAATCTGTAAAATGGTTGGTTCTCAGCACAGAGCTTTTCGGCACTCAGTGATTATTTGCCAGTTGTGACAGCTCTGCAGAGCTTTGTCCTGGCCAGTGTAGTCTCAGCAGATGCATTGTGCTGACTTCCTGAATCCAATTTGTAACAATAATGTTTTTCTCATACTGTGTTTCTGGAACCAATTTGCCTGCTTTCCCTTCCCCATCTCCTTCTCCCCTGGACACCCCAGCGAGAGCTCTGCCTGTTGCCTTCTGTTTGCCTGCTTACACTGCCTGAATCCCCATGTTTTGGGAGTAGATTTATGGGACATGACTGTAGACACTAAAAGTCATTTACGAGATAGACTAGTGAGAATCCTGGGCAGCTTTTTCTACATGAGACTCCCCTGCTAAAAAACAAAAGCCCAAATGTAAAATTTCCTAAGCTGCTTGATTTATTTGTTTCATTTCCTCCATCTATTCCATTTCAAAGCCATTTAGGATGATCATTTGCACAAACATTTACGTTCTCTTTAACTAAAGTCAACCAATTGTGTTTTTTCAATGAGCTGGAGCTCATGAGAAAGATTCAAACATTAGCTCTGTAAAGAAGGCGATTAGTGTTTGTACAATATATTGAAAATTAGCCTGAGCCACACTGCAAAAAGACATGTTTTACACATGTATATTTTTCATCTGATTCCATAGTTTGCATTAGATTCCAACACAGATAATTCTGGAAGCTACCAAGTGAAATCAAACTGTGAAAGAGATTGAGATTGTCCATAAGAAGAGGGGATTTAACTGTAACGTGGTTGGTCTTGCTCTGTGTTGGATCACTCAAAGGAAAAGCCATTTCTCCTGCTATAATATGTCAAGGAAGCTTATCTGCCTGTAAACAGCAAAATGAGACCTCTCGTGTGCTGCAAGGGTTGAACTTCTCCAGTTTAAAAGTTGAGCATTTCTAAAAACGTACTAATGATGTCATCCTGATAAAAAGAGATACTCCTCTCTCTTTGTCATGGAGTGATACTTCCCATAGATTTTAAAGCTGTCACCGGAGTAGGAAAAAGCTGTCATAATCGTAGGAATCACTAGAAAAGTTTTATTTTAATAACTGTTTGGAGGAGCAACTGTCATGTTATCTACATTAAAGATTGTGCACCCATTATCAGGAGTGTTTTGCCCACAGTTTGATAGGAATTCGGGTCAAGAGAAGGACCATTTTCCTGAAGGGGAAGAAATAGTTGATATGGCCATGGTATCCTAAAAATGGTATCCTAAAAACTTAGGAGCATTTTCTGAAAATACAACTACACCTATAGCTATTAAGGAAAATACTATTTTTTCTTGTTGTAGTACTTTAGTGTTTGATTCTAATAGGACAGATCACAAAACAAAAGAAATTACTTGTGAGACTCTGGTGCCTTAATGGACATAAATGTACTTTCTGCAGCTGGTTATGATAAAGTATTTGTTGTTTATGTGAATTATTGTGGTTTATATAGAGCAGAACCTTTCAGGAAGGCAAACTAAAACTTTGTTTGTTTCTACACGAGAATTCACAGGAGTGAAAGTCCATCTGGAGTCTTGGATGCAGGAGTGCAACGACTTGCCTTAACACGTAGAGCAGAGCATATGGTTTTGGTAATAGGTTAATAAGAGCAATTAACCTTATAGTGCACTCATTTGTTGGTCTCAGTTGTTTATAAACTAGGTAATAAAGATTTTTTTAACATCCTATTGTTTTATAGGAGATTAAGTGAAACCAGGCTGTATTTTTCAAGTTTTAATGCTGACAGTACTCAGGTGATACTGTGATAGAGACATAAAATTAGCAGAGAGTAGAAGACTCAGAGTACCCTGTGGTGTGTCTGACCAATGGATATCATCACAAAGGTTGAAATACATAGAATAGTTTAGAGGAATAGACAGATGTTAAAGGTTTTCATCAGCAGAGGGACTGTCACTCAGCTTGTTCTTGTCCCCTTGCAGAGACTCTAATGTGAACTGTTTCTAGACTTTGTTCACGTAGAAAAGAATTTTAAACTTACCTTCTTCTACTTCTTCGTCTTCTTGAGGATGAACCTCATAAAAGAACAGGCTGAAAAAATCAGCAGGCACTGTCTCATTGCTTTATCTTGTTTGGTTTGAAGGACTCGTAGCAGGAGTCCCAGTTGCTCAGTTGGGAGTTGCTGTGTTTGCCTGGCACACAGAGCAAGTGGGTGAAGATGAGCAGGTTGTGGTTGTTGTTGACCTCACAAACTTCACCCACAAGAAAAGCCTTTTTTACTTCATTCTCTGCTGGCTCCTCACACTTCAGGTGGTGCCATTTGTTGTTCAGTTGGGCACTTTGCTGCAAAGGCAGGTGACACCAAGGGTTGTGTGATTTTGTTTTGCAAGCACAGTGGTTCCCAGCTTGGTAGCAATGGGAGAAGGGATGGTTTCACCATAATAATAGGTTTTTTATTTAATTCTGTAGCATTTTCAGTCAGCTTTTTGGCCTCCTGCTTTTGTGCAGTTTATTGCAAAATTCTGCCTATTTATTGACAGAGTTCCAAAAGAAACCTCTAAATCAGCTCATCTGTAGGTTTAACTCGAGCATGTAAAGGATGATATACTGTGCTTATTAGTGTTTTGTCTGTCCTTCCTGGTTTACTGTTAATTGTCTGATTTCTACCTTATATTTTGGTTATAAGCTATTTTATTATGTGTAACTGATGATAACCCTAATGAGCTGTGGTTCTTTTTCTTTATCTTGAATTTGAACATCAAGACAATAATCTTTTTCTTTAGATTTTCTTCAGAGGCTTCCATGAAACCTTTCTGTACAAATTTGTGGTCTCATTTTTCTTCTCTTTGATTGAATTGACTGAACAATGTATTTGCTGGTGCAGCATTCACCAGAGATGAGGACTCTTTTGCTTTATTAGACTTGACAGTGTTTAAACAATACTAATTCTCCTACCCAGCTGGCTTTTCAACTGATTTCTGTGCTCTCTATTGCTGTGTAAAACAAGCTGGGACATTAATGGCATCTTGCATGCTACCCTCTGGAGACCTACTTTTCTTTAGAGAAAAATCAAATAAATGTGAAAGTTTCTGGGTTTTCTCCTTATAATTTTTTTCTTTCATTTCAAATGATATTTTACTGTACTGTCAGATTTTGTACATGTTACAATACTAATTTCCAAGCACACAGTTTTAAAAAGTCTTCATTTTATAGAGAGATTTACTGGTTTGCTCATTTTTTAATAGAAATAAATGCTTCTTTCTTCATCTAAACCAGAATATACCAGCTTTAAAAACATCTTCAAGATGCACATAAATGTGCTATTTTAACCCAACTAAAATTTTGCATTTTGAAAATGTGTTTGCTGAACAGCCAAAGAACATTTGCAGATGTTAATCATTTGTTCACCCTCTCACTCTTTAACAGTATTCAAGTATTCCTCATGAGAGAGAGACATAAACCCCCCCGTTTTTCTAGCCTATAAATATAAGTATTTAAGACACACATTTAGACAAGCCCAAGCCTTAAAACATTTGCTCCTGAAGGATGAATTCTGTCTGCTCTAGAAGAGACAACTGTGATGGGCTGCAGCCATTGCTGAGGTGACCATTGTAGCACAAGTCTCTGCTCCCAGTCCTTCAGAGGCTGCTTAATTTCATATTAATCTCAATTGATTGTGAAATACCAACTTTCTGAAGCCCAAACTTGATTCCTGTCCCCTCCACCTCCTCAGATGCTCAGCCCTGCAGCAGGGGTGAAGATTTGGGGTGCTCAGTTGTCCTGGTCAAATGAGGGCGATGACCTCTCATAAAGGACTGCCCAAAGCTGAGGATGGGGCTTGATATTTAACTTCAAGGAATCAGTGCTTTCTGAGGAAAATTTATAATCTTCTTGGCTATGATATCTTCCTATGATTTTTTTGCACAGAAGCCAGGTGGCCTTGTACAAAATGTGTGCCAGGATCTGTGTCCCACAGTGCCATGAAACTTTGTATGTTGTGCATACAAAGTCACTTGGAAGAACTGTAGGGAATATTTTCTAAATAAAGAATGTTTTGATACCACAGTTTAAGTAATTTTTTTTTCCCCTAATTTTCTACAGCTGGTCTAAAAACCCAGAAGAATGGAAGTTTCAAAAGACAAGACAGACATGGCTTCTCCTGCACATGTATGATAAAGAGAAGGTTTGTATTCATGCTGCTTTTTCTCAGAACAAATATGACGTGGCCCTATACATCAGTTATAGCTATTCTTTATTAACCAAAATTTCCTAGTACTAGCCATGCACTTGTCTCAAAATTTTTTAATAATTTACAAATCAGTCTGTTTTTAACCAAGATGCTGAAACATTTTAATTGCTTATCATTGATCTTTTTATTTGGTTGGTGATCGTTGTCCTGTGTGTGCTGGATTTTTATACTTGATAGATATCAAGCATAAAGAGAGCAGATTCATGTTTTATTTAAATCTGGAGTTTGCTTAGAATTTCAGTCCTATCCTTAATTTGAATTTCCTTATGTGGAACCCAGTACTGCAAACCACAGTTCTCATGTTGTTGCAGATATCTCTGGCCCCACAGAAGATGCTCAGCCATATTGCCAAGATGTTAAAATAGCTCTCTCATTTAAATATAAGTGAAACCTGATGTTGATTGTGAAAAGCATAAAGTATAACCAGAAGCCAGGCTTGCATCCATACAGAAATCCATTCACTTCATAGCTTAAAAAACAACAGAAATTGAATTTCCAATAAGTATCTGACCATCGTGGTATCAAATGAAGGTTTCAGGTCATTCATTTTGTTGTGCAATAGAACAAACATCTGCCCATTTGCACAGTGCCTCGCTTACTGGTTCGTTTTGTTGACATTCAGTTAGGTTTTGCTGATTTTTTTGTGTGCACTTGAACATTCACTCATAGCAATCTTCCTGACCCAAATTAGTCAGCAGCTCTTAAGCCAATCACCTGACACTGGGTGTTAACTTTTTAGACTGCCAGATAATCAACAGCAGAGTTTCATGAAGGCTGAAATGTTCACGTGGTGTAAATACTTTAAAAAGATGAGTTGCAGAGTACAAATTTGATTTTCGTTTCTGCATTGTTTGTTTTGTCTTCTGTTTTTAAAGTTTCTCCTTTAAAAGTCTTTATCAACATTTCCGAATCAATGTGTGCTCTTCAAAGCTACCTAGAAATTGTTTGTCAGGCAGAGAGATGTTTTTACTTTTTTTGCCTGTTTACTTTGGGGTTTGTGTTGAAATACACAGGGACACAATGAACTGTAAGTAGCATTTGTTTTATGTATCAAAACGCAGTTTAACTCCCTATTTCTCAACACTGAAATGAAATTTCCTTTTTTTTTTTTTTTTTTAAATTCTGATGGAAGTGCTCTGGTTAATTTAAATTCACATATTTTGTAGTTTAATAATCAGAGGAGCATTGAATATGAGCTTCAGAGCATGATTAACATTGCATCCAGATTCAGTGAAGTTACTACAACTGCTCAAGTGCTTATAATTAAGCATATGATGAAGTCTCTTTCTTCATCATGACCATAGGGAGGGCACACCCAGCTTCTTTTAAATATTTTTTTTATACCCAAATTCAGCTTCCTGTGCATTCCAGAATAAAATCTGTTGGTAATCCAAGCATGACTAAAGTACAGAAGGAGACAAAAGTTCCTTTCCTTCCTAAGCCACATCTTTGATCACAGGGTGTCACTTGCATGCCTACTGAAGAGCCATGCAAAGGCCTGAATCGAGTTTCCTGTGCTCTTCTGGCCTCTTTCTGTAAGAAATGAGTTGAGGTTTTGAAATGGTTTGCTAGATGAATGGTTTTTTAAGCTCCTTTAAAATCCATCTGATGGTTGGCTGATGGCTTCCAAGCCAGGCCTGTGTACCTATGGTGTGTAAACTTCTCCAGCACCCAGAATAAAATAAACACGAGGTCATTTGTTGGTCTTTATCATCTGGCACAGCATTTTTTGGATGTTACTGAATCAGTCTTCAGCTTCTGGACTTCAGGGCTTGGAGGGGTGGCTGAATCTTCCTCAGAAGGTGACCCAAAATGCATCTCAGCAGCAACGAGCTGAGTTTCTCTGTGCTGGTGTCTGTGTTTGCTTTGCAAAATATGTGGGCATCTGCAGGTCCCCAGGTCTGAAAACTTCAGAGTTGCAGAGGATAATTCAAAAGTAATAACTGCTCTTTTCCTGGTAATTTTTTTTTTTTGTAATGTTTCCCTCCTTTTCCCAAAGACAGGAATTCTTTCACTTGGGATTATTTCCATATTAATCAGCTCTAGTGCATATTGGGAAGTTAGGACAGAGGGAAGATTGGTGTGTGAGAGAGAGGAAGAAACAAGAAAATGGTCAAAACAGTTTAACAGAAGAATAATAGCAAAATCCCCAAAGCCTTGCTTCATCTTCCAGAGCCATGGTGGGAGATGTTGATCTCCAATTTCAAACCAGCCTTGAACTGACCTTGGAACAAGGATTGTGTTCCTCCTTGGAAAACCTTCCCAAGACCCCTGAAATGAGTGCTTTTGCACTGCTGTATTTGAAGAGTTAAAATTTGGGCTTCATTAACTTTCTCTGCTGGTACTTTGTGTGTTCCAGTCCTTGCTGTGGCTCTGCTAAGTCAGGAGGAAGTCTGATCTTACCTTGCCCACGGGGTGCTGTGTTGTGAGCTCCTGATGAAATAAACCTCAGAGCTGTGTTATGTTAAAGGAAAAAAAATCAGACTTTTCGAACACTTGAGCACCCTCAGGGCCAAAAGCTAAATGTTTTCTAGGCTTCAGGCAGCCACATGTTAAGTCTGCACACTTAGTATTTCTAAATTTAGAGCAGGCTTTCAATTGCCCCCTCAAGCATTTTGCTTAAATGATATCATAGTAACTGTGGTTCCACAGGTATGTCTGTGCCATGAGGTCTGAGAACAAGAGTTGTAAATTACAGAGATAATTTGGCCAAGGTTTGAAACATGGAAATGTTGCTGAGCTTTAAGAGCTAAGTTCTGAGTGTCTGCATTAAAGGAGCACTGTCACACTGGAATTGTGTCTAAATGGGCTCATCTGTTATTAGTACCAGCTTACTGTGAGTGAAAACTTTAAAAAATATCTATATTTTCCACCGTGTTTGATTTGTGTAGTATAGCAACGCTTCATATATCATCCATTTCAGTGTTAGTCATTGCAAAATTAATATTTCTTTTGTAACTATTGTTTCTTTAATGCAGGACTGTTTGTGTGAAGAATTAGAAGGTTTTCCATACTGTACAAATTTTGAGGCTGAACTCAGACTTTATTTTTGATTTATTACTTTGTAATACCCCTGATTGATGAAGGCAGTGTTGGAATATTCTTTCTTCCTCTTCTTTTGGAGTGATAGAAGTTTCAATGATCAAAGTTCTGCTGCCAAATGTCCATGGAGAAGCAAGTTGTAAATTAAGTGTCTGTTGAAGCTCTGTCTTCTCTGAAATGTTGATACTTTGCAGAATTGAAACCGCCCTCGAATAATTAGTCTCGAATCCTTTAAATACTTACGTATGTGTTTGACTTGACTCATGTCAAGTTATATGTGTAAAGTTAAACATGGAGAAACATATTTGCAGAGTGAGATCATTTTAACATCTCATGATTCACAGCAAAAAATATCCTGTTATTGGCTGAAGCCTGTTCCACAGATACACACTGTGAAGTTAAGATCAGCGTAGGTCTGCTCACCTTTTATTTTTGGAAGCACTTCAGTATGAAGTACTGAATAAATCATTCCAAAGTCTTTGCTAAGTTATTGTCAAGATTAATATAATGATCATTTAAATTGTTTGTTGTACCAGATAAGCTAAAACCTAATCTGTGACTAGTTAATTATAAAGGGAGTGAAGGAGGGGTAAGGCAATTGCAGATGACTGAAGTACTTTTAGTGTTAGACATGGTGGTAGAGCCTATCAGTTTTAGTCAGCATGATTTAAAAATTATTTCCATATGTCTGAATTTCAGTTTGTTTTTCAAAGTAAATTCTATTCCTTTGTATAAGCATTCTGTCAAAATGTGCAGTGGTGGGTGGTATCTCAGCAAACAATTTTTGGGTAAGGGAGAGGGGAATTCCAGCAAAATTCTTTCTTCAGACATTTGCACGCAATTCTCACCGATTTCAGTAAGATTTGCATCTGTGTTTCCAAAAGGAGGGTTTGGCTAATGTGTTTTGTTTTTTTCTCCTCCACCAACCCCCAGAGCCTTGGGCTCCCTGTCAGGCAGTGTTTGCATTTGCTGATCAGCGTTTCCACATCTGCTGAGCATTTCCTCTCAGATGCTGCTTTGCCCATCCGAGCACATGACAGTCCTCTCACCAGGGTCCTTCCCTCCTGGCAGCTTGAACCTTGGCAGGAAACATTTCCACTTGGATTTCCACTTGAAGTAGGACTCTGGCAAACACCAGAGCCATTTTCTTAGTTGTCTTTCAGGTGATGCTGTGATGTGATTATAAATAAGTATTGAGAGAGGAGAAAATAAAGGTGTTTTCCCCTTCCTTTTGTTTTTTTTTTTTCCTTTTAAGGTTCCAGACAAGTATTTCACCATTTTACTGGATTATCTGCAAGGGCTTCAGGGTGGTGCACGAGACAAAACTGTGCAGAAAGCTGAAGCTTTTATGAAGGAATTTGATGGTTCTGATGGAGATGACCCAGACCTGCTGGAGAAGTGTGAGCGCATCAGACAAGTTCTGCAGCTGCTGTCCTGAGAGTATTTTTGTGTCACAGTTGTTTTCTGGTGGAGGCAAGGAGAGGATGTCACATACAGAGGCTGTAAAGGATTTGTAAAGATAATACTAAATTTTATACTTGCAGTTTTTTTTCCAGTTGAAAATATTTATCATGTTTGGAGGTGATGAAATAAAAATAACATATATAGCCCATAGTCTTGCTATTGATCTTGCTACACCTCTTCAGAAAGATAAACCTCTCTCCCTCTCATTAATTTTTCTTCATCTCCCCCTGTAATTACTGTTAAATGTGAGGAACTTTGCAGCTCTTAACAAGAAGAGCAAAGAAACCAACATGAAGCCTGGAAGGTCTTTTACAATGGCAGCTTTTAAAATGAGTGTACAGTACAGTGTGTGCTCAGCCAGCTGTAATCTCTCACTTTCAGCTTCAGAAAGATGTCATTTGGATTTGGGAAAGATCATTTTCAGTCTGTTGAACACGGGTTGTATAACACAGTTGCTTATTAGTACTTCACGCAATGATCCAGAGATACCATCAGCTTTGTTGGTTTTCTTTTTATATTTTAAAGTTTTCAAATGCATTAGGGCCATTGTTTAGATACTCAGATAATGCACAGATGGGAGCAGATCAAATCCTTGGCTGTATGTGGTGTAACCATCAGACTGTAGCTAAACTTACCCTACGATCAGAAGTTCTGTGTGTATCCAGCCTGCCAATGTTGCATTTTCCTCTTCCTCCTGCACTTGGCATCCAAGAGTTAATTCAGGTTCATTCCTTCTGGCAGGGGACATTTGTCTCCTGTGAATGTGCTGAAAATGAGGCTTTCAAGTAAAAACCAAGGACATTAATTACTCAAAAGTTGGGTGATTGGCTTATTTAATAACACTGGTATTCAGACAGGGTTCTTGACCTGATTCTTTAATGTTTCTGCAAACATTGTTGGTACTTTATTAATAACAACTATATGAAATGTGAGGTGTTTCAGAAGAGTGGCTGTCTTTGGGAATTACAGCTTTAATTTGGGTGGGTGAAGGAGGGGAGGGTCTGTGGATATGCAGGCCTGATTTTTCAATAAGAAGCATTTGAGTGGATTTGAGAGCCTTCCTAGTCATGGCTTAGTACAAATCTGTAAAAGTATGAAATATATTACTAATAACAAATAACTTTCACTTTTTGACTTGCTGGGGAGGACGTTTTCAGCCAAAAACAGACCAGAAACCAGCGTGCCCTGCTCTAAAAGAATAACTGGGATGGAATTTGGCACAAGAATGGGCAGAATTGAGCAGCAGTGTCCAGGTTCCTCATTGAGCTGTTGACAGTGCCTCGGGGCACAGTTGGATGGGGGCTGCAGAGGAGACAGAGCCAAAGCCTTTTTGAGCTGTGTGGCACTGATCTTCCAGTGAGAAACCTGGTGAAAAGGATCTGTAATAAAAAGAAGTGATCCTGACATTTAGTGAACTCATAAAGATCATTGGGTCATATATTTTACGTGGAAGAAAATGCAGCTGGGAAAACCGGCTGCCACTCCAAGCAGAAGCTGATACCTTTTTCTTTTCCTGAGGGGAAAATAGGAATTTCTCAGGGATGGAGTTTGCAAAGTGTCTTTTTTGTGAGTTTATCATTGCACGTTAGATGTCAGAGAAGAATTTTTTGTTCTCCCTCAAGATATTTGAACGTCGCCACTTTTGATTTCTCTGTCACACAAAAATGTGGGTCCTCGTTGTGCACTTAAGACACCTTGTAGCTTAAAAGCACAAGCACATTGCAACTGCACTTTGGAAGAGAATTGTAAAGGAGATGATAAAGGTAAGGTCTGGGCAAAAATGTGGGAACATTTTATGATCTTGACATATTTGGCAAGATTTGCCTTTCTTGGACCTTAGTTGTGACCATGTGTAAATGCTGACAAATCTGTAAGAAGAGAAACTTTGTAGATCAAGAGTGTCACAGTTAATTTTTTATCAATTGATATTAAAAGCACACAAGGCCTGTCAATCTGGAGTCCATGTGGACAGTAGTATTTGGAAAAGAACATTTAGAGCCTCTCACCAGCACAGGAAAAGACCCCTGAGAGTGGGTCCTGCTTGTCTCTCCTCTTCCTCAGCTGCAGTTCCAGCTTTCCCTTCAGTCCCACTGATTGCTGGGTCGTGGTCCTGGGGCTCTGCTTCTCTCAGTTACAGAAAATTCAGAAGCTGCTGTTGAAGGTAATTGCTGCTGGGGTTGTGTTTGGCAGAGGAACCAAAGCACAGTGCTTTCTGCCATGAGCTTCTTGGTGTGGGTACTGCCCAAGGGTCAGAGGGGTCTTAAAACTGGGTGAAAGATTTGTAAAACTGCTGCTTGGTGGGGTTGTGTCTCGCATTTCAAAGCTCAATATGAAATATTCTAAGAGTTGTCTAGTACTTGATGTTGTGGTACAAATAGAAAAGGGCACTTTAATTGCATTTCATTTTTTAACTTGTCACCTTTTCTTTGAGAATCTTCAGCTGGTGGGCAAACAAGTCATCTTCACAACAGCCAGGAAATGCAGGAACACACATTTTTGGGAGATCTGTGTTGATAGGCCCATTTTAAAGACAAGATTGTGAGGACCCAGGCAGCTTATCCCAAATGCTGTAATGCCTCTGGCAAGCAAATCTTGCCTTGTCCATGTGCTGTCCACCACAGCAGCCTCTGCTTCCTGCTCAGCTTGGCATTTTCATCCCTAAATTTACATTATGTGGTGAGTAAGTATAGAAAAACCTCCTCCATCGTGCATTTAAAATTATTTCTCTTAAGTTATTAAGTATGCAGTCAGTTACTGAATTCCTGAAGCTGGTTGGAGCTGTGTGGGAAGATGGAATCTGACACTTTATTCACATTTTGCCTTTTTTTCTCATACAATTTTCAAATCTCAGCATTGTCTGTATCTTAGGCAATCATATGGGTACAGATGGGACAAAATTGTGTCTTTGCCTCTGTTTGAATCAGTCTGCTGTGTTACAGAAAATTGCATCCCAGGCTGGAAGCAGCAGTGTGTACAGAATGACAAATTACATCTTCATCTGCCTGTGCTAATCACCTTCTAGTTGAGTTAATCTGCATTGTGTAGCTCTGGCTAGCAGAATGCATGTCCTAAGAGAATGCTGAAGTCAGGACTTGCAGGCAAAATAAAGGAACATTAATTACTTAGAATTGCTTAAAGCTGGAACTGTGCCTCTAATGGAAGTACTAATTACTCAAAATTTGACAGTGTAAGAAGTTCCCTTTAATTTGGCTGATCCTTGCTGTGGGTTCTGTATCTATTTGGTTCACCGCTGTCTGCCCACAATTTTAATTTGTTATCACCATTGTAAAACTACTGGGTAAATGAATTCTGTTTGTGTTGGGAAAGGGCATCTTGTAGTTGTTGAATGTGTAGCTCATGTCCTTATTTCCTCTCACTGGAGAACTGCTCTGCTGTGTTTCTCTTGATTTTAAAGCAAGGTGATGACTATTGACTTATCTCCCATTATTTCAAATACCTTAGAAATGCACATCCTTGGTTTGAGCTTGGGGGGTTTTGGTTTTGTTTTTGTGTGTTTTTCTAATCCTTGCCACCGAGTAAGGCAGAGTAACAAACATCTAAATCTGCTCCCATTTCTGCAAATCAGTGTCAGAAACAACAATCATAAAAGAGATTTAAGCTGCAAAGTCAAGCAGTCGGAAAATTAGAAAACGCAAGAATGGAAATGGTCTGTGTAATTTAAATTTTACTCCTTCATGCATGTGTGGTGTGATGCAACTTCTTAATTATGTCATCAGGGCTGTGTTTTCCTTTGTGTGCAACTGGTAAGTCATTTATTCAGTGTTTTCCTTGCAGTTCTGCTGCTCTTCTCATTTTCAAAATGTAGGTCCACAAAGCAGTCCCAAAGCCAGAGAAGTAACTTTGCAGTTGGGCTTTGATCCTACACAGAAATAAGTAGTAACTTTGCTATTCCTTTGGTGTAGGAACCAGTCATGGATGTTTCATCACAAATGTTCCCTTTAAAACATCTTTTAATGTCCTGATTCATTTACAGTCAAAATAGCGAATTGATGTTACTTAATTTAAATCCAGTTTTGTTGACATAAAACTTTCCAGTGGCTTATTCTGGTTTAGCCTTTGGTTTCCTTTTATGTCTTCCTTTCTGTACAGCTGAATGAGCTTGTTATTTCTGTCCCTGCAAATAGGAATATTAGTTGTTTACAGTGATTCCAGTCATACAAGGACACAATTAAATGTCCTTGCCTGTGCAGGACAAGCTCATTTTCGCAGTGATTTATAATTATGTTCTATTTTAAATTATTTGTAAGAACCTACATAGTCAACAACTTAATGTGGTTTAAAATAATTATTTTTTTAAAATATGGGGTTTCTTCCCCCCTGCAAGGAGCAGGGAATAGCAAACTAAATAAAACTAATTAGTAAATGGTGGGGGAAGGGCAAAGCAAAACAGTGTTTTATCTTTCTTTGTCAAAACAAAGCTGAATAAGAAGCTTGTGCTACTAAGAAACTTTTAACTGGTGTTGCAGACACAGAGGGAGGCCCCTCTGGGTACAAACAGAAGAAAGCTCATACAGTTGCTCTTATTGACTTTATTTGCCTTACATGCAGAAAATTTTTGGCATTCCCCAGCAAAACCCACGAAAACACCTACGTCAAAAAGTTAAATAGGTTTCAAAATCAAATACTTAAAGGTCAAGAAATGCCACATGTATATAAATGGCCAGAAGAATTAAAATTCTACCTCTCTGTGCCTCCAGCCTTGAGACTGAATGAAGGGGGATTGTGTTAGAGGCAAACAAGCAAAAACCCTGAAATTGTGAGAACATAGTTATAATTACCAGTTACCCTTCTATTCACGGGAAGGTGGAGTTACAGTCCCTATTAGCCTTAGTTATTCTGATTTTTTAATGAGCATTTGCTGCTAATTGAAATATCACATCTGTGACAACTTAGATCTATTCTTCTCATGGTCCCATGTGTATTTTATACAATTGAAGGCCATGGGACACAGGATCTGTCACTCTTATTTGCTTACAAAGATCCAGACCAGCCACAGCACTGTGAAAATCATCATTTGCTGTTGAGTTCCTTTGGACCCAAAGGATGTTGGCACTGTGTTTCCCTGCATTGGTCAGGAGGTACAACAGGCTTTAGCAGCATCCTTTGTATCTGCCAGGCTTGCTTAAGCTCCATGAAATTGCCCAAATCTGGCCTGGTGATGCTGCTGATGGCATTTGCCAGGCGAGCAGTGACATGGAGCACCAGGAGCTGGGAGGCTGCGGGGTCCCAGCTGCTCAGGATGCTCAGCCCATGGCTCAGTGCCCTCCGTGGCCTTTGCTGGGTCTTCTCACTCTTGGGCTGCTGGGAGCTGCCACCATTTTATTTGTCAGCTTTCCATGGGCTTAATCAGACTGAACAAGATGTTTTATAAATCTATCTTGAGAAATCGAAAACTGCAGCTACAGCCATGGTGTTTCTCTGGTAGCATAGATACATGTAAACAGACTTCATGGGTTTTTATTAGAAGCAGAAGCTCTTGCAGGATCCTGGAAAGGACTGATCAGCATCCTGACTTACCTTGTTAAACAGGACTGGCATTTCCGTGGGCTGTCACAAATAAATGCTCACAGATAGGCACGAGGACAGGCAGCCAGGGAACCAACCATGTATGGGCATGGACCGTGCCAGAGGGCAGGGATGACAGCAAGGAATGCAACCTCCTGAAGTTCCTTGGTGAAGGCAGAACGCCACCTGGCACAAATCCTGGCTGCCATAAGGTTAAAAATAACAAATAGCATCCCTATTACATAAGGAAGTCTTTTGTCCTCGTTTAATGGGGCACTGTGATAATGCCGGAAAGAATAAATACGGAGCTCCTCTGAAGTCTTGCTTGTGGTTAGTGCTCAGGGCCAAGCCAGCTGAAAATACCAGGGCTGATTGCAAGCAGGGCCCCGTGTATGAACTGCTGGCACTAAACAGGCAAAATCTGGGTGAAATTCCAGTGTCTGAGCGTGCTCAGCAGCAGCCTCAGCCCAGTTCACTGCACTGGTGACATCTCAGTGCCAGGAAGGACTTTGGGTCCCGTTTTGTGATGATGCTGTTACTACACCATAAATACAGAGGATTTGTGTGTTCAGAGCAGCCTCAGAAGCCTCTGGAGGGCTGCAGTCCACAGGCCACCTCCTGAGCTTCTTGCAGTAAAATGGAGCAGCTGTGGAAGTTCTTGTGGATGATCTTCAGACTCACCCCAGCAGTGCCGTCCTTCTCATCCACCTGACCCGCCTGCAGCTCCCTCCCAGTCCCACGGAGGAACCTGCTTTGGTTTCAGTTAAAGAACCAACCTGAGGTGATGGTAATGCTCAGGTTTTCCTTTGCACCCCATGAGATGCTGTCTGTGATTCTCCTGCAGCCTGTGTCCACAGTTCTCCTGTTCCAGTGGCAGCCTGCAGAGCTGTCAAAGGCTATGCTGTTTTCCAGTTGGACTGCACAGCTCTGCCTGTGCCATTCTCTCTTTGGCTGTGGTCCCTCTCAGGTCAGTACAGCTGTTACTTGTAACCCTTACCAAAAATTTTTGGCAGCTTTCAGTGCCTGCTGGAAGCAGGAGCATTCATCATCAGATGTTCCTCACACTTCCCTTTTAGGTCCCCTGCTGTACCCACACCACCTCCAAGCACCCAACTGTGCTTCCACTTTCTGTCTCTGTGTGAAAAAATGCTTTCAGGTGCTTGGCACTTCAGCTAGGACAGCAGGAAGCACTAAGGATTGGAAGGTCTTGATATTGTAGTTATAAGAATGGATCTATCCTTAAAATTTCCCCCACATTCCTTCAGGATGGCCCTGGATTTCCATCCCAGCAGCTGTTCCCTGGGGACATGTCCTACCAAACAAATTCAGACCTTGCATCTGGACCTGCTTTTGTTTGGGAGAGATGAGGCCAGTCTGAACCTCATCCCAGACTGCGTGTGTCCTATAAAAACTGAGTGAGGTGGCAGAAATTATTTAAGCATTTGTAAAAGTGCCTGAGATGACTGAAAAGAACCTTTCAAACAGGAGGTTGTCAGTGCCCTGATAATGCCTGTGAGGCTCTGCCTCTTGTCTGGGGAGTGGCACGAGTGTTGGTGCTTTGCAGGGTCCAGGCAGGGTCAGGGAGGGTCACTGGTCACTCTCCAGGCTGTCCCTTCCTGTGAACAAACCCTCACTGGCCAAATTCCAGGGTTGCTCAGCAGCCCCTCAGCAGTGGGGAGGGTGAACACAGTGAAGGAACAGTGGCAGGGAGATGCTGCTCTCAGAAATGATTAATTCCTTGCAGAGGACACACACCTCAGTCAGATCTGGGACCACTATCAGATGTTTTTATGATCAAAAAGAAGAAAACACTTTGGAGAATTTGAATTTGCAGTGCTTGTAACGTGCTGTTTAATCTCAGAGATGGACATTCTGCCGTGGGCAGATGGATGCATTATGAATATTGCACCAGCATCCTTCTTGCCTTCCTGTGCAAGCTCCTGAGCAGATTATAATTTACTTTAACTGATAGATGGAAAAGTTCAGCTGGCTGAATTAACAAAGATGAGGAGGAAAGCATCTTATTAAAGTTAGGAAGCGCATAAATTTAAAATAGGACAGGTCTGGATTCTGAGCCTGATAAAACTCATTCAAAAATTACCACCTGTGCAGCAATGAAATAGCTCTCTGCACTTTATTGTGTTACTCTTCTTTTGAGCAGCCAGGTCTGCCAAGTGTAGAGCACAGAATGTGGAAGGAAAACTACAGTGAACTTGAGAATTATTTCCAGAGCTTGGTTCAGTCCTAGAAAACATTCATTGGCTTGCTAAAAAGACCAGGGGTTTGCCTGTTGTTTTCTAAATCCTTTTTTTATTATTGCAGCTGTCTTTGGACAAAGGGAGGGGGACAAAGTGACCGCAGAGAGCTCAGGAGTACATCTCTGACATTGTTTAATGAGAAAACAGTGACTCTTGTTGAATCACCCCTCTAACACGGAGCAGACAGAGCATCTCGGTTCATTTTTGTTTGGAGGGGTCTCAGCAGAAGCTGAAAGGGTGGCAGGTGAGCCTGGCTTCGTGCTGCTCCCCACACAGGTGCTGCAGGTGGTTACTGCTCCAAGGGAATGAGGGGAATGTGACCAGTGCTGTCCTTCTGCAAACAGCACGTCCTCACTTTGCTGCTCTGCTGGTGCCAGTGCTCCCTCCCCCTCCCTGCCAATGGAACGGGGCAGAACAGATCAATCAGCCTTGATTTGCATCGTTGCTGTGGCTGTGGGTCCTGTCTCCCTCATGAAATTGCTTTAATGGTCAAAATAAACTGATCTGCTCTACAGCTGGAGGCACTGGGGGTGTGGATCATCCACAGGAGCTCTCCCAAGGGTGCTGGGTGGGCTCTGTCACTGCTCCTGGGAAAGGGCACCTGAGTGCAGGTGAAGGGGAACAGAAACTTCCCGTGTTTTAACAGGAAATCAGTTTCACTGTAATGTGGAACTGTGTGCTGACTGAAACCAGCAGCAGCAGCTCACGTGCCTTGGCGTGGGGGCCACAGAAGTTGCTGATACTTGTGTTTTTAAATTTGTTTTGTTTTGTTTTGAGAACTGAAAGGTATTTCCAGTTCAGCCAGTTACAGGAAGGTAATTGTCAATCCCATAAAACTTTTTGTTGCTGAGATTTGAAAATGACAAAATACCACGTACTGCTACTGCAGCTCCATGGATGAAAATATGCTGTAACATTTCAGACTGATTTTTTTAATAGGTGGAAATAATAAAATAATTGTCTCAGAGGACAGCAGACAGATGTCTCAGCTGGCTTATCTGGAAAATCCTGGCATTCCTCTCAGACATGACTTTTACCTAGGTCATCCAGCCATTCCTGCAACTCAGCTAGATCATTCTGATGGGCATCAGCTTGGCATAGCCTTGAAATGGGTTCAAAATCCCAGCCCAAGCTGTTTTGTGGATAGAAGAAAGTAAAATGCTTGTAGTCCCTTTCTGATTGTCAGGATGCTAAGGCTGTAATTCAAGTCATCAGGCTTAGCACAGAAAGCCCTTCGTAATCCACGTCTTAAGAACCCAAAAGGTCACTTGTGGTCCAGTAATCCTGAACAGTAAATGTGATGAGCTGGCAGTGACTGTCCTGATCCTGAAGCATCTCTCAAAATAAACGCTGGTCTCTGCCCCAAAAGCATATGCACCTTATTTTGAGATGAGCCAAGAGGCTGTGCAAGGAATAAACAGCTTGACTGCTGAACAGCAACACTGATTTGTTTGAATGTATTTCATTAACTGGACTGAAGGAATAGACAAGAGGATGCTGGAGGTTTTAAAGACACACCCTCCTCTGGCTGCAGTGGTCCACTGGAGAGATCTCTGCTCATCACCAAGGTCCCTCAAATCCACCCCAAAATCTGCCACTGCAGCTGCTCATGTGAATGAAATGAGCAAAGGTTGCTTATGATAGGAATGGCTCGTGCCCTGGTCTGAGAGTGGTGTCAGAGGTTGTTCATGTTCCCTCGAGGGATGGGGACAGTGAGAGTGGAACATCTGGCCAGAGGTGCCGCAGCTGGCATTAAGCAGGCAGGGGGGCTGAGAAGATCTGGCAGATCCCAGGGAGCCATATCCCAGCTGTGAGCACTTTGCAGGGATCCAAAAGGCTTTGTGGAACAGCCCAGGGAGGGGGCTGGTGCCTGGCAGTGCAGGATGGCAGCGTGGAAGGAGCCCCAGCGTAGTTCTGTGGGAGGAAAGGACAAATGGACACATGTGGAGGATGCAGGCGTGGACTGATGGGATAATTGACAGGGTCAATTAAACATGAGCATTTAAGGAGCTCAGTCCTTTACCCACCTCCTTAACACCTCCTCAGGAAGGTGCCAGAGAGGTAAAGAAATGGAGGACTGGGAACACTGAACCACTTAGGGGACCACTTGCAGGGTCTCCTCTTGGTGCCTGACACTCCTTTTTTGTCCCTGTTTTTGTGCTGAGGGCAGTTAGATGTCAGCTGGGAGTCGGGCTGCATGACTTTGTTTTTCCTCTTAAATGTCTCCTTGCCTTTCAATTTGTTCAGTATTTGAACTGATTTTCATCTTTATATTGCGTTTATTTAGTGGTGCTCTGGATATGGTTATTTTTGTGCCCTGAAGGGCCTACTTTCCCATTCCATTTTAATATATAACTTCTATTAACATCAAGGCTTGCTGCATGCATAAAGGGGGCACTGAATGGCTAAACTGTACTTAAATACCTGTGACCTCTTGGCTCTTCTGTATGGAATGATTATTAATGCTTTGTCCTTGCTGTGTTTCATCGGAAGATGCTGCCCCACAAGGCAGAGCTGGGGAGGTCTGATCATCTCTTTATTACAGATGGGTAAAACAGAGGAAAAGAGATTAAAAGATTTGCCAGGAACACAGAGCAATCAGTGGCTGAGCTGAAAATAGAAACCAGGCTCCTGGTTTCCATTCCCCAAATCTGGCCTCTAGACAACACGATTATATTAAAAATGTAAATGCAAACATAGACAATCTTTCCTTTTTTAAGCCTTCCCTGCAAACGTTTTGTGTCCTTTTTGACTCTGTTTCACAGAATAACCTGGTAGCACTTGGATCAGAGAACCAGGAGCCAGCTGGGCTGTTCTCACTGTGCACTGCAAAGGCAACTGGACTGGACCACCAAAACCTCAGAGTGACCAAAGAGCTCATGGCAGAAGGTGGGAGGAGACTTGTGTCTATTTTGAGACAGAAAAGTATTCAGTAGCTGTAGGCTACTGTTCAAAATACTGTGATTACTGTATTTAAGGAAGCCAAAAGTGATACTGTTGTGACAGCCAGTCCCTCAGCCTTTGTATTCTAGAAAATATTCTCTCTTGTAATGCACCGCAGATCCAAAGTTGGCAGCAGAAGGACGTGCAGGCATTTTAACTGTTTGCTATTAAGTCTGCAGATGACGAGTAAATCAAACACAACTGAGGTTTGAAATGCACAACCAGAAGGGAAAAGCGAGTTGGGTCTCACTGAGGAATGGCACAGCTGCAGGGCCTCCTGCTCTCCAAGCCAGAGATGCTGGCAGTGCCATTGCTGGGCTCATTCCTTTGGGCTTGGCCCAGCTTTATTTCTGTTCCCATATTGTTCCTCCATGCTGTAAACAGGCTTGATGATCGAAAAAATAAAAATAGCATATGGATGCAACCCAACCAAACAGCCAGAGTAAACTTCATGGGAGAAACTGGATTTAGAAATGCACCCCTGAGTCATGCCAAAGAGTCCACGTTAAAGGCTTTTTTAAGAAGCAATTAGGATGCAGTCTCCTTTTAAAGACACTTCCCAGGGCTTATTACAGGGACAGAACATGCAAATTAGGGCTAGATTCTGTCCGTCTCTCTCACGTGCATGTCTTTGTGTGAGCAGGGTTTGAGATGTGGCTGTGCCTGTTCAGATCCCTGTGGAGCCAGTGGCAGCAGCGTGTGGCTCACTGCTGAGTCCAGAGAAACTGTAAATCCAGAGGGAACGTGGACACATCATCATTGGGACACCTGAGAGGGAAAGTGAATGTTGCTGGAGCCTGTTAGGGACTGACCCCACTGCAGCCTGTCCCAAATTCCTGCTGTTGTTAATGCAAGCTAAATATAAACGATGGGAAAACTCAGCTGAAGTCACGGGGACGAGAGTTGGCCTGGCTGAAGTTGATGCATCTTCCCTAAGGCATCACATCCCAGATTTCAGCTCCTTCTGAATCCCTTTCCACTCGACAGAAGCCCAAAGCGAGTGAGAGGAGATGAAACACAAATCAAGATGGCAAGCTGAGGACATCTCCTCTCTCTGGAGTTAGAAAGTGCCTGGATCTGAGGAGCTGTGCATCCAAGTGGTTGCTCGTGTGCCCAGAGAGTGGGGACATGGTGGGGAGGTGGGAATGTGTCCTCGAGGCTCACAGGCCTGGGGTGACAGTTCAGCTCACCTGTACAGGTGGGCCCCACCTTGAATATTTCAGTGTCTGGGAAAAGCCTGTTTAGAAAAGATCTTTTGTATCATCTTCATGCTCATCACTGATCTCGTAGCAAGAAAAAAAGCAGTTTTCATCAGCAAAACTGTTGCCTTTTGACATTTTTGCTGGCTTAGGAGAGCAAAGTCTCACTGCTGAAGGCTGAACGTGATGCAGTTTTCAGTGTTCAGCCCAGCAGCTTCTGAAGTACATCCCCATTTTGTGAGATTAATAGCACTGTAGTAACCAACACTGAATTTTTTACTGGTTCAGGCCATACATCTCTGACCTAATTAGACTTTTACTGGCTAATGGTTTATGGAGCAAACCTCCAAGGATTTTGTGTCTGGTTCCTGAAGAATCACTCGAGGGAAATGCAGCTGCCTGGTGCTGTGCTGCTGCTTTGAAATGGGGGAGTGCCTCATTCTCCCACTGCCCGTCCCTGCTGTTAACCCGGGCAGATAACACTGATACATTTTAACTTAAAATCGGTGATTGGTTTAAATATTAATCTGTAACCTCCAAAGGAGCACTGTGCCCCTTTGGCCATGCAGTGATCCATTAGGATTTCTGAGCCCCACAGTTTGGAAATCCCTGAGATGCTTCCAGGGCAGTCAGGATTTGTTTAAAGCAGCTCCCAGATGGAGACGAGCTCGTTTCTCACTATTGCCACTGCTGAGACCACAGGTATGAAACCACAGGCTGGATTGTGCAACTGCAAGTCACGTTTCAAGTGGTTCATGGGTGATAAAATACCCAAATTGTGATAGACTGTGGACTTTATTATCTGCTGGGGACATGTCTACTCTATTGCCCTTTTTGGTGCACCTGTTAGTGGTGACCGTGGTTCTGATCATGTTCCCATCACTGTCCCATGTGGCCTTTGAACCAATCTTTTCTTTTTTCCATCTGGTTTTTTCTTCTCTAAACCAGGGATAATGGCACCTCTTTAGCTGGAGTGCACTTCACATTCAAGTGCTGCTGCTGGAGCAGAGCTGCCATCCCTGAAATGTGTCACAGACCCCACACAATGAGAAAGAGGATGAGGCTTTTTAAACACAGTCCACACAGGGCTGTAGAAGCTGGTATCACATTTAACACCATTTGAACACTTTAATTTCCTCTGACAAATGCCTGACCTGCAGCTCTGAGCAGAAAACCCAAAACCTCTCAAACCCAGTAAGAGCTGGTTCCCCCGCGCTCTGTTCGCAATAGGCAGCTCCAGCCTGGAAGGCAAAGCTTGCACGTGGATCAATGGCTTCAAGGAGCCTGCTGGGTTCAGGGTCAGCAGCATTTTGGCTGTGGAAGGCTCAGAGGAGTTTGAGGGTAAGTTTGGGGGTGTGGGTTTGGGCCAGAGCTTGCTCAGGGCCGTCCTGGCTCAGCCGCGCCAGGCGGTCCCGGCTGCTGGTGCGTGATAATTCTCTGAGGAGAAGGGTCTGGGGCAGCTTGTGCTGCTTCAAAGGGCCCTTCAGGGGAACACCTAAAACACAGCTTGAAAGAAAAATAAGTGGAGGAGGGCTCAGTTTTTTCCTGTGGTCTCCTGCAAGCCGTGGCCGTGAGCAGAGAGCGCTGCCGCGGCCGCCCACCCCGGAGGCTGCTCCCCGGCTGCCCCGTCCAGCAGCCCCCAGGACCCCCCCAGTGCCCCCAGGCACAGCCCCCCAGCACCCAGGGCTTGCTTTGGGGCCTGTGTGGAGGCAGCAGTGGGGAGCAAAAGTCCACTTGTGGGGAGAGGGAATGGCATATTGTGGGATGCAACCCAGCAAAGCCAGGCTGGGAGCTGGGCTGGCCCCCCTGGCCAGGCTGGCTCCAGTTTGGGGGGCAGGAGCGTGGGGCTGTGCAGCTGGGAGGCTTTGCCTGGTGGGGATTTTGGGTTTGCTTGGGAGGAACTGCCCATGCCCACCTGCTCCTGGCTGGCTCCAAGGGCAGGTGCAGGCAGGGAGAGCTCGGTTTCTGCTCCCTGATCCTCCTTGTCCTGGGGGGTCTGATTTGGATGGGCCCAACCTCCAAATAATCCTACACAGCCCAAGCAATAACTTTCTTTCCCAGCTGCAGCCCTGTGGGTGGTTCAGTCCCAGAGCTCGCTGACTTTTCTTCTGGGCTTCCCTTTCTGTGATTTTTATTGTGACTTGTGACGTGACCCTGCCCTGACAGGGGGAAGTTTTGATTTTTTTTGAGAGATCATTTACTCCTAGATAAACATTAATTTTCATTTTAATTTTTAACCTATGTCTCTGAGGTGACAATGCTTCTGTAGGCCATCTAAGAAGCTGTTATCTTTGCCCAACTTTGCCCCTTCCATTTGCTTCAGCCAGCAGGTAATGAGTAACCTGTCCTCCTGCTGGGCAGGCTGAGGGCTGGCAGAGGTGACCTGATTGCTTCCTTCTCCATTCCCTTTGGGAATCACAAACACATTTTTAGTGTCAGAGTGACATCTCTCTGCCTCTTGCTTTTGTTGTGTGACAATGCCATTCCTGCAGCATGTCCTGCTGTACTTCTTCTCTGCCTGGACCTCCCAGAAATGCTGGTGGGGAAGGGCAGGGGCTGAGCCAGCCCTGGAGTGGGGCTCCAGGCACAAGGGCTCATTCACAGCAGCCCAACACACACCCCGGGGCTGGCCGGGGGCACAGCCCTGTCTCCTAAAGCCACACAGGCAAGTCCTTGTCCAGGCAGGGATGTGGATGTGCATATCCAGACTCCCAGGCTCCTGCTCTCACCACAGATGCTGTTGTTTGTGACACAAGTGGGTTTGGGGTGTTCCTGGGTGGTGCAGAGGACTGGTGCAAGCTGAGGTCACGTCCTTTCCAGTCAGCCCAGGCCCCTCCTGAGATGGGGAGGGAGAACAGGTTTGTGTAGGTGTGACCCTTCCTGCCCCTGGGAGCAATCCCAAAGCATCCTCAGGGCTGACGCCATCTCAGAGCACAGTTTGGAGCAGTACAACACCCTTGGGATCTGAAAGGACCCAAGCAAAACAGATGTCAAATTCTCTTTTCCTCCTATCAGGACCACTGTGAGATCAGGGAAATTCTACTAAAGTGCTGTGTCTTTCCACTGTCAGATGCTGCCACTCTTCACCCACCCAGCAGGACTTGTCACTCACCCTGGTGACCTCCACACCCTGATTTTTCTCTCCTCTAGGCTGCAGAGAGCACATCCCGGTGTTCTCTGTCTGTTTGGGGTTTGCAGAGGTGCTGCTGGCTGGCAGCCAGGGCAGGCAGAGCAGCTGTGCCCAAATTCTGGCACACGGTGCCAGCAGGCTGGACAGGTAAGGATGTGCTGCTTCTCAAATGTGTTCTTACAAATTCAGGGGCTTGTAAAAGTCTTGAGCTGAGGTTTGAGCTGCGTCCTTATTGTCAGGGCTACTCCTGTAGGGCTTAGGGGACATTATTGTTTGTTTTCTTAAGAAAAATACATCTGGGGGTCTTCTTGTTTCTCTTATCAGGTTTTTTTGGTTTTTTTTTTTGCTTTTATTGGCTCTTGGGTCACATTTCAAGGCTGGGTTTTTTTTGCAGTGCAGAGGGAAGGAAATTATTTCTGACAAGGCAGAGGCTGAGGTCCTTATGCAATCCTCTGTGCAGTTACTGGGAGTTCAGACAGAGCATGGATCACGATGACTCATGATGAAGGCTGCAAGAACTGGCAGGAGTGCAGCAGCACGGGCTGTTTGTACCTCAGACAATTAGTTCTGTAAACAGATTTTTGTCATGTTTCTGAATTGCATGTTAAGGATTAATACACTGCCCCAGACTAGACACTGGTAAACAATGGAGGGAACAATCCAAGGCTGAATGAGAGAGATTTGATGACCTAATATGTATATAATGCATACAGCATGTGCGTCTGGGGGGGTTCATCTTGCTGCTAAGAGGGAGGCCCAGCGTGAGGAAGGGCACCCTGTGCTATTTCCCAGGGATTGGATGAAGATCCGGGCTGTGTTCAGCCCCGAGAGCCCTCCTGGGAAGGGAGGCTTCTGCACTGTACCCAAACACCTCTGTGCCCTCTTGACTGGGCCCTTTTTTTGGCTGCTGGTCTGCCAGCTCAGGGAGGGAGTTCCCCAGCTGCCGGCAGAGTTGCCTCCCTGCCACGCCCCCTCCTGTCCCCCTGCACGGTTCATCCTCTAAACCACAAGTTGTTCAGTGAAATCCCTTGTCCTGCTCACAGCAGGGATGCAGCAGTGTCATCTGCTCCCAGCCTTACTCTCTGCAACAGCTGGGTCATTTTTCCTAAGGGAAAACAAGTCAGCCCGAGACAAATCCCGTGCATTGAGCTCCTTACTGTGTCAGGCTGCAGACAGAGAGAGCTACAAGCAAGGCAAGCCCAGAGCTTTGGTGTGAACAGCTCACAACTGCCTAAAATAATGCCTGAAACGATGCCTCCTGCTCAGAAAGGTTCTGCATGCCTGGGATTTTGGGGGG